>VZSZ01003750.1:948226-1030346 GCA_013398815.1 Ibidorhyncha struthersii
TTTTTTCCCCCCCCCCCCCCCCCGCCTTTTCCTGCTGGTACGCAGAGTGAAGGTATCTAATTCTTTGCAGTTTAGGCTTTGGATAATGAGCTTGAAGGCAACATCTCAGAGGAGTGTGGAATTGATGGGTTAGTACATCAGTTTGGTTAATGCAGTCTCCTGACTCTGACAGGGTCCAAACCAGCTGGTTCAGAGAAAAGGCCAAGACATGGGTATTGAGAATAACTATTTTTTTTTTTTTTAATACTGATTAGTAAAACATGGGATATTCTGGTACATGGGATGTGCTTGCATTCTGGATTGGGAGCAGCTATGTTTAAAATCCAGAATCTGGCCTTAGAGATCATTCCTAAGAGATATTTTGTTTTGTCTCCTGGTTTTGGAGACTGTAAGCGTCCTGTTTTCCAGCTTTTTTTCGCAGCGTAGGTCCCAGAAAGGCTAGCAAACTGCTCTGGCAAAGTAAGCAACTAGGCAGGGCTGGAACACCATACCCCATCCTAGCAATTCTGACTTTGATGCATTTTTCCTGACAGCAAGTCAACCGAAGGTCCTGAGAGGCAGCAATGTAGCTGGGAGGATTGGCACATCCTTTGGGATGTCAGTGTAATTCTCGTGCTATTGGTTGGACCCAAGCTTATTCCTCATTTTCCACTGGGCAGTGTTTTTAAGTGTTTCTCAGTGCTGTTTGACTGCAGTCGTGTTCCCTGCCGGAGATGGAGGCACGGTTGCAAAACCAGGGAGCTTTCCGCACCTGGCTGGAGGAATTAAGGCCAGCACTAGAGCCACGTATGGCAGGCAACTGAGATCTCCCATCGCACCAGTACTCACTCATTGCAGATTAAACCCTGCACATGGCTGAGTGGTCTGTAGGGGTTAGTCCATCTCCCGTGTCCTTTGGGAAGTGGCATTGCTCGCCAGCTTTGCCGTCATTTGCTTTGCTTTTCTATTAATGTGCCTTATTTCCATGGCTCTCCTCCTAGAGGTAACGTTACTCAGACTAAGTGAGACATACTCCCTGTTTCCAGAGGCTGGCTCGCTGATCCCCGCGATGGGAGCCTGGCCGAGCAAAAGCTGTGGGATTGCCCATTTTATCTCTTGCCTCCATGTGCTGAGTTGGATCTTGTCGGTGCCATCGGGTATGTGCGCAGCCTGGCTGCTGGATGTGTCTTCCTTCCATTGGCAGCTCGTATACTTTGTCATTGGTGCTCAGAGCTGCAAGTCTGTTTTCCAGCTTTGTTAGTACTGACTTCTGTTTAAGAGTGATATCAGTTTGTGGTTATTTATTTTTTTTTTGCTTGATCCTGCAAGAATATCTACCAGGTAGTAACCAAAAAAGAGATTAATTTCTGCCCTTGTGTTGCACGGGTGTCCTCTAAAATGCTGCTCTCCTCTCACCATCCTGTGTGCAGCTCCAACTTGTCTTCCCAGGAGAAAGTCAATCCCAAAATATTTGGGAGCTGCTATCCAAAAGGCCTGGAGAGAGAGCCTGGAAAGAGCTCTTTTGGGGAGAAACGAAAAAAAGATGGTCCTTTTATCATTGCCCTGGCCTTGGTTGGGACTGATGTAAATGTAGTCCTCATCTGCACTGTACCATTAGCATCCTATTACGAGACGAAAAGTAATAACTTACTGATGCTTTCCCTTAAATATTTAGCCTCAAGTGGTAAATCTTGGCTTTACTTGGAATTTATTTTCATTCTGGAGATTTTTACTGCCTTCAGAAACTTCACTTAGAAGAGTGGGATTTTATGGCTCTAAACTGTTTGGTTTTAAAGACTGTTTTTTTCCCTGTGGGCTTTTTTTTTTTTTTTTTTTTTTTTAAGGAAAATGAGAGGAGTCATGTAATCTTTGACATACAATAGATTGTCCCAGATTAATAGCACACTATTTTTCACAGTGAACACAATCCTGGCCCGCTGTAATTTACTCTGCATCCTGGCATGCTGTTAATTAGGATGAACGCTTATGTGAAAACTCCACATATGGCCAGTGCCAGCTTTCGTAATAAGTTGCCCCAAAAACGTGAGGAACGAGGGGTAGTGAGTCAATGAAAATCCCGACATAAATTGACTTTTTGTGTCCTGGCAGTGCTTGGCTAAAAGCCAATGACAATAAGAGCCCGGCGTGCCAGAATTCACAGGCAAATAACACTTTTCCACTATAGCATCCTTACGAGACACCCTCCCAGCAGCCGTCCTTCCTTCCTGCCACTCATTCCCTTGTGTCCAAGGAGGCTGTCGAGGCGGTGGGGGGAAACGTCTCAGTGTTGTGACGGGGTGCAATGAAAACATGAGTGACGGAGTGACATTTTGACAGCTTGACTTCAGGTTCCTACTGCAAATGTAAATACGTTCATTTGAATCCAATTTACACAACCAGGAGATTTAATGGGAAATAAATAGAGGACTGCTTAAAGGTGACTTTTGGGGGGTTTATTTTTTAATCCAGGATATCTGTGGACTTTTTTTTAATGGGTTCAGCCACAAATTTCCATGATACTGTGGCAGTCAAAGTGGTCTCTGTCCCAGTTTGCTCCAGTCATGTGTTTTTCCATCAAATTGCTTTGTTTTCTCCCAGTTTAATGCTAATCCCCATCTGAGTCAAGAGACCGCCAGCAATGTAGTTCATTAAATGTACCTATTGAGCAGCTGATAAAATTGAACCACAATCCCATCCTCCTCAAATCAAGGACTCTTAAACAGCCAATAGTCCGTTTTATCTTTTTCCTAAGGGGTCTAATCTGTTGCTCTTTCTCACTTGGAGACTTGCTGTATTTTCACTGGAGAAAAGTCGCTGAGTGTCTTGTTGGGTGGGAACAGGAATGGTTGAATGGCACCTCAAAGTGTGATTTATTTAGACAATCTGGGCACCTTGGGGATTTCTTATTCCTTGTTAGTGTTCCTTGTAGTGACTTCTGCCTGAGATTTGGGTGAGTAGTGCTGGAAGATGCAAACTCTAGTTCGCACTCCCATCACAGGAGCAATATAGCTGTGGTTCAGTAGAAGGCAGCGTGAGATGACCCCCTGCACGACAGCACGGGGCTCCACCTTGGACATGGAGCTCTTGTCCTTCTGGAGTCTGATTGCAGTGCTGCTCTGGTGCCTTTCTTCCAGGGTCCCTTTCCTCTTGGCTTTCTCAAAGAGATACTTTGGTCTCTGCCTGTCTTCCTTGGAGAAGCTGGGTAGCTCTTGATGGCTGCAGTATTTTGGGTAAAGCAACTTGACCAAAGAGCCTATGGGGATGAGGTGGACCACGGCGAGATACAACAGAAGTGCAGGAAACTGAAATTCACTGGAGGCCAAAGCCTTATCCCGATGTCTGGCACACCAGAGCAGGATGCGATGCCTGCTGACCCGCACAAATATGTGTCTCCTACAGGGAGAAAGGACCAGGGGAGCTCATGGGTGCGTTAAATCCAACTTGTCCATGTGGAGCTGAAAAAAAACCCTGGAGCTTTCCTCTAGTTGTATACACATAATTTTTTGTTTGGGTCCTTTACATTGCGTCAGAGTCTCCTTGTAGCTGCTGGTCCTCAATGAGTAGCTTAAACCCTGACTATTTAAAAATTTTTGAAAACAGATCTGGGGGGTTTAGTTTGGATTTTTTTTCTTCTTTTTTTCTTCCTGAAACCTTTCAGTGCTCCTTGATTTGGAAGTTTTGCAGTCCATGGTAGGAAAGTCTCCAGCAATAACAAAGCAAGTGTTCTGTAATGCAGCCAGTTTAGCTCACTCACCACACGTCCTCGCCACAGCTATGGGGAGTTTACACACGTCTCAGTGTATGGGATTTTTGACTGTACAATACTCCATTCCTGGGTCTATAACAGGAGTGGATAAGTTATCTTGGCTAAGAGCTAGAAAATCTTAAAGCTTAACCACAGGTACAGAGATTATAGAGACCATGTAGCTGTAGATGTTTGACTTGGGCATCTGGCTGCCTTGAGATGTGGAGGTTAGAGAAGAGCTTCTGGCAAAGCCCTAGTTTCACACCTGGAGTTTTGTCCCTCCGTCCCCTGCAGTGGCACGCAAGCATCCCTCCAGGGACTTCACCAGCGTGCGTCGCTGCAGGTGGATGGAGAATGTCACCCAGGATTTCTGAGAAGTAGCAGCAGATTGCTTAACTCCTTACACGGAGACCTATGAACACCCATGATAGATGCTAATTAAGCACCTGCTTCCTTCTCAGTTGTAAGTGAAAGGGTGGCAAGGTAAAGTGACAGTCAGACCTCATTTATCTTAATGAGAAGGGTCAGGGGTTTAATGGAGTTTTGCTTAGTGAGGGTGTTTCAGCCTACCATGTGTTTGTTTGGGAGACATCTCTACATTTTGGGTCCGCAGCAATTTTCAGCTTGGGTGGTGTGGCTACCTGGGTTTTAATGCTGATGTCCTCTGAAGTCTTTCCTAGGGAGAGAGGTTTTAGAAGAAATCCAGGAGACTTTGTAGTACGTCTGCTGTGACTTGGTAAACAATTTGGATAACAATATAGTGAATTTTGCAGGCAACTTTTTTCTGGCTAGTGTGGTGCATCAGGCTGTGTTGCATACATCTGAGATGCGCGCTGTGCTAAGCAATGGTCACTTTGAAGCTCTTGCCTATATCAGTTTAGACATTTAGCCAATGTACTTAGCAGATATGGGCAGAAAAATGTGATTGTTTTTACATTCCAGACTCTCACCTTGCACTTACCGCTTCTGAGGTTTGTTTGACACAATGCTGACATATTTACAGTGTAGCCTTACTGTATATAGATGGAGTAATCAGCCAGTCACTCAGGGCTGCGTCAACTAGACACAAGTAAAGCTCTTTTTACTAGTTCACGTGCAGCACCATGCTGTGTGCATAACCTCATTTCTCAAGCCTGTTTCCTAGGTATTGAACATAGACCCAAGCAACACCTACCCCTTAATGGGACAGACCTCCAGCTGGCCTGTGTCAGCACAGCTCCAGCTGAGAACAGCCTTCTATCTACAAAGGGCTGTGCCAGGATTAGCGAGGGAATTCTTGCACGGCCGGTGAACAGGTGAATGTTATCACTGTCATTTTTCAGAGGGGACACGAAGGAATAGAAGGAGTCGGAGAATGCTGAGACAGTCCAGAGCTCTGTTGCCGAGCTGATGTGGAGCGTGAAAGCCTTTAGTCGCTTGTTGGGGCTGCGTGCCCTGCCCGGAGAGGAATTCAGACCTGCTCTGCTGGAGTCAATCGTGCTCGTTCACAGCCAAAATCAAAAGGTCCCATTCTAATTCGATGCTTTTTAACAAACAAATGACAGTAAGATCATTAATTGTTGCACTTAACCAACTTCAGTGATTAAACGCTCTGAGTTTGTCAGTGTCAAGAGCTGGTGAAATCTTTGTGGTGCTGTAAGTGAAGAGCAGGGATTTTGCCTGCTGGTGAGGTTGAATGGTGCTGCGAGCAGGCAAGAGCTGCCTGCTCTCCCAAGAGGCACATCTGTGCCGGTATATAAGCTCCATTTGGCCCAGAATATTTTCGTGTCGTGCCTGATGGCCTGCAAGTGCTCTCTGGTCCTGCCTTGATGCCCAGGTAGATGGGCAGGACCATGCCTTTTGGAAGAAGGAAGCAGCAGTGTGAGTAATTCGTGCTGTGGGAGTGTGGAGCACCTTGTCTCATTGAGACAAATGTCTCTGAGGTCTCCTGCAGGTAAACCTCTGTGACTTCTTGATTCATCAGCTCTAATGGAGTTACTTTTTCTCCACTGAGCACAATGCAGTGGGACTGGAGTTAGGTCCCTCTCCACCTTGGGAGGTGTTGGCTTGAGGCAGAGATGTCTTGGCCTGAGCTTTTCCCAAGCTGAGGAATTCTGCAGGCAGTCTGTAGCTATTTTTGCAGGACATGGCCAGTGGGCAGCTGGAGAGCCAGGCGGTTATTTTTGGTCCAGCCAAGTTTTGTCACCTACTGCTACCCATGGGGAGAGAATTTTTCTTCTTCCTCCAGAGTGAGAAACCTCATTGTTCCCAGCACCTGAGGCATGCAAAATCCCTCTTGCTGTCCTGGAGGAGAAGGGTCTAAGGGTAAACATGGCTGATTAGTGAGCACTGAGCAAAACGCAGGCCAAAAATATCCTGCACATTACTGTGCAGGGAGAGAATGGACCCTCCGAAGAGGGTGCAGCTCCTGCCCTGGAGCTCAGTGGCTGCAACCACCTCGTTCCTATGGGCTGTGGTCACCCCATGGGGCTGCAGTGTTTGTCCCCTGAGGGAGCCCATGTTCGGCAGGGCTCTGCGAGAGATGGCGTTCAGAGGTTTAAATTGGACCTGGGATAATCACACTCTTCAGCTTGGTTTGTGTTCGGCACGGTGGGAGGGGACACATCCCTTGCTGGACTAATGAGACTAGGCGTATGTGACATTTTTATGACTCCTTCCCAAGCTATTTCCTCCAAGTTTTTAGTGTTAAATTAGATTCCTTCCCCCAACCCCCTGGTGTTGTTGGGAAAGCCATCGGCAGACAGAAGAGTGATGCGGAGATAACGCTCCTGGGGGTGGGTCTGCTTTGACTTTATGGCTCTTAGATCTTTCCTTTAGGGTTTCTCTGAGATTTTGCCAGGCATAGATGCATCTCTCTGGGCATCTGCCATGGCCCTGCATTAAGGGCTGCCCAGCCTGGTATGTTGTGCGCCCTGCTTACCCCACAGTCCTCCCAAAGCTTTATTGCAAGAGGTATTTTGGAGCAGATGTCCCAAATAAGCATTTCCCAAGTTCTCACCCCACTAGAGATATTCTCAAGAGAAACATGCTTCAGTTTTATAATGTAGATGAGCCTCTTTTTTTTTTTTCTTTCTTTTTTTTTTTCCCCCTCTCCAGTTTCCAGCCCCAAAAGTAGGCGGTGAATTCTAAGGCTTCAGGGAAGCAACCGCACAAAAGCCTATTACAATCCAGTTGCATTGTGCAAGGTGGGGATTTGCAATTTTAAGCGGAGGGAGAGGGAATCGTCATGATAATTACATATAATACCTAAAGTACCTATAAATACAGATGTATATTTATATAAAGCTTCTCCCAGCACACAAGTTCCCTGTCTGGCCGGGGTTACCAGACCACCCTGTCCTGCACAAACAAATGAGTTAGAAAGTCCGAAATTCCATCTCTGCCTTTCGGGGCTTGTCTGGGGAATTCCTGAGTAATGGAGGTTGAATTGGGTCACAAGGGCAGCGGGGAATAAATCTTCAAAGGTTAGCTCTGGCATGAAGTCTCCTTTTTTAGGCATGTCAGGGATTCTTTTGTTTTGCTTTGTTTTCCAAAGCCCCCCCGGCCCGAGAACAATACTTCGCTGGGGCCAAGCCTGGCCGGGCACAGCCCCGCAGCATTGTCCAGGGGGCCGGGGAGGGGACTGGCGGGAGAAATGACATCTTAAAGAATAGCGCTTCTTCTTATGGACACTTAGTAGATCAGTGTGCATTCAATTAACCCTATAAACCGTGCAAGGTCCAGGGAAAGAGCCTTTCAGGCATTAGGGATTGAAAGTATTAAGGGGGGGTGGGGGCAGAGCTGTTGGTGAGTCCTGTTTAAATAAAGCCCATTAGGCGGGAGCAGTGTGGTGGGGGTGGAAAAGGGGGATATTTTTTCTGAAAATTAAATTCAAGTGCAGTCTCATGTGCTGGTCCGGATTTTCCTTAAATAGAGTTAGGAAGTCATTGCACAGCTCAGGCTGGGTGTCTTGGTTAGATGTTCCATCCAACTATCTTTGGAGCAAAGGGATCCTGTAGACTGTCTTGGGTGGAAAAAACATTTTACATGAGTGTTTTCTTCCCTGTCAAATTTCTGCTCAACCTGGAATTGCAACAGTCTGTGGGACATCCCTGACCTTCCTGAGTGCATGTTTGATGGTCCGCTGGGTGTGAAGACATCTAAATGCTCCTGTGAAGGACCAAACCACTTTGATTTTTCCAGTCGTGTGTCTGACATCTCACAGGGACACTACAAGACACTGCCATGTTTTGAAAAGACAATATTTATTCTCATTAATATTTGGAGGACAGTCAAATTTTGAAACTTTTGTGTGCTGGCAACTCCACCCCCACCATCCACCTCAAGCCCCCAGTGCCAGTCGGGGCTAAGTAGCCCCTCCAGGATGAGAGCGATATTGTGAGCAGAGAGATGGAAGCAGCCAAATTTCTTTCACTGCGTATGGCTAATATTCACCTGGAGAAATCCAACCCATTTGTAGATATTAAACTAGACACAGTAATAAGTTCAGTATGTATTTCAATTTACTTTGCTGCAAATAGATTTAATTTACCAACTGCAGAGTTTCAGATGGAACTGCCCATATTCCTGCCATTTTATGCTACATTCTGAATATATTATACATAAAGTTGTAAATTAATAGGCCTGTTTCTGATTTGCTGCACATATGACATGGACGTGCAACTAAATTAACAATGAAGTCTTACTGTTGCAGAGTTTAATTATATTTGCAGATGACTTAGCATCTAATTCCTCTGTCCCTTCCTTATTGTGAAGTACACTGGAAATGTTTTTTCCCTGAAGACATTGGTATTTTGTATTGTTTTGGGAGGAGATCCATGAGATCATCTGCATTTCCAGCTTATATTGGACCTGCTGTTTGAATTCACAGTGCGACCGCTCTGTGTACAGCTATGTCTATCGATTATTGAGTGATAAGTGGCATTTCTGGTGATGCTATTCCTTTCTGGACATGATATCACCAAGAGTCCCACAGTGCTAGAAAAACCTGTGTCCCTGGGACCTTGCAGTCCAGGTTGGTTCCTGGCAGGCTGCTGTGGTCATGGAGAGCTGATGGACTTCACATGGACTGCAATTGCAGGCTCATGACAACGTGTTGGAGGTGGCTAAAGCAGAGAAATGGCCTCAGCCTTGGGGAAGAAGGAAACGAAGTAGCTGGGAGTTGTGTGAGTGGTTTGAGTTGTCAGTCCTTCAGCTGGGAGAGTCCCACAGCCCACAGTACAACGTTGGTGATGGTGCAAGGGGACCTTTTTCCTGTGATGGTAGCTCTTCGAAAGCATCCCTAATGAGGACAGCACCAAGGCATGGTCTGAAGACCCTTTAAAACCAGGCCGAGCCTGTTACTTGGCTGTTCTTAGGTGGGACGTTTTCTGAATTGGGCCCAAATCAGGCAGTGCCAGCTGTGTTGATTCTTGTGAGCCAAATCCTAGTTGCTGGAGGCACCATCATATTAGCAAGCCAGGAACATGGACCGCTGGAGTTGCTCTGCTGATAGTTGGTAAAGTGAAATGCAGTCTGATTTTGAACAGAACGTAGTAAAACAACAGCGAAATGAAAGCAGCTGTGATTTTGCCTGCTAGTGAAGTTTGGTGGTGCCAAATTAGGAGGGCATCCTCCCTTTCTCCCTCTGCTCTCTATTGGTTTCCTAAGAAAATAGCACCTTTGTAGCTACTTTATCTTGGGAAGTGCTGCAGAGCTTGGCGGTAACAGCTTTGTGCCCCGTGCTCCTGAAGATCTGCAAAACCGTTAGGCATCCTGGCAGAAAAGAGCTGATGATGCTGGGGTTCAAAGTCCTGCCCCAAGTTCTTCCCTGAAATGACCCGTTCCCCTCACAGAACACGTACATGTGGGGCTGGAAACTCAGTGAGAAGATGTGACTGCGGAGAGTGGCATCTGCATGGGTCCCTGCCAGCAACCTGGGGCCATGGTGTGCAGGGGTCTCCCTCCCTGGCACTGCTCCTTCACGTTTGCAGAGGACCTCCGTAGCGTCAAGACTTCATTAATGTGATCTGTTACTGAAAAAATAAACCCAGCAGCTCTTTTCACTTCTATCCTTCATAGGCTCCAATCCAACCTCCTTGGAGGAACATGCACATCTCAGCTTTCCCAGAGGGCTTGTCATACCCATCTCCTTGCAGTTTCCAGAAGCATTGGCTTTTCTAGGATCTGGTCCACAAAGTCAACACTTAGTGGCATTACTCTCAGCTGTAAATTTTGTGTAGGTGCTTTACTGTTCTCCTGGATTGAGGACTCCTTGCACAACACCTTTGAAAGCTGCCTCCGCCCTTGGCGTGTTAGTAGCATCTGTTGACCTTTTTTGAGCAGCAGGGATGAGATAGAGATAGTGGTGTCTTGCTTTATGAGCTCTTTTAAAAATTATTCTGACAAAACTAATGGTTTGCTTTCTCCCAGGGTTGCACTGATTAGCCTTTGACATAGCATTGCACCCTTCCCTTAATTTTAAAAGTAGCTTCTAAGTCAATTGCAGTGCAGATCACATCCTAGGAATAAATATTTCTTCTTTTCTGAGCAAATATAGGAAAAGTCAGCAAATACGAAGCATCTTTTTTTCTTATTGTCACAAAACTGTGGCTTTCCTGAGATGAATTTGCAATTGCTCGAGGGTGTGTTTTACCAGGAGTACATTTGGGATATAAAGTGGGAAAGGTTCTTGACAGCTTTTAATTGGGGTTGTTGCTTTTGATGGGGCTGCACTAATTTCCAGTGGCTTCAAAGCTGGTGGGGAGCAAGGCAGGCTGGTGAAGTCCTGGCTCCATCCATGGGTGGTGGCAGGTTTGCTGTTGCCTCAAAGGGACGTGATATGATGGTGCTACGCTTTGGGAAAAACAAGAATTAAATCCGAATTACACCGATCACGTACCGGAGCTGTGTGTATGAACTGGAATTTACATTTGTGTCTCTCGCTGCCTAAAAAAGAAATCTGGGCTGTGGTGAGAGTTTGTAAGGGGAAACCGAGCTATTCCCCCCAGAGCCGCTTTCCTAAGCCATGCCTGGTTGCCAGTAGCTTCCTGTCTGTTGTTAGTTTTTCTTTTCGAATACAATTTAGTTTCTGCAGGCCAGTGGCTTTTAATGATTTCCTTTGAGTCCATGCATCCTCTGGAGCAGCCCTCTTCTCCCTTGACATTTGATGTGGGAATGTGTACATCAGTATTGTTACTTAAACAATACCCTTCAGGCACCAATGTTGGGTCCTCAGATAAATTGCAGATTAAAATGAAGCAGAATTGCTTGATAAAAAGTCTACAGTGTTCTGGCATGCAGGGAACAAACTGTGCGCAGTCCAGGTAATGGGAAATTGTGTGTGTTATCTGAAGACCCATGTAATTAATGAACAAGAAACCTGTTTACTGTGAAAATAAATGGCAGAGTTACTATAATGCCTTTCTGCTTTGAATGCTGAATGAGTATCTCCAGAGGAATAAAAGCCCTAGCAGCTCAAAGTCACATCTCAACCAGAAAGGCGGTTTGGAGACAGTGCTGAGAATCAGAGCTGTTGTGCTTTTATGAAGAGTATGAAACCAGCCTTCCTTCTAATAAACACCTCATTTATTTTCTCTTGGCTCCTAAGCGATCTAGTTTGCAAATCGTGGTGCGGACGGAACAATTAGCGGATTCGATTCGGTGCACATGCCATTGCCAAGCAGGAAACAAGCGCGCTGGGCATGAATAGCATCAATCTTATTTTCAGGCATGTGCAAGTATCTGGCACTTGA
Organism: Ibidorhyncha struthersii; assembly: GCA_013398815.1. Classification (NCBI taxonomy): domain Eukaryota; kingdom Metazoa; phylum Chordata; class Aves; order Charadriiformes; family Charadriidae; genus Ibidorhyncha; species Ibidorhyncha struthersii. The sequence continues at coordinate 959,684 of VZSZ01003750.1, forward strand.
GAGAGCTGCGCAAACAGGCTGCACTTCTGGTTTGCCCCTTGCTTTCCATCCTCATCCTGCTGCTGCTGTATTCGCGTGTATTACGCTGGGCTCCCTGCTTCCCCGTTACAGCTGCTGGAGTGCCGATGGCTTGGTAGGCTTCTTACCGCGCTCGGTATTTCATCCCAGCTATTTTCCGCGCGTGGAAAAACACTCCCGCGCGGGAGGCAGCGTTGTGGCGGGCGCTGGGAGAGGGAGAGCTGTGCCTTTAACCGCGCAGAGCATGTGGCTGTTTTTAGTTAGAGCTCTTTTAGCGAGTTGTCTCAGCACATCAGGGCCCTGCTTTCATCATGCCTGGCTTTTTTTTTTCCCTCCCCTCTTTGAGTCCTAGAAGTCAGAGGCCACAGGGGGGGTGACAGAAAGCAGTGACCTCTGCATAAGCGGAGGGGACCAGATGGCCACTCCTCTTCCTCTGAGCCTTTCTCCCCTGGCCCCAGGGCACAGATCTGTGACCTTCGCTTTAACTGAATGCCCAGACTGTGTGACTGGGGCTTTGACATGCTCTTTAATAGGCATACATTATCCCTCCGTTGCTAAAAGCCCAGAAAACTGGGTTCATTTAGATGGAATTTAAGTAAAACTGTTTGGATTGGTCTTGCTATCCCCTAGTTGCCTCCTGCTAAATTGTTGATCTTAGTGCTAATGAAGGGAAATGCACTGGCGAACGGGCTGGGAAGCATTTTATTTTCGAAGCTTTGCAAAACCCAATGTTTTCTGACGGATGAGGTGTGCGCTCACAGTGTGAGCCCACTTACGTGCCCACCCACGGCACAAGCGATGCTCTGGTACTCAGACCACGTCAAGCCCCTGCCCTCTGCTGCTGGACTGGGCTCGGTTTTGCTCTAAGGTCTGTCTCTCCCAGTTAAAGAAAACTTCTGATGTTAAACGGTGGCAGAACATGGACTTGTGGCCTCTCGCAAAGTTTGTAGGCACAAGGGGGAGATGTAATCACTAATACTTCAATAATTCCCAGTTCCAACCATAGGCGTTCATCTGATTTCCAAGTGTGAGCGAAGCTAAAGCATTGCAATGTGGTAGCACCCCATGGTACCAAGCACAGAATGTGAGAATAGGCAAAAATTCCCCATGTAGAGGAGGGCTAGCACTAGGCCAACTGAAAATGGAGAAAATACTTTATTCTCTGTGAATTAGAAGTCACTGCGTTTTTCTCCAGTACCCCAGTAACTGAGAAGTTCATCTGATATTTCTGTCTGGTCCGGTAGCTGTTATTAGAGGAGGCCAGGCTCTCATAAAAGCAATTTACGTAATGGTAGCTGTGCTCTTCAAGAATGTCCTCGGGAGAGACTGGAAATACACTCTTTTTTCAGCAGAATGGAAATGCGGAGGTGCGTTTTTCTGCTAATGACCGGCAAAACATCTCTGCCGATCAGATGCGGATGGCCTTCAACCTCTGCCAGGCGAGCGGATGCTGAGGAGGGGCGTTATTAATGCCTACCATTTCCGAAGGGTTAAGCACATGAAAGTTATTCAAGGAATTTCCTTTCCAGGGCAGACCTAGGGAGGTAGGTATAAGCAAAGGCCAATTCAGCCCTGCTGAAAGTGATGGATGCAATTCTCTTTGAAGTTCCTGGGAGCTGCACTTCCTTGCTGCGTGGCTGAATTGAATCCAGAGATCTTCAACTGTGAATCCGTAGCCACAAAACACAGTTTTGTGACATCTGCCTCGGTTCACCAGCTACTGAAGGTGGGAAGGGGAGACCAAAAAAAACTGCCAGGAATGCTGGTGTGGACAATACCGGAGGTTTTGACTGCTTGCAGCTTGTGTTCCTGTTTTCAATTAAATTAGAAAGTATTTGTGGATGAAGTGACCCATTAGTTGGGTAATAACGCTACCTTATCACGCCTGCTTATCAGTATTAGTTATGCACTATAAAACCCATACCAAAGCCCTTGGGGGAATCAATTAAACTGAAGCGGGCAGCTTTGTGTACGTGTGCGATGGAGCTGTTGTGAGATACGTGGCACACTTGTACACCAAACTGTGGCATGTTTTGCGCAGACGGTATTTCTGAGCTTGCACACCAGCCCTGCCTGTAAGCTGTCAGCATCACACATCTTCGTTGCCTCTACCAATTCCTCACTGAACAGAAGAAACAGGCCATAAATTTGCTGATTATGTGCATTTAGGCAGACTAGCTCCCTTAATGGCCTTTACGATGGTTGCAGCTGCCAGTGATGCAGTTTTGCATCCCCAGCTTCTAATAGTAGATGGTTGCTTGGTCATGCCGTACATCCCTTTAAATAAATCTGAGCCTATGGTAACTGATCGCTGATATTTAACTGCAGAGGGAGAGATTAAAAATATTTTCCCTGTCTGCTTGGAAAGCTTGGGAGCACATTGTTCAATTCTTGTGGTGTTTTTTTATAAAGAGGAGATAGGAAACACTCTAAGAAATAGTCTCGTCTGTCTTCGGCAGTGTCTGAGCTGAGAAGCAGGTAACGGGAACCTGATTTGATGACATATCAAATAGCGAGCTAGGTCTCATCTGATCCCTCTTTGAAACACTGCCGAGGAGCGATCAGTGCCCCCTCTGCATTAATAATTAGACCTTATAAAGTATTTAGATCCTGGTGGCACAGGAGCTGTGGTGGCCGGTCGCCCAGAAAGGGCTTGATTTCCAGGTAGAAACTCCCAATGTAGTGATTGAATCTGCTAACGTCTCAGCTGGCAAAAAGGAGCCAGAGAAAAGCAGCACTGCCTTGAGTCTTTCAGGGATGCAGCGCAAGGAAAACTACAGTGGTTCCCAACGTCTGTTAGAGTTGTTGCCCCTGGGGCTGCAAAATAGGTGGTTTCCTCTTGGCCAGGTGGCGAGGAGCGGACAGAGAGGAGATCCAAAACATGGGGTACCCCTTCGCCCCCCTGCCAGCCCCCCACCCAAGGCGACACCGCCGTAGCCGGCTGGGGCTCAGCTCTGGGCATCCTCTCTCTGCTTTGAACATGAGGAGCCATCACACCTTAAGGTCAGGCGAGGGGCCCCCCGTTAGCGGGCAGGGGAAGGTGGAGGGAGCAGGATGTCATTTTGTCATTAGCTGGGCTTCAAAGGCAGGCAGGCATCGGGAAGAGGGGGGAGAGGAGCTGCGGGGTCACAGGGGGCTACAAGCCCCTTGCCCAGCCTCCCCGCGGGCCGGCTCACCTGGTGCACAGCTGCTCCGGGAGGAAGGAGCCCTGGGAAAGTGGAGGGATGGAGGAGGCAGGGTGGGGAGAGCCACGCTGCCGATGCCTTTCACCCCGCAGCCTGCCAAATTTGCTGTGCAGGTTGTGTGCCGGGGCACGATCCTTAGTGGTGCCGGGAATGATGGTGCGAAGCACTCCCTGTGGGTTAGAGCAGCTGTTAAAAGCATGGTTCCCTTCAGGCAGTGCTGCCTAAAATGATATAATGGGGTCCTGCATGTCTCTTGGAGACTCTGGAGCATGATTTTGGCTTGCTGGGGGTGCTCATGTTGGAGGCTCTGTGCCCTTGTGTTCATGCATCCTGCTCTGGCTAGCCTTAAGCTTTCTGGAATCAGATCCAACCCCCCAAAATCAAGAAAGTGGGTTAAAAATTACAAGATTGCCAAAGGAGGAAAAAAATCCCACTCATTTTGGGGATCTGTGACTTTGCACTCTGGGCCTTGAGGATGTTTTGGGGTGCCCCAGTGAGGCTTTTCTCAGCAGCCGCCGAGGCCAGGTTTGTTTATTCCAATCCAAGCCGAGACACTCCTGCAGATCCCCGCAAGCGGGGTCGGGCAGGAACACCAGCCGCTGCGAGGCTGGAGATCAAAGCACATGTGTTGGCAATACTGGGAGGCTTCTGGGATCAGATGCTCTTTGACCTGCCCCGACGAAAGCCGAGGGCCCCAATGCATGGCGCACGTCGGGCGGCGATGGAGGAGCTGGGTGCTGAGATGAGGGGCAGCAGCTCCGGGAGCAGCCGGGCAGTGCGTGGAGCAGCGTTCAGTGTAACCCAGCCAGAGCCAGCAGAAACGTGGCAAAGCACTGCTTCACAAGCTCCTTCCATCCTGCAGCCCGATCAGGCTTGTGCACTGGTAATTAGGATGTTTGCTGTCACTTCTATGGGTGCGACAATGCGTATTCATCAAATATGTAAATTAACACATTAAGCTATTTGCATAAATCTTCTGGATCCAAGAGGATGATGGAGATGAATTACTGCGAGAGCAGCTCTGTAAATTATTCCCTAATATGCAAGTCACACTAGGGTCCTGCACGCTCTCCGTGGGTACTTCGGTGATGCAGAGCAGGAACGCGTTTGGGTTAATTAGTGCAAGAAGTCCAGGCGTCATTACCTCTGGAGCAGGATTACAGCTGCGTTTGCACAGACAGCTCTCAGGTGGCCTTTCCTCCTGGAGGAGGACGGGTTGGAGGGGTGGGCAGGCAGATGAAGAGTTATCCATGGAAAAAGCAAAGCTGCCCGTGCACTAAATGTGCCGGAGGTCTCCGGTGAGCAGTAACACACAGAAGTTTGCTTGGGTTTGCTCTGAGCAGTGAGCTTCCCAACGAGCCCCCGGCACAGCCACTGCCTCCGACACATCTGGTACTACCAAAAGGAAAATACATAAGACCTGTAACCCTTGCCTGCAGTAGCTTAACAATACCTCTGAGTATTGCTTCAAATACATATAATAAGTCTGAACTAATAAAGTAACGAGTTTATGAGCTTTTTAAAGATTTTACTAGATAAATGGAGGGCCTAATAACATGATTCGATTTCTTAATACAAACAACGTAGTTGCTGGGGCCTCTTAAAATATTCCTAACTTTAACTGCAGAAAACCCAGCGTATGATTTATATTTCTGGCTGCTGGAAGCTCTGGCTTTCATTATCTGTGTATGCCGCAAATCCAATTATGTAATATCATTGAGATAAGGCATGTAATGTTTCACATCTAATTGTTCTAACATGCAAATTTTTTTCCAAAGGCAGCGTACGTTAGGTTAAAAGGAAGGCAGACGCTATGTTTCGTGGGTGTAGATTATGCAGGTGGAATCAGGCACTCTGCAGGCAGTTGGATGTGTCTGTGGCTGAGTGTGTTGTGCTGCAAGGTCTCTGAGAAGCAATCACAAGGTGATGCTAAGCAGGATGCTGGGTTTGGGGTGAATAAAGTGTCAGTTAAATGCAACCAAACAGCAGCCCTTGCTTGGATGGGGAGACCTGCGTATGACTGCAGAATACTTCACTGATCCAAGCATTGTGACTCTTTTTTTTTCCCTACGAGGCCCCTACCATGGGGCTTGATAATCCCTGGGCTTCAGTGTGAATGGGACAGTTTGAGTCTACAGCCTCCTTCCCCTCCCCAGCAAACGGCTGGGAAACCAGTGTGCGTGCTGAATGTAGCCCCAGCAGACTGTGCCTTGCCTGGCTGGCAGTCCAGAGCACCTGTTGATTCACTGTATTGCATCCAAATTTTGTGCTCATTTTCTAGGTGGTTTTTATCCACAGGTAGGAAAAAGACCACAGACCTAAGGGAGTTCTGGTACATCGTGTTAGACAGCAGCTAATGTGCTTTGCCCCTTCTTTCTGGCCTTAGTAATTATCATCACTGTCTCTGAACGTCTTTGGACACGTGTGCTCATCCAAGACTGTGTAGACTTACCTTCTGAGCTGGCTGTGTCCTTTTCCCTTCCCATGATGGGGTCCCATCTGGCCTGCTCAGCGAGGTTTCACAGCCTGAGCGGGCGAGAAGGCAGGCAGGGCTGGAAAACACTCACATCTCCCCTTATGAATCTTCAGAATGCGATCAAGGACCACGTCCTGACATGGGAAGAGGATCTTGTAAATGGATGTCACCTGGGAGACCCCAGTCTTCATCCTTGGGACCAGCATAGACACTTGTAGTAACACTCACCCCCATGAAGTGGAAGGGCTGGTAGCAGCATGCTATAAATTGGGAGTCTTCATGCAGTCTGCTGATCTTTGGCTTGTGCTCGAGGGGTGCTTGATTTCTCTGGAAGGGAGTGGAGAGGGGATGCATATGGGTTGGTGGCTTTTAATGGCCATGCTTATTGATGACAGCACAAGGGCGTATGGAGATGTGCCAAAAAACTCTTTTTTGGTAAGATTTCTATTGCCCATGGCAGAGCTGGTTGGGAGAATTTAAAACAGTCAGTTTAAACAAAATGTTGGGTTTTTTTCGGCCCGATCCACTTGCGTGCATGAACTTGTCCTACGCATTGCATGGGAAATGCAGGCAGATCTTGCTTCTTCCCTATCAACTTCTCAGTCCTTGCTTTTCCTTCTGGCCACACACACCGTCCCTGCCGGGTTTCAGTGCTGCTGTGGTGTCGGTGACACCGTCCAGCCAGTGGTTCCAGTCCCGATATTTGGCTCTTTCGAGGAAGTTTCCCACTAGCTATCTTACAGCTACTGGGCATTGCGCTCAGGACGTGAATAGGTCCCATTCAACTTTGTTTTATTCATCATCAGCAAAGCATGAAATTACAGTGGAAACGCTAATAGATTTCCTAACAACTTACTATCTACTTGGGTGAAACAGTTATTTGTTGACTAATTAGTAAGTTAATTGTTTTATACTTTATTGAGGTCAGGTTGCTTTTTTAATGTAGAGGGAGGTAGTGTGCGCTCTTCTAAACAAGACTCTACTTAAGTGAGATATTATTATCATCGGTTGGGCTAAAGAAGTATAAGGAAAGGGTAATGGTATCTCCAAAAGAAGCTTTTCCCCGTGTGTTTGCCATGTGCCAAGCCAGGATCTGAGCAAACTTGTGGTCCAGCCCAGGTCCAAAATGCACGGTGTCACACGCGTACCCTGCAAATGGCTTGGACCTTTCGGCAGGTGAGGTGTGCCCACTTGGACCTGCAATCGGGTATTTGTTTTTGGAGCTCTTAGCAATGTTCAGGCACGCGTGGAAAGTTCTAACCTGAAGCAGCACTGGGTGAAATGCCTGTTAGGGTTCTTTGTGCTGACCTCTGGAAACCTTTCAGAAGCAGGGAGGAAAGGGCTGCTGTTGCTCAGAGCTGTACCTGGAGTTTGCTGCAGAGCAGGAGTCTCCCAAGAATGGATGGCCTTTGTAAACCTGGCCATCTCTCATGACGTGGACATCTACCCCATGCTTTGTTTTCCTGCCCGCTCTCCAGTTCGGAGCCAGAGGGATGAGCTTTCCCCGGGAGGTGGGATAAATTCTGCTGGGGTGCTCAGCTTTCTCCGAGACCATTAACGGGGCAGGCTTCTCAGCTCCCAGAGCTGCTCACAAGCTTCGGGGACGCTAATTAAAACCATTCCTGACATAAAAAAAGCATTTTGCAGAAAGAAAGGAAAGACCTCTCCTTCCTGGAGTTTATGAGCGAATGTATGAGTAACCTGGCCTTGGGTTTCTGGGGCATGAAGTCTTTTCCTTGGCTTGATTTATGTGATTTAAAAAAAAAAAAAAAGGTTTCCTGCTTTCCCCCTTTCCCCCTCAGTAGCTTTCTTCCCCTTTCTTCCCCCTCCTGACCTTGTGCTTGTGGCCAGGAGAGGTTTCCTGGATTTAGAAACAGTCTTAAAAGATATCCACATGTGGATGGAGGCAGTAGCGGACCGTTGAGGAAGACTCCACCGGGGTGGTTAAGCCATATTGCTTTGGATATTTTTTTCCTCTTCCATGTTCTCCCTCTCCATCCTCCTAATTATGCCTTTATGGTAATTATCTGCCTTGGCCAACCCTGTCCTTTCTCAGTTAGGGGAGCCCCAGAGCTGTGGTGTGAATCAGTGGGTTTGTGCCTCTTCTTGCTTGTTCTGCTGTGCTTGTCTCCTGCGTGGGGAGGGATCATTTATAAAGTATTACTCTGTGTTGGGCAGCATCACAGGGAAGACCACGAGAAAGATTATTGCTTGCAGACAGCACGTTTTGTGCTGGTTCTTCCTCCTTCCAGCTGGAAATATAGTGTGGAAATCACTGATACCTGTTGGGTTTATTTGTTGCACTGATGACCTTATGCTTTTTGGAAAACTTGCTGTCATCTTTTGCCTCCAGGTATCTACAAGCCTGCTCTGTAGTCTCAACAGTTTCATCTGTACACCTATACCAATTTGGCAATCCTGGAAATGCAGAGGTATGGGTCAAAAGAGCTCTGTTCCTGCTGTCACACAGTCTGTCCACTAACCAGGGCAGTGTGTCCTGGCAGCAGTGCCAGCGCGGCAGTGCAGCTGCAGGCTGTGCTGAGACTGGCGGTCGTACAGAGGGATGTGCAGTTAGACCTGTCCGTTCCATGGGCAAATTTTGCCTGGTTTTCAACTCTTCCCCTAATGTAAAATCAAACTGAAGATGGCAGGACGGCTGCCAGGAAATACAAGCTGGTACCAGACCATTGCAAAAAAAAAAATTAAAAAAAAAAATCCAACACAATAGGACTGAAACCAGCCACCGAACCCCATCTTAGTTGCCTTTATTTTTTTTCCTGGAGTGGCCAGATAGCTTTTAAATCTTGGCAGCGGGACTTTTGCTGTGCTGGGTCCAGTAAAGCCTTCTGCTTGCACTGACTGGCAACAACAGTCCCTGGGCAGCTGACGAAGGGGCGTATTTTTGCAGCCTGCATCCAAGTGTGACTCCGACGTTTCATGCCACCACCTGAGCTAGAGCAGGCTGTGAATACAGATCGCGCCGCTCCTTTCCCTGCTTATCCCAGACTTCTCGTTGGGAAAAGGGCCCTTGCTCAGGGGCTGTCAGGGAAGGGGGTTATAAAAGTTTTATTACTGAAGCAGAAAGATGTTTCCAGCCTTATTGTTCCTTGGGAAATAAGAGAAGAAAAGACAGATAATGTTTTGTCTCTTTATTAGATTGGGAAATCATCTATAAAGCAGAAGTGTATTTGAAACCGAGCCCCCGTGTCTCTTACTAATGCTGAGTCAGCAGCGTCCAGCTGGTCTGATGGAGGGTTTGCACAATGAGGGGCTTCAGAGGGGTCCTGTTATAGCAGGACGGGTGCTGGAGAGCCCCAAAGGAGCCAGATGTGAGGCGAGAAGACCGGAGCCACCAGCCCGGGTGGTCCTGCACTCAGCCCCTTGCAGTTCCTTGCAGCAATGCAGCCAAGTGCTAATATTTGGCTGTGGCAATCTGCAGTCTGGAAAAACTCGGCATTGGGGGAAGATACCTGCCTGGTGGGTAGACGAGAGCTTGTGCATGCTCAGGGGTTGTTGGTAAGACACTGAGGGATAGCAGTGAACCATAAAATGTCCTTAAAAGTAGCAAGTCCAAGTAAAGCTATGCGGCTTAAAATGTTTTATCATGTCGTATGCCAGGGCTATTAGTCCCCTTCTGTGCTTCCGTCAGGCAGCGTGGCAACCAGCAGTGAAGTTTTATCAGATATCAAAACCTGCTTTTGAAATTTCTCCTAAAGCAGAATGCTAAATCAACCTCTTCATGCTGGTGTTTGTTTGGGTTTTTTTTCTTCTTGTGCTGTTTCCTGCCTGGCAGCTTTACCTTTACTTCCATTTCTCTCTCTCATTTTCCATCAGCTCTATCTGTAACCATTTTGTGTTTTATTGAGCATGAATGAATGGTGATGCCTTTTAGATGAGTGATATTTTCATCTGAAGATGCTTGTTTAATATAAGCCTCTGCTCAGCTGTTATCCCAACGGTGTTTTATGTTTACCAACAGATTATTTCAAGTAGTTTGAATTTGGAAGCAAATTAATTGCATGGAGAGATTTTCTCCCGTTCTCCCACCCCAACAAAAATTCTGCTTCTCTTCTGGTGGGACGTTGCGGACCTGGAACATGATTTGGAGGTGGTGTGAGCTGTGTAAGAGCTACAGCATTGCTCCCAGGGCTGAGCATAACCTACGCTTACCATATGCTACCACCCTCCCCGTTAGGTAAAACGGGGGTGTCTCTGCCTCCCTGCAAATGATAGCAGCTCTGCAGAGCAGAGACTGTAATCACTCAAGCTGCTGCCGTGTGGGTCTCTGTGCATTTGGGAATAAAATTTTCCATCTGTGGGAATAGGTTATGAATCCAAAGTCATTAGAAAGGGTCTGGGTTTACCCTTGGTGCTGTAAGCAGGAGCTCAGCTGTCAGCAACAGTGATGGATCCCCAAATACCTGCTTGTTGCAAGGCATTGCCGCCACCCCGAGAGGTTCCCTGGGCTGTGCAAACAGCAGCTGTAGGTAGGGATGCTGAAATGTTGCCTCAGTTGCAAAAGATTTGGTTTTTCTTGCACATGAGGTTTGGCACGGCAATTCCCTGGAGGTCTCTGTGGGTTGAGTTCACCCTGGGGAGATATGTGGCTGTTTTTTGGCACTGGCGATAAGCAGGCTGTTGGTTACATGCAAAAAAAAAAACAGCGAGGGCATCGTTTGCCTCTGTCAGGCTGGGGTGCAAGGCAGCGTGTGTGGGGCTGGCTGCAGGCAGGCAGTGCTGCTCGCCGCGTGGCACATGCCTTAGCGAAACCACAGCGATGAGAGCCGTCTGGTGTGCTGTGCTCCCAGGGATGCTCCTTTGATCCTCCCAGGCTCTTCTTTGAGTGCCTCTGAATTAACGCTGCTGCCTCTGATCCCCAGCTCGGGCCGCTGCGGAGATTGGTTCCTGTCAGTTCTCTGAAGCTGGTGATGGAGGGGAGAAGCAAAATCCCTTCCTGAATGTTGAGTTTTCTGTTTGTGCCCAGATGGAAGGGGCAGATCTTTTTGCATGCTCCAGCCAGAGGTGAGTCCCTTCAGAGAGCTCCGACCTGCATCTGATGCCACAGAAACATCATTAGATACCGATCAGCATACCCAGGCGTCCCCAGGGCAGCACGCTGGGAGCTTTCAGAGGCATAGGTCTCTGCATTGACCTCAAAGCCCACTGCCGTGGTAGAAGCAGGGGAGGAGATGGGATGTTGTGTCCCCACAGGCTGGAGACAGGCTCTCAAATACGTGTTTCCATGCCTGAGGAGTGTTGTGCATCCTTAATTCCTTGCGGCTTGTTCTCTTCTTGCTCCTCATGCAGCAGCTGGCAAGGGAAGGGGCTGGAGCTGGATATCGTATCCTCGACAAGGTGCTCAGCCAACCCTTTGCTACACCGGGACAGCGCTGAATTTTCCCTTGTGATTCAGTGCCAGGCTCTGGCACCCTTATTCAGTACCATAGTGCTTAGGGAAATCGGATATTCATGGCAGTAAATGTTCCTTTGGGGCGATGAGTCCTCTGGGGTCCGCCCTGCCGAAATCAGCAGAGTTGCTTCTGCGGAGAGGTACTGCTGTCGAAGCTGGCCCTGAGCGCTCATATCAACATCTTCATCCCCTTCCCTGCCTATACCCCATGCACGGTAATTTCCTAGCAGATCTGTTCCATTAGGGCATTACAGGGACATTAGTTAATGAGGCTGGTTTTGAGAGTGACGTATCGGGCAGGCGGCATTCATCTGGGCTGTCCCCGCTGCTGCAGAATTTGCATCTGGCTGGCGTTGTGCATCTCGCAGTCGAGCTGCGAGCACGCGGTGAAAAGGGCTGCGCTTCCAGATCCCCTCGCCAACAATTCGTCTTGCAAATGAGGAGAGGCGGCTTGTGTCCTCCCCAGCCCGGCTAAATATGGTGGCTGGGCTGTAACTCTGGGCTGGCACAGGGTTCATGGCACGCTGCAGCCGGCTCACGCCGCTCTCTTTGCTGTCATTCACCAGCCAAATTTCCTGCGAGCGGGCCACGCATCTGCATTAATTTAGATGGCTTAATGTGAGGAGCTCGTCAGCTTGATTTCCCCCGTGGCTCTGGGAGTCAGCTGGGGCGCCGGGGCCTCCCATTAGCGGTCCAGCCCGGTGCCAGATGGTGGGTGATGGCTTGCGAAGGCTCCGGAGCTGACGTGCCCCATTGTGCAAGAACAAAAAAGCGAGCTGGGCTGGATTTTTCTGCCCTCCCCATCCTTNATCTCTCTATTTATTTATTTCATTCATGGTGGGGAGGGCTGTGAAGTTGCTGGTGATGTTTTCCATGCATATGCCTTTGCCTTGTCCCACACGAGTATCTTACAGATTTTGCTATTTCCCATCTTTTATTCCCCGCCTGAATGGGCACGTGGGGTACGCGGTCCCGCATGCATGCACACCCCCACGAAATCTCTTCTTGGACAATTTGGTCACATAAACAAGTTATTAGGGTACTATAGTGGGGAGCCATTATGTGCCATGAGGTTTTGTTAAGATAGGTTTAATCTCTGTCCTGGATATTTCAGGTGTCCCAGCAGTTTTTCAGGTCTCTAACAATTTACAGTTACACATTCATTACTGTGTTTTCATCTCTTTTGTTAATACCAGAGGGGTACCTGTTTTGGGGTGCAAGCGTTTTTGCTGATGAAGGTGCACATGTCAGGAGAGAGAGGACTGATTCCCCAGCCTCAGCGCAGGAGGGGCTGAACATCCCTGCGGAGGCGCCCTGAAGATGAGGCTTACGTGGCTTTGGCTCTGATTTCCCCAGTGTGCTGCAAACACCAGGGCAAAGCTCGAGTTCAGAGCTCAAAGTCAGGAAAGATGCCCCCTGCAACCCTGCCATTCAGGCGCAGCATTTGACCTCTCTGCCTGCTCTCTAAAACCCACATTGCTTTTGCGATCGTGCCATTCCTTGACGTTTAGCATCGCTCCAGCCCGGGCTGGTTTCCACACTCACGTGCACATCCAAACCCTTAACAAACTTCAATTAAAATGAAATCCCATAATGACAGGGAGCTTAGGTGGCTAAATGTTGTTAACCCTGGCATCTGGTTGGGGAATGTGGCTGGGAAGCAAAAGAGGACAGCAAGTGCATGAGCAGGGCTGGGAATGAGATCGCCCTCTCCTGCGGGTGCACCCAGCCAGCAAAGCTGGGGAGACTGCAGAAGAGACATGGCCACATCACTCCTCCGCGTTGTAGCTGGGTAGTGGCAGGTTTGTATGGCTCTCCCATCACTGAGAGCCTTTGAAAATTGTAAATATTGATATTTAAATTTGGATTGCATGGCTGCTTAAGTGCCCGGCCTTTCTTCTAGCTCTCCTTCCTTTGGCAGGAGCTGCAGGCACTGAGCCCTTCTCCAGGCTGGGCATAGGGCGCTGCGTTTCTTATCAAGTTCTCCTCTTGTCTTTTGTCCATCCCACTGAATTTTGGTGCCAAGGAGGTATTTGGAAACACAAGTGCAGAGCGATGGAGGGTGTAGGGACTTCGCGCATCTGCAGAGGGTTTATCTGATGGTTGTCACAAGCCTGCAGGAAAATCTGTGCCTCCTAGTCAGGGGACCACTGCTGGGGGAGTCAGGCAGCCTGCCCACCCCAACCCGTCACGTTTGTGCTTGTTCATGTGTTTGTGTGACCTGAAACTCATTCGGCTAAAAAATTTGCAAATTCCACAGTAGGAAACAAGACAGGCTCTACCCATCTCTTCTCCTCCCAGCAAATCGATAGAGCCCCTCCTTGTAGCCCGGTGAGCTAGTAGTTATCCTCTCTGGGAGCACCCCTCGGGAATTATGCTCTTCAAAGGCTTCTCGAGCCTCACTGCCCTTGCCTCGTGGTACCCAGGGCTTCTCGTCGTATCCTGTTCCCATAAACAGTACCAAAGGTCTTTGAGAAGGGAGGAGACATGCCAGCTGAGGTTACCGGTGTTTGTCTAATATATGATAAAAAAATCAAAAAAATATAAATATCTGCAGTATGTATCTGAATGCCTTAGCAAAGTGTTGAAAGCTGAAATGTTGTTTTGCTTGACTGCTCATTTTAAAAATTCCCAATAGAAAGGACTTGGTTATTTCTCCTTGCCAGTAATAGACTCGTATGCAAAATACTGTGTTTGGTCGTGATGCAGTATGGAGATCGGATGATGGTAGATCACTGATACATCGGTCTCCCGTAGGCATGGTGAGGTTATCTTTCTACCATATAAAAACCTGCTGTTGTAAACCATCTTATATGCAGAAAACACCCAGTGAACGCAGCCCTACATGGTGTGACTGTAGGTACAGTAAACTGCGGAGCCACGTGACAGCCGCACAGTAAATCAGCGCATCTCCTCCTTCTGTCGGTTTTCTTCCTTGACGTGACACTCCGGGATGTTAGTGCTGGTGGTGATTTCACAGGCGGTGTTGTCCCACCAGCCACCACCTCTGCTCGGCACGTGCTGGTAAGGATGCACTGAGCCGGGAGCAGCACAGCAGGGCGGTGGGAGCGTTGCGTCCTTGACCCACCACTCTTCTCCTGTCACCTCTTTTCAATGAGTCCTCAAAGGTAATGAGTTTAATTTGATAAACTGGGCCTGGGGTGAGGTGTTGCTGTGAGTTTGGGAGATAAGCCTCCCCGCTTCTTATCAACAAGAAGCCAGTCTTCCCTGGAGAGCTGTGTTTTCTGGAATGCATCTGTGCTTCTCGGGTTTGGTGATTGTCTGGTGATAGCGAGGAAGATAAAGATGGTGAGACTTGTGGTTTGTAACTCTGCCATCACTTCCTTCCTCCGTGTGACCATCCTCTCCATCCCTCTTAACTGTTCTCTGGTGTCCTCACTTTTGTTTGTCTATCCACATGCTTTGGGATGAGGATGTGTCTCCCAGTCATATTTAGGGCCCTGTGTGGTACACGGGGAGGAGAGAGGAGGACTTGCTGTGGGTGCAGAGGTGCTTTCGGATGGAGTGGCTGCTTCATGTGGACCCGGCGTAAAATGTAAGCTCTCACCTTGTCGTGGGAATGGGTGTTGGGAGGGACCCCAGCTCACAGAGTCCAGCCCGTGTTACCACCCGTGCTGTGTCATACATGCACATGCATGCACATACGTGCACGTGTACACATGCTACTGTATATATGCTGACAAGCGATGCTGGAGTATAACCCCAAGTACAACCATCCTAGCAGAGGCACAGGAAAGGACTTAATACTGGCTGGCTCATGCACAGAAATACAATCCCTGTCTCCTCCGAGCTCCCAGAGGGAAATCGGTGAAAACATCAAACCACACGTCCTGTACAGTGGGGCTGATACGCCAGAGCTATGAACTTTCTCTTTGAGGTGGTAATAGTTTGGCTAGCAGCCAGGAGCGGCAGCCGCGAACGGAAAGGGGGACTTCCAGAGATAAGCTATTTTCAGCCAACGGGGCTTCTCACCGCGAAATAAATAGAAAAAGGACGAGCTCTACGTTTGCGGTCATGTGTCCTGCTTTCGTGGATTTGGCCTATTTTCTAAAGAATGGCTGTAATTCAGCTTGAATTTCCCCTGGATTGCTGCCAGCAAAATAGGAAGCTGTTGCTATTGCCAAGGAGCGAACAGGAATTTTTATATGTAACTCAGCCACAGGGATGAGATGACAGCTAATGGCTTAGCCGCTGCTAGGAGGAAGAGCAGACCTTGGAGGATGCTGGATTTTCTCAGTATCACGGCTCTCCAGTCCTTTTTACATCTTTGGTATTATCACCTTCAATCTGGATCAGGCATCTCCACCAAGGGACGGGAGCAGAGGAACACTCAGCATTTTGGAAAACCACGTGCATTTGAGTGAAATTCAGAATTAAAATGAACAGAAAGGAACTTCAGAGCAGTCCTTTGTAATGCTAAGTCCAGACTTGCTATATGTCTGCGCTCGGGACCTTTGGCCTCTCCTCTCTCCTGCCCATGTGCACAGAAGATGGTGAGTATTTCCCTTGCAATGGTGTGAGGTGGCTCCTCTGCATCAAGCGATGGAAATCCATTCTTCCATGATTGTTTTTCTATTTTAATAACTTCTTTAGTCAACGTGTGAACCGTTTCCACCTCTATTTCATTCCTTAATAAAGAAGGGGGCAGTTTATCATGCTCGGCACAAAGTATGGACGTGGTGAAAGATGTACTGTTCTGAAGGATTTAAAATTAATTTCCGTCAGACAGAGAGACTGTTGTTCAGGTTACTGCCCCTTGAAGGCAGGGCAGCCGCCTTTCTCCAGTGCTCTGGCTGCCTTGGGTCTACGGGGAGCCTTTACCTTGTGTCTTCGTGCAGCTCTTCCCCCTGGCTGGAGCCCGTGCTGCTAGGAGGTTTACAAGCCTGTAATGTTTTAGAGTATGAGTCCAGTCTTAAGCTGGAAGAAGGTAGATTTAGATTAAATATTAGGAAGAAATTTTTCACTCTGAGGGTGGTGAGCCCCTGGCGCAGGTTGCCCCGCGAAGCTGTGGCTGCCCCATCCCTGGAGGTGTTCAAGGCCAGGTTGGACGGGGCTTGGAGCAACCTGGGCTGGGGGGAAGTGTCCGTGCCCCGGGCAGGGGGGTTGGAACTTGATGATCTTCAAGGTCCTTTCCAACCTAAACCATTCTGTGATTCTGTGATACAGCTGAGACTCAAGCCTGCCGTCCAGCCTGTGCTGCGTAATGGGACATGGCAGAGAAGACACATCTAGGTACCACAGAGCCCATGGTGTCTGACTCTCCGCTCCTTAACATAAGCCTGAGTCTCTCTCCGTGCTGCGCTTGGGGTTTTGCCGAGTGCTAAGAGATGCTTCATTGTATGCACCGCAACACCTTGGACCGCCAGATTTAATAAAATGATGCAGGGCATCATCTTGGAGGCAGTCCCACCTCCTCCAGGCACTCCTCCAGCCGCTGCCCAGGGGAGTGTGTCGGTCTGTACAGCGGGCACCACAGTACACAGGCAGAATGGGCTGTAGCTCAATTTTCTATGGACTTGGTGGTCCCAGCCATGCAGGAGCAGCGTGACGGCCGTGGCTCGGCAGCACCGAGCACTTGCTGAGCGCCTTTGCCCAGGCAAAACTCCCACCGCGGTGGGGCTGACCCCGCTGCAGCAGAAGGGAGAATGAAGAGTGAATACCGGCACTGGTGCTGTTTGCTGTCGGCCCGATAAAAATGGCACCTTGCCCAAGTCTTCTATAAATCACAGGTTCCATTCGGAAAGGAGTTTTCGGTGGTAATTAATGAGCCAGTATAAAGACATTAAATGGAGAATGTGTGGTGATAGAAAGGCTTGTCATTCACTGAGCCATCTTCCCCCATGTGAATAACCACGAGGGAACAAAGGCCAAACTCCTTATAGACTGAAGTGCACTATCTCTGATAGCTGGGAATGAAGTAATTCTCTGAAAATAACAAAGGCGCAGTGAAATACATTAGTAAACTAATTACAAGAGAGCTGGTAAAAACAGATGCTGAAAATTTAAAGCTATTATTGGAATGATTGCTAGCAGAAAAATGGGGGCTGACAACAAAAAATTAAAAAATGCATCTCATTTAAAATTCATTAGCCTGTAAATCAGGACAGCTCCCTGTCTGAGAGCAGGGCTGATGGCATTTCTGTGGGTAGTCGTGATGAAAAGCTTCCTTTCCTTCACCTTTCTGGATTCCACCGTCGCCTCCAGAGATGCCAAAATGAAGTGTGCCCTCATGGGCAAGCACAAAAACCCAGGGATGGCTGCTGGTTTCGCAGACCGGCAGATCCGAGCAGGGATATTTCTAGCTAGAGGTGTTGCAAGTGCTGCAGTGGGACAGCATAACGCCGTGTGCTCGGACGGCTCGCTGCCTCTCTGAGCTGATAAAAAGCAGGATTGCTCGTCCGCGCTCGATATCGGAAGCAGTTGGCTGTGAATAAAGTGGTCCAGGGCCAAAAACGGCTGCGCGGGAGCTTCCTCTTGTACCAACTCCATCAATATTTGGGAGAGGGATGGAAAACATTGTTATTGTGCAACAAATCAAAATGGTAACTATGTAATTTGTCTTAATTGTGTGTGTTGGAGTAGGAGAAACATGAGGAGCTCCGGATGGAAATCTGGCAGGAGAGACCTGCCTGCTGGCAGCGTGCTGCACGCTTTGCTTTGCCCTCGCCAAGCCAGCCTCTCCCGGAGGCTTGCCGGACAGCTTGCCTTTCATTTTCTCCTGATTTCAGGGGTCTGCGAGGGCACTTAAGTATCATCATTCATAGATATGTTGCGAAGACCAAATGTGTGCTTCAGAAGAAAGCCTGCGAGGTGGCGAGGTCCTGAGGAAGCCTTTGCCTGAAGCGGAGTGAGCTGTGGATGCAACAGGAGGAAGCATCTACTCGCGATGCTGGAGGAGAGCCCTGCTTTGGGTTGGGGGAACCTTGCGTGATGCTGGGGGTTTCTTATGAAGTCACCCTGCAGAAACGCAGGAGCCCTTCGTGGTGACTTGCACCGCTGGGCAGGTGTGACAGTGGCCAGTGTTGCCCGGCCAGCATCACCCTTGGTACCGAAGCACTGTAATGATGACAGATAACCTCCTCCTGCACTGCAGAATCGCTGGCCCCATATGCAGTCCGCCCAAGCAAATTAAGAGTTGTTTATGACATTTAATACTCCCCCTTCCCTCCAGCAGCAGGGCGGCAGGACCACAGGTTTGGCTTCACAAATGGTCGCCTCAGGATACACTAAACGCTGTCATGAGCCAGAGAGCAATTTCGTCTTGAAAAATTACTGCAATAGCGCTCCCTGATAAAGGTCTCTCCCAGCGATGCCTCCCTCTTTGCCAGAAACTTCTCCTCTCCCGGAAACCAATTTGAAAGCGCTAAAGGGGCTGTTTATTAGTCGATTCCCCTGCAAAACAAGAGGGTTCTGGAAGACGAATAACCACCTTGGGCTGTCTGCTGTGCTGCTCTGTGTAGCAGGTAATGTGGTGGGGTGCTGCCGTGTGCTCTGAACATGGAGGGAAGTGAGAAATTTGGTCTGTGGGATTGCCCAAATGCATCTTTCAAAGTGATTTATAAGGAGCAGCATTGCCTCATGGGTAGAGCGTGCCAGTGGTACTCAAGGGACGATGTTGGGTTTGAGTTGTGACCACTGGTGTCACTTCGTGTCCTCTGTGCCTGTCTCCCTTTTTCTGTAAAATGACTGATACGTTTATAGGAAAGGTTTGAGGGTGCTCAGACATCTCTGGTTGCTTGCTGGGCTTCAGAGGGGGTGTTTATGCTGATGCACCGGGACTCACTGCTCCTTATTTCCAGGCTGGGATGACTTCTGGCTGCAGCTGTGTTGCAGGAGGTTGTGGGTCTGAGTTGGCAGGATTTGGGCAGGGCTGTTGCACTAGTAAAGGCCAGATGCTTTCCAGGGGTTCCTCTGGCACAGGCAGCTCCCCCGGTGCTCTCTATCCTCCCAAGTCAAGACAGCGAGGGTGGTGGGGTGTCGGATGTTGGGGCTGCTCCCTGGTATGCTGTGCTGGCACAGTCTGGGCACAGACTCTCTCCAGAGGGATAGCACTTCGTAAGCTTTACAGAGATTGCGAGATACTTCACTATAAAATAGCCCTTGGAGTGTTTATTTCCACGCATGGTGCAGAAACTGCATTTATCCCGACAAAAATCTTACCCGCTCATGGGAGAGTACCCCTGCGTCAACAACTGGTGGTAGTTATTTTTCCAATAAGCGAGCTATAATCAATACCATAAATCTACTAAACGTTCTTTAGGACTGAGAGATCGGCTTGGAGGCACATGTGATTGCGCAGGAGAGGCTGGGGTGTGCTGGTGATGGGGAGCACGTTCAAGGGAGCCTTAGGAAGAGGGGTGGAGGTGCAGCACAAGCGTTTGAAGTTTTTCCAGGTGCCACAATAACGTCCCTGCAGGGACCTTTGCAGGGACAACCCATCCTTCTCCTCCCAGCCCTGATCCATCGCTTGTGCAGGGTGGGCAGAGCAGACAGGGACCCCTGAGCACGTTCCCTCCAGCCTCTGGTCTGTGTGCAGTGGAGATGTGTTCATTATCTTTGGAGGATATTTATCATCTCTACGCAGAAGCAGCCCCCATAGGGCTCTGAGCATTTTTCCACTTGCTTCTCAAAGCACCAAAGCAAACAGTAAATCATGAGTCCATCGGTGCTGCTGGTTACGGTGTGGCAGGGAGGTGACCTGAGCTGGATTTGGCTCACAGTCATTTCACGTGTTATGCAAAAAACTGAGAAGCCACAGTCCCCGATCAGGCAGCAATTTGCCTCCTGGTGGACTTAAGTCACTGAGCGATAGATCTTTCCCCCCTACCCTTCTTGTAAAATATCTGTTGCATGTTCCCTCCTGTGGGCAGCTGCTATGCCCCACTGCGAGGCATTAGCTCGGTTGTCCCTTTCTTTCCCGTCCCAGGGGCTTAGGGCAGGGAGGGGGGAAACCAGGCCAGGTGGAGACTTTGTTCCTCAACCAGAGAAGCCTGTCTGATGGGGCATCTTCTCAACCTCATTTAAATTGTTTCACTCAGCTTTGATGGAGTGTGATAACAACGGAGACACAAGGATGCAAAATGCAGAGAGGGTGGAGAGCCTGGACCATCCTCCTTCTCCGCTCTGAGCAATCATATCAGCTCCAGAGGGGGAAACCACAGCCAAAGCAAAAGAGGAATAAGCGTTTGTTTGCAAATATCGCAAATAAAAAGTGTGCAGGACTGACCCTCTTTCCTTCTATGCCTGCTCAGCACAGAGCAAAATGGGGCTTCCTCCCTCTCTCATCTCGCCCCGTATTATGGTTCCTCTTAAATGAGCTACATTCCTCCAAAATGTCTTCCTTCCTTCAAACTCTCCTGAGTCTTGCAGCCCATTTTCTTTTGAGATCTGAGGCCCAGCGCAGACAATAGAGATTTTGGGATTTTCACCCCTATGATTAGTGGGCAGAGGCAGAGGGGATTTTCCTCTGTGCTGGGAGAGACACGGCTGGTCTTTAATATTTCCCTCCCTTTCCAAAGCCGAGAGAAAGGCGATTTTTCTTCCCTTTAGATGTGAGCGAAGGCCCCCGCTCCTGCTACTCCTGGAGAATTAAATAGATAAATGGGCGGCGCTGTTGTTCACGCTTCACTATGCACAAAGCAACTTGCATTCAAAATTGGGCTCATGGCAGTTCAGCAACAACCTCGCACAATAGCATCATTAGACACGCAGGGCCGGCTCGCGGGCGCAGAGGCTGCTCTGCAGCTGGAGTAGCCACCGGGCTGTTGTGATGTGGGCTTTTTTTATCTTTATAAAAATGCATCTTTAAAAAAAATGTAGAGAAAGAAGATGCAGTGTCTTTTTCTTAAAGACTTGGGAAAGCGTCCCTGTTTGAAAGCAGGGGGAAGAGAGGAGAGGATGGGATTTGTGGTGTCCGTACGCCCCCCATCTTTTGTGCTGGCTCTTTCTTGCAGGGAAATCCTCCATTTCCAGAGTATGGAGGGGAGCAAATACGACACCTGTGTCTGCTAAGCCTTCACCTGACGTCCTCCTTGAAAATATTCCCCAACAGGTTGCTAACTTAATGGTGAAGGTCTCCTAAGCCAGGAGGGAATGGAAGAGGATGGAATCCCTCTGCTTGCTTTGGGGCCTGGAAAGCGTTTGGGAAGGAGTTGCGGTGCCGAGGAGGATAGAGGCTTAATAAATCTCACAGATACTGAGGACTGGTTCTGCTGGAGCCGTCAGCATGATTTGAGAGTGGTTTAGGTTGGGGTTTAATTGGCATGGTGGTCATTGTGTTTTAAAAATGACCCTGACTTCTGCTGACCCAAGGGCAAATTCAATTTTATTAATAAGTTGGAAAACTTAGTATGAAAATCAGCAGCTCTTGCTAGCATCAGGGTGGAGCCACTCTTGGAAAGGGTCAGCTCTGCCTGTGGCTTGTTTTCTCGCACTGGGCAAACCATTTGCCTCCCAAGTTTCACCTTCATCAGTTGTAATGGAGCTAACAAAGCTTGCCCTCCTTGGCAGGGGTGTCTGGGAGCCCAGGTACTGGAGGCACGTCACCATTAAACTCTTGTTCGTTGTACCGTCTTAACTTTGAGGCATTTTAACCATGTGCCTGCATTGGAAGAGGTCCGAATTTGACAGGTTGGTGGGAACAATGTGGAGAAAGGGTCTTTGCTTGTGGGCTGTTGTTTGGGAACTGCCTGGCATCAGTGGCAGTGAGGATGCTGAGCTTCTCCCCAGCATCCTCTTGTGTCAGAGTCAACCTGGGTATCTGTTTCCCCATAAGTAATTTAAAAGCAAAAAGCAATGTGATTGCAGAATTAGTTCGGCTTCTCCTAACACCACACTTGGCATGGAACCTTTCAAGTCTTCTCGCTCCCCTTGTGCCTGCAATTGATAATAACGTTTGTGTTTTAATGATTCTAACAGGCCTGGGATTTGCTTTGACATAACAAGTTAATGTTTTCTTTTTCTGTATCAAATCTAGGTCAATCTCCAGCTTAACACTAATGCTGTACTGAGTAAAAAAGGATCAGCCACTAATGGTTTCAATTTAGTTTTTCGTGGAGTAAAGAAAATTTCACTCGATACCTATTTTCATTTTTATTCCATTGGCCTTTCCACAGGGCCTGTTAGGATGGAGAGAATGTTTGCACTTCGATTAGGGGAGACGTAGTAAACTCATTTGCTGGAAGGAGTCCTCTGTGAATATGGATGAGGATAAGAGCTGCTGCTCACCTGTGCTGTGTCCATAGGACACGCCTTTGGGGACTGCATCCTGGTAAGGGCTAGGCGGTGGGAGATCCCAGGGATGGGTTTCGCTTTAGGGAAGAGCCTCACCTGTCATCCAGCCTCATCCTAGTTGAGATCCTCCATGACACAACATGGGGAAGAAGAGATGAAGAGTAACTCCGCTCCATCATGTGTCAGTGTGGCTGTAGACAACTCAATCTGAATCTAGCCTTGACCAACGTCTTTGGGAGAAGGTGCACCCATGCCTGCAGCGTGAGAGGGCTGCTAGGACCATTCCCCATCTGCTCTGACCCCATTTTATTTTGTTTTTCCCTGCCCTGTGTGTACCGTGGCCAGAATCCATGTGTGATGATAGCAGCAGCTCTGCGACACCGTGGCATGGAGCATGTGTGGAGTAATGAGCGTGTGTGTGGTTTGGGTCTGATTTTATGGCTTGATGACTACCCCACGCTCACTGTGTGTGTGGACGGTACTGTGCTACACATGGAGATGGCAGAGGGAAGTTTAATGGGAACAGGGTGACATTCACCCCGTCCGATGACAGTAAAAAGAGGCCTGAGGCAGCACCAGTCCCTCCGTTGGCACGCGGATGCTGCACTGCTGGACGACAGAGACTGCAGGCAGATGGATGAGAGGGTGCCTTCCCTCTTAGGAGCTTGCGGCTGAATATTGTGATTGCATGTGTTTATTTTTAAAATGATTACGGCCATTAGCATAGAAATGAGATGCAGCTCCCTGGCTGCTGGCCAACCCCATCGGGGCTGGCGTGCAGCTCTTCTCCAGGGCAGCTGAAACAATAGCGCCCAGCAGATAACAGGGCTCCTGGTGCTTGCTGCTGAAAGACAAGTGACAAATAGGAGCAAGCACTCCTCTGTATGAGTTTGTTACAGTCAGTTGGGATGTATATAAAAATCTCACGTGAGTCAGCAGAGATTTAGCCCCTCCGAGCGATGCCCTGTAAAGCAGTTGTGCTCTTATCCCTTTCCTCTTCTTACACCCAGTGATTTATTTCCAGGCGTTCCAGGTAATCACTCGCGTTCAAGTTTTGTTGCTGTTTTACAGGAGATGCTACAAAAGCTTTTGTCTCTGCAACTGTAAATAAACTCGTAAACCTGTGTTAAAAATAGCATTTTGTAGCTCGGTGCATGAATTTTTAATGCATCTTCTGCAAACCAGCTGGTCTTGGCAAGGGTCACAGTGTTTCCTAGGCATTTAACATAAAACGGTGCTTCAAAGCCACATTATAGGGTCATTGAAGAGTAATATTTTACTTAACATCCTCATAACTGAATTATTTATAACCTGCCATGTTTTATTCATGATAAATATTAATACTAGTGTCTTTAAGAGTAGAGGTTATTGCTGCAGTTTTACCTATAAGAGGTGATATTATTGAAATAAAGGAACGGCAATGAATTCTGTAGCTAGCAGAGCAAAGTCTGTGCTGGGGCCGTTCTCATTCACACCTCCCTCTTCTTATCAACCCTGTCAGCCACCGAAAAACCTCAGGACTGAGCATCTGTACATCTGAAAGGAATTTTCCTGCAGGCATGTGAATCTGGGTTTTTTCTTCCTTTTTTTTTTTTTTTTTCCTTTATCAACAACCTTTGTGTCATTCTCGTTAATTCTTGGATTAATTTCTTGGTGAGCGTTCATAAGCTTTGGTTGCAAGATGCTCACCCTGGCCTGGACCTCCAAATGGCAGCCTTGAAATCTTCTGCAGGCTGTCTCGAGCTCTCCTGCCGTGGGCACCCCCAGACCCCCCATTTTTTGAAGCAGCCCCTGCTGCCTTGGAATGGGGATTGCCTGGTGTGGGAGACCCCCCCAGCAGCCTTTGGGCTGCTTCCCACATGGCTGAGTGCTCTGGGCCACGAGCAATCTCATTTCAAGGCTTAATGTGTATGAATTGGGTAAATTGCCATTCCACTGTTGCGCTCCATCTCTTACCAGAGAGGATATTTGCATTAACTTTCATCTTGGGAAGGGGAAATATATTTTTGCATGTTCTTTCCCTTTGCGCTGATGTGCTCCCCTCTGGCTGGAGCACTGCACAGCCACCTCCGGGTCCTGCTCCCGTCGGTGCATCCCGACGTGGGGCTGGCTGCTCATCCCGCCCTCACGGCTGCAAAACCTGGGGCCAGGGCTTTCCTCTGTGTTCCTCGATCAGCTTAACAAATCTGCAGTCAGCGGGTTGAGAGCGGTGGTTGCGGGAGCAGTGCGGGTTAATGCAACACATATTTAATGTATGATTGCTAATGGCCATCTCCCATCTGCCTGAGCCCAACTGGAGTTTGCAGATGAATGATTAAGCTGCCCTGACACATACGCAGCTTGTTCCTTAGCAGAGGTACATTCATTACACTTGACGCATGTAAAAGGGGATGAGGCTTTCTCGCTGGGGAGAGGGGTATTATCGGGCTGGGGTGGCAGAGCAGGGAGCTCTCTTGGAGTTTATTTTGTATGATAATGTGAGAGATCTTCCTGCCAATGTGGCACTATAAATGAATCATGAGCTAAATAACCACTGGGATGTTTATTAGCTTCGAATATGTTTATTGCAGAGTCAACAGGCAGCACCTTCCAATTAATTAATAGTAATAATTACTGTATTATTTATGTAGCTCTAACAGCGTGCCACAGTCTTTCCGCACAATGGTGCAGCTGTGGCTGTGCTGAAGCGGGCTGGTCTGTATTCATCCTGCATGGGCACGCTGAGGTTTGTCATTTGCTGTCGGGCGGTCCCAACCCCAAAAGCCTCGGTTTGCTGAGCTGCTGAGCTCTTGACAGCTGCTCTTTCTATCAGCTGAAGCCTGTTGCTCCACAGCACGAGGACCATTCCTTCCGTGGTGCTGGAAAGCAGAGTATGCAATGAGCTAGAGCATGTGCCAAACAGAGATGGAAATCAAGGGCTCTAAGTTTTACTAAGGCATCTGTGAGCTCTTTTGGTCAAGGTATTTAAGCAAAATAGTCAAGTCATGCATGTCAGAAGGATATTTACAGCAGATAAGACATTAGCAGCAACAGCAAGGGTAGACATCTCTTTTCTGATGTGAGCTTGGATCCAAGCCTGCTGAAGCTGTTGAGAATGATCTCTGGTAAGTGCCAGTGCAGTGTCTGTGCATCTCGCTGCCCCAGCAGACCTTGCTGTGAAGCACGAGGGTCACGGAGCACCGTCTCCTGTCCTGGTTGGGTCAATGTGCGGAGGCAGACGTATAGCAAGAACTTGCCACTAGTCAGGTTTCTCTGTGCAGGAGGTTAAGCTGCAAAGCAGCCTTCTGTTCTTGCATTACAATCCCATTTGCTGTCTCTGGGAAATCGGGGTGTTTCCAGGTCATGTGAAGTTGTTGGCAGTGGATCTCTTTTTACATGCGAATATTTTTGTCTCTCTCTCTGTCTTCCAGCAATGTCTGACTTCCACATCCACCCTCAGAATGCAGTGGTGGAGGAAGGTGGTGTAGCCAGATTCCAGTGCCAGATCCATGGCTTGCCTGAGCCGGTCATCCTTTGGCAAAAGAACCGCATGCCAGTCAACACAGACAATGAAAGGTAGGACATGTCCAAACCATGTACTGCTGTCCTTTCTCCAGGTGGAAAAAGGTGGCCAGGCTTGCTCTTGCTCTCACAGTTGTGCTAGGACACAACTGATTGCGGCTGGGAGTCTTGGCCAGTGTTTCTGCCATGAAAGACTCTTTCAGTTAAAGTTGTGGGCTGTCTGGGCTCCTTCTGGCCAAACAGGAGAGGTGGATAAAGCCCGTTAGTTCATTTTGGAGGGGGTAAGGGCTTCCATGCTCAGCCCTCCTCTAGGTTTACTTTCCAGCGTGGAGAGCCCACCCAGTCCTAGAAGAGCCTGGGGTAGCTTTGCCATCCCTGATCCCTCTGTGGCTCCATTGTGTACAACTCTTTCTGAGCCAGATCCATGACTTAGGGTCTTGCCTGTGGGTCCTGAACTCTTGCAAACACTGAATTACACTGTGGCTGCTCGACTTTCCTTCCCAGGTTGACTCCCTCACGATGCTTTGTGTGTGGCAGCAGGCAAGCTCTGCAGAGGGCATCCCACAGCGCCCTGGGCTGCTGTTTCCCATCCAACCTTCCTAAAGAGAAACCCCAGCTGCCCCCTTCCCCAGCCTAGACCTGGGACCGCACGTCCTCGCTTCCTGTGTTTGACAGGCTGCTCCCTTCACGTCGGAAACGTCCCTCATCACGGTTTGATCCTCCGAGCGGCGGTGGGGCCCGGCGGAGGACAGGTGGCAGGAAACACGTGCTCCATGCCGGCAGCCTCCGGCGGTCCCAGCTGCAGCTCGGGAGCTGCACAACCGATGGTGGGACACTGTCGGTCACAGCACACCTCAATCATGAATTGACATCTGCGTTGGGAATAGGCGAAACCAGGAAGCTGTAAATATTTTCCTGAAAGCCCCTATTCTTAAAAATGTCAATTCTGCAGCAGAACGTAGTTGGGTGCTTTGGAGGCAGGAGAAAACATGAGGGCTGGAACAATGCCTGACCTTTTCAGCGTTGTGTGAACTTACAGTAGAAGGACCCAAGAGGCCCAACCCTGCCGTGGAAAACTCCAACTGCCAGGTTTTGTTTTTCCTTGTGTTTTTCATATGAGCTTTTTTTAGGCCATCACAGGGTTGATTCGTTACACTTGATCTCCTCCGAAGGCTCCTTAAGTGCTAAACTGGGGATGTGGGCAAGAGCAGGGCAAGTGGTCCGAGGTGCTATCTGTGGAAGGAAGGGGTGCAGAACTGGGTCTGGCGCCTTGTGTGCATCCCGATGAGATATTGCAGGACAGGTGAAGTTCCCTTGGAGTCCTTCATGCATTCCTGCTCCTTTCCACTTGAGCTCAGGGTCACAGGTGTGGAGATGGTCAGAGATGTGGCAGGGGTTTGAGCATGACCAGAAATTCTTTTCTCCAAGACTGAGAAGTTCCAAGGCTGAGGAGACTGAGGAGATCTCCAAGGGCTCTAACCCAGAGACCCCCAAGGTGCTGCTTCTCTGAGCTTGCCTGAGCCCTGGAGGACATGGGCTAGGAGCAGTTTCCCTACATTCAGTGTCTCGATTTTGAACAGATTTGGCTTTTTGTAGCAGTAAAGTTACTGGGGAAGGTTTTTATTGTCAGCTCAGTAGATTAATCTCTGACACCATTGGACCTGGGTGATGAGGGTTGCTTCTCTAACTGAATTGGATTTCTGCATTAATCACGCTTGGTGCATTTCTGCGTATAAAGTGTATATAAATTTGTATGCCGAGTCTTGCACTTGGAGGCTTTGAAGGCAGAATAATAGCTTTGGAATTGAATCTTCTAATGCTGTGGGCAGATTGTTAACAAAAATGAAGGCTTCTTTTGGTATAATTCATCCAAAACAATGGGCATTTTAAAGTCCCAGAGAGATTGCAATCAACTTCGGGACGTGTAAAACTGATTGCTCTCACGCTGCCACCAACACCGAGCCACGCATTTGGAACCCAGCGCAGGGAGCAGGTTATAGGCACTTAACCATATGCTGATATGGAAAAAGATATTCTTCATCTTCCAGACGGAAATGGATTATTAACTCATCACAATGTAATGACTTACTACCAGCCAGTTTAAACACACGGTTGCCAAGCAACCTGTAATGTACATATACATATATGTGTGTATGCATGCATGATTTAAATGTGCCTATGTTTTAAATATATAGAATATTTATTTATATTTATGTGTACCCACTCAATACGTATTTTAAACATGCCTTTCCGTGCATTTGAGGTTTTAAGGTCATGTGGATTTGAGTACTGGAGCTGGTGCCGGGAGTGCGGAGCACACACTTCCCCTGATGCTTTTCCATGGTCGCTGTGCTTCGGGTGATGAGTGATAACTCCCACATCAACTGTGTTCACATGCAAATGCACTGCCAAAGCTTTTCCACAGGTTAAATAGGAAGCACCTAATTTGTAGCGTTCCAGCAAAAGTCATCCTTTCTCAAGGATACATAAGAAGGTAAAGAAAGGGAACATACCCCCCTGTAAAGGAAGACTAGAGGCTCAAATATCCAAGAGAAATGAAGAATTGATGCAGTGATAAGCGTGGGCTCAGCTTGTCGGGGACTGCATCTCTTGGGTGGTATTGGTGCCTCTGCCCCAGGATGTGGAGAGCCCCACCTGCATGTGGGTGCAGGCTGCTTTCACATCGTGTCCTGCTTTGCAAGTTTTTGTTTCTGCTTTTCTCTGCCCACAGGTACACGCTGCTTCCCAAGGGGGTCCTCCAGATTACGGGACTAAGGGCAGAAGACAGCGGAATTTTTCACTGTGTTGCTACCAATATTGCTAATGTGAAGTTCAGCCGGGAGGCCAGACTCACTGTGTCAGGTTAGTACCAGTAAACACTGTCCTGACGGTCTTTCCATCTTTTTCTTCCCACTGCTGGTCTGGACCAGGACAGTTAAAGAGAGCTTCAGGCTAACAGCACTGAGAAGCATCCCTCTGTCCGGCCACAGTACTTTCCTTATTCTGGATTGTTATTAGTTCCTGCCAGATCAGTCCATTTGATAGCAGATAAATCTGTCTCTCTGCCTTTAAATTAGCGCCAGTTTCTGGGTAGAGGAAGGAGGGTGAGAAAATGAGTTACAGCAGCTTTACATTAAATAAATTCTTTTGGAAATGCGGAAGATTCATCATTTCCTTATGAGACCTGCCCACTCTGGAAGTAATTGCAGCACACAGGGTGATCAATTATTTATCTAATGGGGGAATTATGTTCTGTAGGCTGTTAGCATTGCATTGTGACCGAAGCAGGCTAACCTTGCTTTGGAAGATGAGAAGGAGAAGCCCTGAGCACCCCAGGCTGAATTTTGACTTGGTTCTCCATCCACATTTGAAGTCAGTGACAGAAAGAGGTTTTCACCTCTGAAAGCTCCAGCTGATGAGATGACAGTGCCTTATGGCCTCCTCTCCAAAAAAAAAGGATCAAAATCACATACTTGCTGTTTGGTTTCATGCTGCCAGAGGTAGGATGTGATGAAGCCATAAGGGCAAACCAAAGCAACCCACATCCACGCGTTGCATGTGCACAAGTTTGTCCTGTTTGTGAAAGCACACAAAATGACATGTGGAAGTGACCTTGGGCACAGTGAAGGAGGGATTAGGGTGCAAATACACTACCACGTTTCCATAGCTGTGCTGCCATCCGCTGACCTGCCCACTGCCCATCCGCCATTAGCTGTCCTTGTGCGACCCAAGCTGATCTCTTAGAGCTCCTTTGAGCAATAACTCGTCAGCCAGTTTCTAAACCTGATGTTAGATTGTCACCTTCTAGTTAGGCTTTCTCTGTTTGGTAGTCTTTTTAATTTAAACCACTTTTAGCTTCAGAAGTCTTTCTTGATGTTTCATTAGTTGCTCCTAGTATGAAGGAAGTGGAAAGTATTAAGTCAAATCATACAACCCAGCCTGACCAAGCAGCCAGGAGTGAATGACACCTTTATGCCCTCTTCTTAGAAATGCCTTTGATATGGCTCAGCCTCCTTGTATGAAAACAGGACAGCTTGCTTCTCCTGGACTTCAGAGTGTTTGTGGGTTACCTTCAGAGAAGATAAGAGTGCCAAAGAAGTAATCACCTGCAAATTACGGCTATGTCCTGCTGGCAGGGTGGCCTCTGAGATACAGGACTCCGTGCAGGTCAGAACAGCCCTGAGATGCTGGGTGCCCACTGTGGTCCCCTGTGACAGCAGTGGTGATGCATCGGTGGCTTTCCAGTCGGGGACCATCCCAGATTCCCTGTGGAAATGGAGATTACATCTTTGGAGATAAGAGGCAAGGGAAGTCTGCACAGGGCTGGTTGGGTATGTGTTTCTCCGTGAGCTTTTCTTATTTGCAGCAGAGGTCTTCCCCGCCCCTCTCCCCGTGAGCTGCGATCCTCCTGTCCGTCAGGTACGCATAAGTGTTGGTACCCAGTCACTGGAGGCTTGCCAGCGTACGCTCGTATCTCACAGCCTGCCTTCACCCTCCGAAACAGCTGCCTGGCCAGTGGTTCTGGAGTAGAAGACTTAATGCCTGTGCCGACTGTAAAAAAGCAGCATGTGTGAAATGGGGTGAAGCTAAGGAAAGACTGATGCTGTGTATATCAACTCTGATGGGGAAAGAAAGCAGGTTAACTGGTTCTGAAAGACCTGCGAGCTTTTGATGCCTAATACTTATCTGTTTTCTTGATCTATGCAAACAGTAGCCACGTGGAGGGAAAACAGAGCTATAAATTACCAACGTGGTGAAGATCTTTGTGTCAATTTACTGGTCTGAGTTACTATTTCTCGCAGGACAGAAAGCGCTAGTTGTTCTCATCTGACCATCCATGCATATTTTCCAGGTTTCCTGTCTGTGAAACATTTGTGGTTTTTCTCTTCCTTAAAGCAGTCGGATGATGAATACGGGCACCGTGTGTAAGTGTCTGTTGAAGGGCTTGAACTGTGCTTCAGTGACCGCATGTCAGCAGAGCTGCCGGAACGGGACGTTTGCATGCTCTCAGCCTGCGGAAAACCTGCTGCACTGGGTTAGACCTCAGTGAAAAAGGTTTATGCTTTGTGGTGTTTGCTAAGAGCACTCAAATATCTGACAGACCAGGACAGCAGGAATGTGCTAGCATGTTGCAGGTATGTGCTAGCATGTTAACCCTAGGCTTTGGCACACCAGCAGAGGCTGTGGTGTGCCATGGAGGTAGCACAGGGATGTTGCTTCACTGATGTGGGTGTTGTCTCAGTAAATACTGAACTAACGTGAGTGCTGCTGTGCACGTGTCATTCGACATGATGGGGTGAGCGGTAACCTTGCAAATCTTTCCATTGCCTCCCTCTTGTGTAGAGGGGTAAAGGGAATGGTGCTCTCTGCTCTTCTTCATGGCAGGAGGGTTCCCTCTCCTCTTAACAGGGCAGCAACTTCAGCCATTGCTTCACCCACAGAAAAGCACCGGTTCTGCCTCAGTGGGGTTTCCAAACTGAGCCTTGGCTGGGGAGGGAGAGGATGGAGATGGGCTTTGGGAGCCACTGCCCTGCAGGGCACTGCCACAGCCCGGCTGGAGAGGAGGTGGAGGGTGGCTGCCTGCACGGGGGATGAGGATCCCGCTCGTAGCACTGTCCTTCCTCTCTCTGGCAGTGGTGGCAGGGCTGCCAGCAGCAAGCAGCATGGATATGTCTTCCAGCCCTACTGATGGATTATTTTCAAGTGCCCGCTTAGCGGAGATTCTCCCGAGGGGCTGCCTGCCTCTCTGCGCTGAGACTTTTTCAGCACGAGCTGCGGCTCTCTCTGCTGCTGTCCTTTTGATCAAGATCTAACAGCCCGTGCTGGCGACGCTCCTGTCCCCGCTAGAGTGCCTGTCACTCCTGGTGGTGCCCCATCCTCACAGCGATTGCTGCTGGCAGAGTCCCTGGGGACCACATGCATCCTTAGAGCCTTTTTCCCTTTCAAAACAAATCCCCCCCACGTTGCCCTGAACCCGGTTGTGCTCTAGCAGCACTCGCCTGCCACGAGTCCCTCGTTTTGTCACTCCTTCCTTCCTGACCCTGCATCAAAGAGCTTTTCTGGTTGGAGAAAGAAACCTCCTACCCCATGGTCGGGCATGGTCAGCTCCATTGCATGGTGCTGGCATCTGATCACCACATTCCTGCTGGGTCACTATCCCTTTAGCCCTGGAGCTGGCACGGTTGTGGGCGTTGGGCTCAGCAGCAAAGCTACGGAACCACTACGTGACCTTTGCAGGAGAAGGTGAGCAGCAGTGGAAATGCCACTAACAGAGCTGGGCAGGGTTTGGCCGAACTCAGGGAGCTGAGCCCACACCCAAAAACCTGAATGCTTATTTAAGACTCAGAATATAAATCAGAGAGTGCGATTTTTTTATATTTTATTGTCAAAATAGAGTGGTTTATACATTCTGCTTTGGTCTCAGCTCCCATTTACTGATATTCTTGGGTGACCTTGGACAATTCATTTCATTTCTCTGTGTTTTGAAATATTGAAATCAGTATGTAATACGATGATAATATCATATTATTCTAAGCGTGAACATTTAGTATTGTGATTTAGAACAATAAATCTACATGGGTTTTAAAAGCACTCGGAGGTACTGAGAGGGAAGGTATTGTTTTTCAGATCTCTTGGGGTTAACCGGCCGGTCATATGAATTTATTGTGCATTCTGGTTCTCATCAAAAAATCTGCATTTTATGGCTTGCAGTGAAATGCATTTAGTGAGAAAGTCAGCTCTTAAGTCACACTGACACGGTGATTTTTCTTGGATTTTGCCCATTTAGATGCAACCTGTGAGTCGCTTTATCGCTCCTCGTTTAGCCCCTGTAGGAACATTTAACAAAGAGCCGCTCTGATCTGTGCTTGCCCTTGGACCGCTGCGAAATCCCTCTGGTAACACCCTGACTTCAGCCCCTGAGCTGCTGTGAAAGGGTAATGCTAAAAAGGGCAGGAAGAAAAGAAATTTTTGCTTGGAGAAAAGCCCTTGCAGATAGTTTTTGGTGGATCACTTCTCTTTAACAAGCCTTTTAGACATTGGAAAGTCCATTCACGGGAGTCAGCATGGGATGGTCTCTCCAGCAAAGCCCAGCCCGTGGCAGGGCTCAGCTCCCCAGCGCTCCCTCTGCCCCTCTCCTGCTCGGGGGCAGACGACCAGCCCAAGTATTTCTCTCCACAGGTGTACAGAGTATTTTTGCCAGCAGCAGCTGTCAGATTGTTGAAATTCCTTAAACACTGCTTGACCTCAGCATTTCTGGAGTATAACCCAGCTCTTGTTGGAAAAGGGGAGAAGGCTAATGCAGAGATTATTAATGTTCCTGTTTACGGATAGAGAACGGAGAATATCTCCTTTTTTTCCTCCACTCCTGCTCCCAACAAAAGGGAGTGAAGGCTGAAGGGAGCTTTTGCCCAGGAATAAGGCACTTTTTAGGGACTCAGGAGATGCAGGTTCAGCTGTGGTGTACCTGATAGAGGATGATGTTTGCCCCACAGCCTCCTCCTGTCTGGTGAAATGTAGTTTCTTTTGCTTGTCCTGTGCCTGTCTGGTTTCCAGAATCCTTGTGCCAGCGCTTTATTTTATTACGGGTCTGTGCATCATCTTGTACAATGGGTTTCGTTCTTGGTTGCTGCCACTTGGTGCTACTGTTTTGCAAATAAACGATTAGTGATTGCATCGTGAGCAATGAGCCCCAATTGTATCAGAGCAATGTGATGCATCCTCTCTCTGCACCCAGTTACACTGGATTGGGCCAGGGCAGGGCTGCTGAAAAGGCTGGGAAGTGACCACCCTGTGGGCTGCAGTCATCAAAGGAGTTTCCTTGAGTTTCTTCTCAAGATCTTCAGCAGGAGTCAGGGAGTGGCACTTCCATCGCTCTCCGTGTGCCAGGACAGGGCTTTTGGAGCAAATGACACCCGCAGCAAGAGAGGATGCTTGCAGAGAGGCAGATTTAGGTGTTGTGGACTGCATGGATTACCTTATAGCTTGAGATGCTGAAAGATAAAGCAACTCCTTCATTTATTTGCACTCCTGTCTGCACGAGCTGTCCTGCAGCTTGCGTCCTCACTATATGTCATGTTTTTCCTGCACATCTGCTCACTGCAGTTCACAGCGCGGTTCCTTCTCTGTGCTGCCCGTATCTGGGTGTTAACGGGGCTGCTTGTGGCTGGGTCGGTTGGCTGAGGGGTTTTCCCCAGGAATATCAATGCACACTTGAAACGCATTCAGCCAATGTGACTGTCATGCAAACATTGTGCTCCTTTTGTTTCATGTACATCTCAGATTTATTGAGGATTACACCAGCCTGTGGTGTAATTTGTACTTAGAGGATGCATGAAACCCTCGTTTTTTCCATTAAGCAAGAGAGAATCAGATGCCTTTTAACGATGATGCTGTCCTTGCAGGTTCCCATTCCACCGTTTACAAGGACCCCATGATTCTCGTCGGTCCGGAGAACCTCACGCTGACGGTGCACCAGACCGCCGTGCTGGAGTGCATCGCAACGGGCAATCCCCGGCCCATCGTCTCCTGGAGCCGCCTAGGTAAGCCCCGGGAGTGACCGGGATTTCCTCCTCCTCCTCTCTGTTGCCATTGGGTGGGAAATAGGTAGGCGCCACTGACTATTTTGTGCAACAAGTGATTCACCCTTTCTCTTCCCACTGAAGTTAATTGTAGGCTTGAAGTGCTTTTTATACATGTCTCTACACTTTGTTTTTTCTTTCTGCCAAGATCCTGGTTTTACTTGTTAGTGAAGTGGGTTGGTTACAGCTGTAGATGTTTTGTGAAAGGTGATAATTTTATCTTTTCTCGAGTGACAGCATCTTCTTCAGCTGCATCAAAAACATCACCACTGTTGGCCTGGAGAAGCAAAATCATACGCAAACACATCTTTCACGTAAAACAGACTTGAAAGAAACTTGCTGCCTGTTCAGGGAGTTTTAAAAAAAAAAATTTGAGGGGAAGAGAATGTTTAAAGTAGCGTGTCTGAAGCTCTGAAAAAACAAATGCNAAAGGTAGCGTCTGATGGCATCATACAAGCAAGAAAGAGCAAAGTACCGTGTTTCTCCCAGTCTGAAAACAAGGGATATTTTAGGCTCTTAACTTTGTGATAGTAGGTCGGAAACTATTTTGCTCAGAGCGACACTTCCATTGCCCTACAGAAATCTGTGCTGAGCAAAGAGCTGGTGGCTTTTGTTTTATCTTTGGGAGCTTGTAACTCCGCCTGTGCACGCTGTGGTGTCGGGTTCAGTTAGTATTTCCCAAGCCCTTGTGGTCTGCAACATCACGTCATTTTGGGATGCTAATCATCCCGCGTCCCCCAAGGTAGCTGTGAAGAACAAACAGGGATAATCCTGTCTCATGCTGCTGTGCTGGATGTGGGACTTCATCCCCATGGCCCCCCGAGGGTCAGGGTCCAGCTCATGGGAAGGGCAACTTCCCACTCCGGAGCTGTCTGCCAGGGGACGAGGACACATATCCAGCATCAATCCAGCAATTTCTCCATGCTTGCCCTCCTGCTTGCATCCTCTGGTGGCTTGTAAAATCAGCTGGTGTCTGCCACTAGCTGCTTTTTTTTCCTCCAGAGCCATAACCATCAGATTGATGCTGTTTTAAAAATTCCCTAGATAGTCTGTATCACTGTTTTGGTTCTCTTGGACACAAGGCAGCTCTATGTTAGCACTCAACTATAATAAACTACTTTATAATTGCCTTAATTATAAGTGCTTATTACCTTCTTCAAAACACTTGTCTCTATAGAGCAGTGCAATAATGAAGATGTAATAGCTTCGTGTGATGTTTGTCTGGATGGTCTGAGCTCAGCGTTGCCTTCCACCAAAAATAAATACCCTCTCCACGCTGCTTTGCAGCACAGTAGCAGAATTAGAGCTACTGGATGGGAAAGAGATCCTGTTATTTTCCCTCCCCTTCAGCAGGAATGTTTTCTGTCCAAAGCCTTGCAAGATCTTATTTAGTATTACACCAGTTTTGACAGTGATGTGGCGTACAGGGTCTGCGGTGAGTTGGTGGGTTTGTCATCTCTTTGTAGCCATTTCAGAAGTGCTTTCAAGTCTCTGTGTCTCTGTGATCGGGAGGAGGCAGAGGGGTTTATGCTGGACAGGGAGGTCCTCTGAGCATCTGTCATCTGTCATGTGGCTTCCTCCCATGGAGGTTCCCCTTCCTGAAGTTCCTCTTACAGAGCTGGTTCAGTTTAAATAACCGGTTAATTTACTCAGCTTAGGAAAAAAACCCACCTTTTAATCTACTCCCAGAAATAAAAAAATCTACGGCCACAAAGTCTCAGAGAGATGCAGCTGATTTAGCAATAGGCCTGACTTAATTTAAACAAAAAAGAAAGTCAATTATATGTGAACATCTTTCTCGCCAGGTTGCAATAAAGAAGAGGCGTGATACTGCCATTACGGTGGGTCTCTGCACAGGGCGTGCTGCCGCTTCCGAGTGTCTCCCTGAACCCCTTTGCTCACAGTTTTGACGTTGTGGCGTTTCATCTATCAGGAAGGAGCAAAAGAACAATTTTGCTTTTAGAGCTTTCTGGCGCAGGGGAACGCAAGCCATGACAACATCTGCACTTTTTACTTTGGCTTTGCTAAGAAGGGACTGGTTTTCAGTGGGAAGGGCAGCTATATTTTGCTTGAAGGAAATCATTCAAATTCTGGGCCGTTTTTGAGTGTCACGCAATCAATTTTGAATTTAATTTCCTTGGGAATATGTTGTGGCCCCTGACCACAAACAGAATTCCTGTGTCTCGCCGTGCATGAAATGTCAACATTCATTAGAGAGCAGGCTCTGAGAGAAATGTAAAATCATTAAGGGTTCGTTCAGGGAAGATAGGGTTTTTCCTTTCAGAGCTACGCACTTCAGGCTTGGACCTGTATGTGTGCACAAATGAATATCCTGGGCACTTACTGCAAAGCCTTTTGAATGAATGACGATTTTAATGTATCCTTACCCTTTAACTGACAGGCCACTGAGCTGGCCTCCATAAAAGGTACCAAGGCAGAATAATAAACTATTTAGAGAGATACAGAAAAGTGAGGCGAGAGAGAAAAGACAGTGATTATCTGATAGCGTTATACAGAAGTTGTCAGAAAGGGTCGCACAATGGGAAGGAAATTACTAAAGAGGGAGCCATTCAAGAAGTAAACTATACAACAATTGTAGGAGCCAATTAATTGGTAACTTATTGGACACAGAAGCTTGCAATAGATGGCTGACTGGTTGACAGGAGGACCGTTCCCGTAAGTGTTTAGAAATAATAGAGTAAATTTCACCACTTCACATACTGAATAGTCAACTGTTGCAATGTACTCTAAATATGCTAATCCACAGTGCCCAGTGTCCGCCGGAGCAGGAGACCCATGTGTCTAAAAAGTGGAAGGCTACTATGGCACAATACAAAGAATTCACAAAAGACCTAAATGATCAACATTAGAAAGTTGTTACTTTCTTTCTACTTGCTACTTATAAAAGAAAGGCGTTCGTGTTGTTGCATATTCATATCGCCTGGCACGTTTTAACGGGTCTCTATAATTGGTGCCGGTGTGCCAATCACTTGGATAGCAGACGGAGAATGGGCTCCAGAAAGCATCACGTACACCTTGGAAAAATAAATAATGCGGCTCCCAAACCACAGGCGTCTTTCATCCACACTTGACCCCAGTGGGGAACCTGGAAGCCTCTACTTGTCCATAGCAGAGGCGTCTTTCTGGGAGCACCTCCCGTTTAGAGAACGGTCTCCTTTATGAATGGGTTGCCTGGCTGCTCTTCGCAACCAGCTGAACATCCCCCTTCTGCCCTCATCAACTGAGGATCGACAGAGAGAATCTGTCAGACATTTCCACCCAGACTGGCTTGTTTTCAGCCTGAAAAAATTCTGCTTTTGGCTTCGTAAAAAGAAGTAGAAGGTCACGTTAGCAGCAGTTTCAAGCCTGCGTGGGTCGTGGGAGCTTTGGGAGCTGAGCAACAGTGTTAGCTTTGGCAGTCTTTTGGATCTCCTCCATGGAGAGATGACTCGGTGATGGAAAGTGATGCCAGGAAGGTGCGTTTTCAGGGTTTGGATCCCTTGATCCAGGACACTCTTCAGGTCTCTGCGTAAGCGAAACGGAGTTAAAATAGATAGCAACCTTTGCGAAGCAGATGTGAGTATCGGTCCCTCTGCACAGCGCTCCTGTGAAGTGCTGAGCTTTCTGGATGCAAGGGATTTCTTGTGTAAATACGCTGTATTATTTATATGTGTTGTCAGTGTTACTAAGTTGGACTTGATATTAGCTAAAGAGCTTCAAACAGATCATAGGATGGCTCAGGCTGAGTGAGGCATAGTACAGTAAGAAGGATGAAGCAGGCTGGGAAAGCAGAGATTTCTCTAGAAGCCCTTTTAAGTGCTCTTTGGAAGGGAGGAGGTGAGTAAGAGGCAGATGGGATGATCTGGCATGGTGATCTTTGCTGGCTGTGAGAGGTGGCTACTCTTTCCGAATCAAGTGGCAGATCCCCTGAGGTTTCTGAGAGAGCTTGGAGAGCTTTGTTCTTCAGGGAAATGAAGGATGCTTGGTTGACAGGAGACGTTTCTTCAGACCACCACACCTCTAATTAATAGTGGGAGCCAGAGAGGCAAGTCAGGAGGTATCGATGCTGGTATTCGCGCTGTGTGGAGTACCTGCTGCAGGCTGGGTCTTTGCATGCTTAAATTATGTAGCACGTTATAAATAATACAGTAAAACTACTGACATTCAAGTCACATTTCTGTGGTATTTCTTAAGGCAATGATGTGATGAAGCATCCCAGGTGTGGCCACTTCGCATCTCTCACTGGTCCCGCCCCTCCCTCGAGACAGATTTGACTTTTACGCCTATTGTAAATATGGATTTCCAAAAAGTCTAGCTTAAAAGATGAAACCAAGTTCAATTTGAATTTAATTCAGACCTCTTTACACTTCAGTTCAAATGATGTTTGAAAGGAATGGTTCCTTCTTATTGTTCATTAAATGTGGGACAGGTCATGTTTTACTGTCCTTTTTATGACTGAGCCATTTACTGCTGTGGTGGCTTGGCCAGCTATGTGATCATTTAATCATTTAATGACATTGTTTTTCTCTCTCTAAAAGACCCGAGCATTTTTCTTTGCAATGCAAATAATGAAGTGGTGTGGCATTGCCTGCCTAATGAAGCAAGGAAACCTTTAAGTTCAAAAATTTCCTGAAAAACGATATATAAAGAGCATGGCAGGAGATACGTTTGTGAAGTGCTTTGTAGCTTTCAGTCCACGTTTTGCCAGTGTTTCCTAGAGGATGCTGTTGTTAATCTGACATGGGATCCCTCACTTGTATGGTCCAGGCTTGTGAGCTGATGAACGTGCGCTGCTCTCACTAATGCTGCCGGAGACACTTTCTCTCCATCCCATCACATGCCTTTCCATGGGGATCCAAGGACTTGCTGAGCAGGAGGCTGCAAGGTGGCATTTCTGGGTTGATGGTTAATTTGTCCCTCCTTGAGTGCTACTTTGCCTTCCTGTTTTCCCAATCTGTTCCAGAACCCATTGGTTGCAAATGGCCCAGCTCCTCATAGTATTCTTTATTATGCAGAGCATGATATTACATCTAAAGCATACAATTGCAAGACAACTTTTAACTAGCCCTGCATGCCTGTCTGTGCTGAAGCGTGAAACCTGCCTGAGGTCGGGCATGAGCCAGCTCTCGTCCACGGGCCATGTTGTTGCACAGCAGAGGCTACAAAGGAAATTCTTGGGGATAAGAAGGTGTCTCAGAGTGACTGCAGCAGCCCCGTGGCAACTTGTGTTTCCCTCGGTGTTTTCCATGAAGGTTTCCTGTTGCTGGATTACACCACATGCAGCCACTGAAGTGGTTGTGTGCCATGAATATTGGTAACCAGCCTGAGTCTGAGGTCCTTCAGCACTAAACATCCCTGGAAACAGTTCTGCCCACTGGATGATGATGATTTTTAAAGTGCATTGAACAACCATTACCTGACATCTCTCGGGAGGTGGCCCACAGGAGTGGAAACCAGCTAGAGCATCTCAGGTTGTTCCCCATGATCCACTGCTTCCTAGAGAGTAGTTCTGATTTTATTTGGCTTCTTCCATTTCCTTCGCAAGGTTACAGCACAGACCAACAGAACTTCCAGGAGGCAGTTTTCAGATGAATTTTTCCTTTTACTAGCCACAACTCTGAAGCACGAGACACAGGCTGTTCTGCTGTTGCGGAGCACACATGTATGGAGGGCTCATGGGATGGTGAGGTGGGCAGCGGATCACCGGGGCTGGTTCTTGCTTCTCCCATTTCTGTAGGTTCTTTAAACTCCCCCACGAGCCAAGAGAGGAACTGGATTCCTGTTTCCCATCTGATGAAAGTGTGTGCCCTTTAACTGCTCCTCCAGTAAAACTCCTCCCCTGCCTTGCCCCTCTGCTGCGACACCCTGACACATGCTAGGGCTGATTTAGAGCTGCCTTTGTCAGACACTGTCTTAAAACACAAACCAATGAAACAATAAAAAGCAATAGCCTGATACTAATGAAACACATTGTAATTAGAGCTGGCTGGGAATTTTCCAGTGAAAACAGGCTTTGTTGGAAAAGGTGAATTCCCTGATACTGAACTATTTCACATTAAGCGCTTCAATTTTGGAGACTTTGTGCTGGAGCCCAGGCATGGTTTTTTGGAAACGTCGCTGCTCTCCTGCCAGCCTCCCTCAGACCCAGCACTCAGGATGGAGGCAGCCCTTTCCAGTTGCCCTTCCAAGCCAGAGCAGCTGAGCGGATCTAACTACCAGCTCAGAGTTCAGCTTCTTGGCCCTGAGCGTGCTCAAGAACGAAGAAATCAAATATCCAGTGTTCACATAGTTTCTGAAGCCACAAAAATCCATCAAGGGTTAGCAGGCAAAAAGGTGTAACTTCTGGCTCAGGAAATCCCCAAGTCATAAATTGCTGGTGGCTGGGGGAGTGCATCAGGGAAGCACTGCAGTAGGTTGGCTGGTCTTCTCCTTTCCAGAGAGTCTCTGTTGGAAACAGGCTGTTGAGCTGGTTGGAACCTTGGTCAGTCTAATGTAAGAACCCAGGCAATGGCTCACAGAAGCTGATATGATTTAACTTGGTTTAGTCACTTCATTGAAGTGTTCTGGGTGCTTCATCTTAAGCTGAACGCATGGTTGAAAGCTTTCACATTTCCCGTGACAATACCTTGGTTTTCAAGCAGCACAAAGTATGGTTTGGGGCAAACATATAAGTGAGGATCCTGGTTTTCTCCAGAAGGCAGTTCTGCTAAGAGCATCAGCTAAACCCCACTGACGTTACTTGTCAAATCCCAGTAATAGAACATGGCACCACTCCATAAGTACTTAGACTGGACCTCACTGAGGACTGTGCCCTGGAGAACCTCACTCAAAGGTCCAGCATGTGACTCTTACCCTTTTCCCCTTCTTTCAGACGGCCGCCCGATTGGCGTGGAGGGGATCCAGGTGCTGGGGACAGGAAATCTCATGATCTCAGACCTCACCGTGCAGCATTCTGGCATCTATGTGTGCGCCGCAAACAAACCTGGCACTCGGGTGCGAAGGACTGCGCAGGGCAGGCTCGTCGTACAAGGTGAGCAAACCTGGGGCTTGGGGAGAAGTGATGTCCACTTCGCTGTTCCCTCTGCACAGGCTCTGCGTGTTGCCTACCCGCTGTGATGGGTTGGATTGGACAGATGCTGACTTTGCTTCTCTGAAGGTGTCAGACAAAGGACTTCTTTTCTAGACGTGGTTTTCTGGGTGGGCGTATGTCTCTGTGTCCCATGCAGGTGAGTAGCAACCAGGTATCATTCTACTGAGGCCTCAGCTGCGTGGGTTGCAATGGTTTCCCACCCTATCACAGGCATTTATTTGGCTTAACAGACACTGATTGTTACTTGTTATCATACTTGTACATCTTAGCAGAAAGCCTGGGCTGAATTAATCAGCCAGATTTGTCTCTTACCCCTGCATGGTCCTTAGTGATATGGGGACATGGGCACTGTTCTCGTATTGGACCCCTCTGCATGACAAGTACCCCTCCTGCAGCGATACCCAAGAGTGGATATCACTCAGAGTACTGCTCTCCAACTGAAATGGCACCAGTAAGTCTAAAACAATTTCCAAAAAGTCAGTGAGACTGTTTTCTTTAGCAGTCAACACTGCATCTGAGCCCCTTGCCACAATGTGAGTAAAGCACCCTTTTGGGGGAGATGCCCAGGAGATGCACGTTGCTCCCCTTCCCCACAGCAACTGTCCTGAAATGCCACTTTTAATGGGTGATCCAGCCCGGACTAGAGATCGGCACTCAAGAAACCAAACAAATCCCTTCCACATGCTCCGTGCGACCAGTCTCCATGGTGAGGGAAACCAGGCAAATATTTCAGAAGGCAAACCCAGCTGGCAGTGTGCTCTGAATGGCAGTAATCCACCCCTGATTACAGGCACTCACCTCCTCTTCAAGCTAGTCCACTTAAAGCATCTCGCACTCTCATCAGTTCACTCATTAACTATTGACTGATGATATCCTGAATCTAAAATTATACACCTCCTGCCGGAGTGAGCTAATTGAACCTTTCATGCTGGTGATGGGGAAAGTGCCCTGCTCCAGCCCTGATGCTCACCTGACAGGTTCTGGGAGTCGCCGCCAGTGATCCGGCAATGCACCGCTTGTGCAGCAGCCATGGTCCCTGCGTGCTGCCATCCCTTTTCCCCTTTGCCTTGGGAGCAGCAAGGAACAATGTTGAAAGGGTGCTTATACAAGGCTGCTCGTGCCTGCTGAGTCCCACGTGCTGATCAGACAAAACAGGAGGTGAAAACATGCCGTTTCTTTTGCTGTTAGATTTCTGGGTGAGCAATGCAAGGAGGGGGCCTCCCAGCTGGCTGGGGGTGGGCACACCTGTAAGTCCCCTTATGAAGAAACACCAGCCCAGGCATTAAGAACAACCTCGCTGGACTGATACAAACCCTTTAGAGCTGCTGCAGGACAGCTCTGCACGTGGTGCATGTAGCAGAGGTCTACTAAAGCCAAACACAAAGCTGATGTACAGGAGTCAGGCAGGCAGAGCCAAAAGAAATTACTTGGGAAATCTATGAAGCTGTAAAAATACAGCTATTGAATACTGTTGACTACTCTTGTTAGCAGTTGGATGAGAGGGGGAAAGGTAACACAACTTCTCATTGCTACCGATGGGCGGTTTTCAGTCTCTTTGGAGATTTGAACATCAGCTCCTGAACAGCTGGTCTAGTGCTGGACTTCATCTGGGATTGATTTACTGTGGATTTTCACCTGGCGAACCAAGATGAGAATTTGTCCCTAAAATGGTAATCACAGGGCCATTGGGCCGAGCCTGGCTGTGGAAGGGGGATGCCCCTGTGTTTATCATTAGCAGAGAAGTTGGCAGTGGTATGGAGAAGCATGGCCAGCACGTCCTTGGTGTAGCCCTTAGACATGAGCTGCAGTGTGCAGGACCCCAGCCTGTGTTGCCCATCCATAACGTGCTTCATGTTTTTCGGGGGACTGTCATTCCCAAGGGAAGCTAATGGCAGACCCTGGCCAGGCAGCTGGACTCATCCCAGGTTTTCTCACCCTCCCTCTGGAAGCAGCTTTTCCATCCTCTGAATCTCATTTTGCCTGAATTTTCCAGCTGAGAGGTACAAATGATTGCCGTTCAGGTTTGTCTGGGAAGAAAACACCGATGACGTGGGAGACTGTGGGTTTTATCTTTGTCAAGATGTCAGTGATGCAAATTACATCCGTAAAGAGAATAAAAGCAAAGAGCGGCTATCAAAAGCCTGGCTGGAGAGGAAGTTAGCACAGGGCTAGGACAATACAGCGTTCTCAAAGCGCACCAGGCCAGGTACTTGCCGCCTTTATGCAGGGGCCCTTGAAGTGCCTGGAGGCACAAATTAACTTGCCCCTCATCTTTTGAAGGAGGCACAGTTTTATAGGTTGGAAACTGGGGGAGAAAGGGCCGTGTTTCCTGTTGTAAGGCACGGAGTTAGCGGGAGGCTGGGACTGAGACCACATCCACCCTCCTGCTGCCAGCGGTGGTCCTCGTCCCCATCACGGCAGCCACATGGACAGAGGTGTCCCGGTGCAGGGCTCTGCTCTTGCTCCGGCAGTAACCTCCTTTAGCATTGCAGGCTCTCCTTCAGATCATCTAGTCTTATTATCTTCCTGGGAATTCCTCCTCCCTTCAGAGGAGAAGGCGGCAATCCCCCGCTCCCTCCCTCCCTCCCTGCCCTCCCCTGGCCATTTAGGCTCCTTTGATCTCTTTTGTAAGGTTCTCACACAAGAAAGTTTCCATTTTCTCTTCAGATCCCGGCACAGCCATTTGAATATTGCTTTGTGCCGGGCTGCAAATGAAAGTCTCACGGGGGGAGTTGTCGAAGGGCCGAATGCATCGCCGGCTGAAGCGGAGGGTGTGCGTGCGTGTGGTGCAAGGGAAGAGCAGGCTTCGGTGGCAAGGAAAAAAAAAATATCTCAAAGCGCTTTCTCTCTACCTCCTGTGCAATCTTTTGTGCTTTATTATGTGTTTGGTGTCATAACAAACTGATGGGCTGTGAATGGCCAGATGGTCACCAGTGTTCTCCACTCCACGCTTCATTTCCTCCTGAAAGCTATGCAGAAAAATGAGATCCCATCTCATAAATGAGTGCCCATCTTAAGGACACGTTTTTGAAGGCTCTGCTGACAATGACTGCCTTGTTCGCCTTGCTTTCTGCTGGCAGAACCGGGCAGCGCTCCTTGGTCCAGCAGATCCAGCCACCACTGCGTTTCCTGATGTTTCTTCCATCGTTCTTGCTCACTGGCATTGCAAGTC
This sequence comes from Ibidorhyncha struthersii, assembly GCA_013398815.1. Lineage (NCBI taxonomy): Eukaryota > Metazoa > Chordata > Aves > Charadriiformes > Charadriidae > Ibidorhyncha > Ibidorhyncha struthersii. Next base: position 1,004,368 of record VZSZ01003750.1, read on the forward strand.
TTGGCTGCAGGGTTGAATTCATCAGCAGATGTATTGCGGTTGCTGTGTTTTAGGCTCGGCTTTGTGCTATTTGGTTTCTTCTTGAGGTTAGCCCTAAATTCATGCTGCAAAACCAGCTTCAGTACATGCTGCATGGGTCAACGTGCGCCGTGTAGCAGTCCCCTTCCTGCCCTCATTTTCCTTCTCAAGAAAAGCCACCACGCAGGGACAGATGGGCACTCGGATCTCGTCCGTCAGGATGCTCCAGCCTGCATGTTGCCAGGGCAAGAAGTTCATGATACCCACTGAGGACTGATGGACAGCCTCCATGACAGCGTTCTTGAGTAGTCTTTGCCTGTTTCCCAGGGGACACAGTCACAGGTTCCATATTTGGCCCTAGCAATCCCACTGGCTCCACAACTTAACTGTCGATGTTACCTACGTACGCATCTGGGCATCCTCCTGTAGTCAACAGAGAGAAGCCAAGTGGGCAGCAGTTCTTCATCTTAAATCTCCTGTCATCTGATGCTGTGCTTGACTGACTTACCCGTTGACCTGTCTTCTCCTTTATACCCTTATTGTAGGTTCCGGTAGCCTAATTTATGAGGTTTTGTTGTTTCTGTGTTATTCTTCCTTCTCTTCACCCCGGCCTTCCTCCCTTACTCTGCCACTCTGGCTACTTGAGAATTAATGACGGCTTCATACCGAGGTGCAAGGGGCAAGGATGCGTCTGGCACCGGTGCATCGTCTCTCAGTGCTCCCCGATCCTTAGGACAGCCCTTCTCAGCGAGCTGTTGGGTGCTGCCATAAGCACCGTGCCGTAAACTCCCGGCAAGGGCAGGAAAGCTTCCTGTTATCTTGAGGGACACACTGGTGGCTGGTCACTGCTGAGATGAGAGGTCCCTAAAGATACGGGGTCCGTCCGGGTCTCCCGTCACAACCCGCTGTTGCAGTGCATCTTCATGCTATCACAGTTTGTTGAGCACAGTAAAGGCTATTGAAGCACTTTGTTAACGATTCTAGGGGTGGTATTAAGTGTTACTGCTTTTTGATACCAATGTCACGCCTTTAAATATTCATTAAAACTGCATGATCCCCTCCTTCCCATTAAGTCCTGAATAATCAATGCTTCACAAGCCAGGGCTGGATCCTGCCCGCTCCTCCTCGTCACATTTAAATCCTTTGCTCTTAACAGTAATCTTCATTAATATCTTTGTTAACATCTTCATGGAGGGCTGAGAGATGCTTCCTCTCACTGCCTGCCATAGCCTTTTGGCATGTAGGGTGGAAGGGGGAGACACGCGCAGGCTGCTGCGCCTCCGTGCAGGGCAAGATGAGCACTGACAAGATGCTCTATTAATTATGAATGACGAGGGGGGTGGAGGGCTGGCAGCAGGCAGGGCTTGGCTGAAGGCAGGGCTTTGCTTCTGCTCCTTTCCCGCTAAGCCAGAGCCAGGGGTGGCAGACTCTCGGTTCCTGTTGAAATCATTTGAAAGAGCAGGGGGAGGACCTGGGGGCAGGAGAGCAGATGTTCTTCCGTCCAGGAAAGGAGCCATTCACCGCGGATCACGTACCGGCAGCCACCTCGGGGCACCCTGCCTGGGGACGCTGGTATGAACGGCAAGTCGGGTGCACCCTGGTGCGGGGTAGCAGAGGGATATCTGCTTGCAGCAGTGGCCGTCCCCAAATTAAGACCCTGGAGGCATCTGGACCATGTCCTTTCTCTGATGCTGTTGGAAGCCGGTGACGGGGACAAGGAGCCTTTTAACTCCATGGGTTTCTGCTGCAGCCTGCGCCCTTTTGCCTCTGCAGCTCCATCCTGCTGCTCCTTCTGCACCCAAAAGAGGGTGAGACATGAGAAAGAGAGAGCGATGGCTGGAGAAAGCCAGGAGGAGCAGGAACAGAGGAAGGGCATCCCGTGTCTTGCAGCGAGGGGTGCCACTGAGCAGGGACGGCTCAGCACACTGGAGGTGGGAGCCGTACAACGGGGTGGCCGTCTGCTCCTCGGAGAGTTTAAGCAAGTTAAACAGGGGGCTGGGGTTTTCATCTGGTTGTGTTTAGTGAGACAGCGAAGAGGAGGGACGGCGGAGGGGAGCAGGGACCTGAGGAACCCGAGGGGCCGCGGTCCTGAATAGCATCGTTGGCGCCGAGCCAGCGGCCGCAGCTGCACGTTCGTTACCCCGAGTCACACGCGACACCGCTCCAATTACTCCCTCTTGACACGGGCTAATAAGGGAGGATAAGGAGAGCTGGCGATTCCAGAAGGGTTACGCCGGGTGCCTCTTACCGTATTTAAACTTTGTTTCTGCTGGAACAAATGGCGGGTTTGAGATTTGGTGAAGCTGTGGAAGGGGGGATGGGTGGGAGGCACAGGCAAAGAGCCAAGCGGTGGGGCCTTTAATGAAGCTTCAGCAAGGAGCTGGAAGATGGCTGTGTCCTTCCTTGGCATCGTGGTTTTGCACCTGCGAGTATTGTGGGTGCAACTCTTGAACCGAGATGAAAGCAGGGAGGTGCACAGCCACTTGCAAAATAATTGCTCCTGCAAAACCGCGCCAGCACAAAGCAGGGGGCGGGAGGTTAAGGAAGTCTTGAAAATCAAGTCTCTAATGCTCTCACTGTACTCCACAAAGGGACCATTCACTGCAGGGAAGAGGGGTTTTCCCCCTTGTTTATCCGTGCTTCCAACTTTTACTGAACCCATCCTGAATTTTATTTTAATTTATAAGTCTAGAGGGGGGAAAAATGTGGGAGGGAAAAAGAAGGACAAGGGATCGATTGGCACCTGGAGAAGTTTAGCAGGAGGTTCTGGAAATATGTGTCCGTTAGGTTGCTGAGATCAGGTTCATTAGTAGACCGGAGCACCGGCAGAAGTGGCCTGACAATAAACTCTGCCGGCGGGTACCCCCTACCGCTAACATCAGTCAGACCTGCCATGCTCCGCTTCCCTTTGATTATTAAAAATGAAAGAGGGGGCTCCTTCGAGGTAGACGGGCTCTTCAGTGGGTTTCTGTGTCTTTTCTGCTTGCAGGACTTACAACGTGCATGACTTCGCTTTTACATATAAGCACCTTTTACTGCGGTTTGTCCTTGTTGCGGCAGTAGCGATGTTCTTCCCTTGTGTGCATGCAGCCGGGGAAGAGCTTTATCCCCCCATGCTGTTGCAGCAAACCCTGAGGGTATTTTTTGGCCACGAACCACAAGGCTCTGTTTTCACGTAGCTGCTCCCCCTTGCAGCCTGCCCACCACTCAACACATTTTGTTGAACCAGTTTGCTCCCTTCTCCCATCCCCGAATCATTGCTGGTGGCAGAGCCCACCAGCCCCGTGCTTGGAAAATGCCAGCGAGTGGCACTGAGCTCGTGTTCCTGGATAATCTTGCTTTTCTTGGAAAAATTTAACGCCAGCTATCCGTTATGTGACTCTGGTCAGTAAATTCATTACGGGCCCGTGCCTTTCATCTGTTTGTCTTCGTTGCGGCTGCTGCCAGTTCCACCTGATTTTAGGTCTCAGCAGCAACATGGAGTATATTCATCGCTTTGCCCTTTGGAGCATAACTGCTTCAACAAACCCACCTCTTTGGCAGCGTCTTCCAGGCTCTGCTTTCTATAGGCTGGTACACTGTTTTATTCTGATAAATGATTTTAAATCTATTTTGAGCTGCTGAAAGGGGCGAAATCACTTTCCCGTTAAAAATGTTATTGTTAAAGGTGAAAACATTTGGTTACGAGGTGAGCAGCAGTTACAGGCATGGTGGAGTCTTCTGCCAGGCTTGGCAGGACCCCAAGGGTCCCAGGCTGCAGATCTGGGGGAAAAAAGGCTCCCCAAACTATTGCTCCCAGGAGAGTCAGCAGCAAATCTGCCTGGGGAAAGAACAGCCTGCCAGATCGCTGCCGTATGCACATCCGTACATCACTTCCCATTTGCAAGCAGCTTGCTAATGCTGTGTGGGTCCTTTGCGTGAAGCCATGAGACACTGCTCTAGCTCCGCTGCCGATGAAACAGCAGATCTTCCCAACCGCAAATACTATAATTGCCACATCTAGTTGCAGCCTTCCTTCTTCACCGCTCTTCCTACTGTCAAGATGTGCTGATTTTTGAAAGCCTCCATAGCAGAGGGCTCATTTCTGCCAGGGTCGTGGCCCTGCGTGGTGCCATGCACTATGAAGGGTTACGCATGTTTTCCATTTTATATGTGTGCTAATGACCGGAGACTGCTGACCTTCCAGCCTCCTCCCCTAACAGGCAGGATGCAGTTTTAAATAACCTTTCTCAGATATGGATTATTTTGCAGCATTGGGATTGCTGTTAGTGGGAGACTGGGGGGGGGTGAGGGGGCTTAGACCTTGATGCTGTTTGCCTGAACCTTGCAGGACTCACCTCGGCTCTCCCTACAGCACTGAGCTGACCTTCAGGTCCCTGCTATGAAGCTGCAGCTTCCAGGACGGGCAACCAAATTGCAGCATCGCATTGATTACAGACACGCCACCCAAACCATAATTATCTGCTGCCTATGCTGTGGGTGGGCCAAGCATCCCATGTTCCCAGACAGACAAGACTTACTGAAGCCTAAGCTACGAGGTTGCTCTTTGGATCAGGATAAAGCAGGATCGTCATGACTTTTCTCACCCTCCTCCTCCTTCCTCCTTGCAGCCCCTGCAGAGTTTGTGCAGCATCCCCAGTCCATTTCCAGGCCCGTGGGGACCACTGCCATCTTCACATGCGTGGCCCAAGGGGAACCGCCCCCGCAGATCACGTGGCTGAGGAACGGGCAGATCCTGGAGACCAGCGACCACATTAAGCTGAAGAATAACAACAGGTAAGTCCTTGTGTGCCGGCCGCTGGCACTGCAGCGCGGGGTGGAGGGCAGTGTGAGATGCACAGCTGGGTTGCGCCATTCCCCAGTGCCAATCTGCACATGTGGCGGACTGACATCACCTACCCGATGGTCCAGAAGTAGCTGCCCCCGAAGGTGCCATTCTTGGGCAAAGAGCAAGTTGGCTCACACAGGCTTCAGCTTTTGCGCAGACAGCGGATTTGAGGCAGGTGTGTGCAGTAGTTCATTTTGGACTGATGGGTGAAGTCTGGCAAGAGAGTAGTGGGGGTCTGCAGCACATCCCGGTGAGCCATGCAAGCCCTGCTTTCGCTGTAGCCCCGTTGTGCTGGGCGACGGCTAATGTGCTCGACGCCGAGATGGGCATGAGTGATCCAGAGAGACTGCAGCCCTGCTGCTTAAGCATCTTGAAAAGGGAATGCCTTAGAGCCGGCTCGGCTTCGGCAGGCAACGTGGGTTGCTGTCACGCAGTGCTTCCTGACCCTGCTTTTGAGGGAGGCTGAATTAAAAGCCATTATTTTGAACTATCCGGACTCCAGTGGACAGGGAAGTGGGAGAGATGTTGGCTTTCTTTTCACATTAGCAAAAAGCTAATGTGAAGGAGGCAATGTTCAGAAGCAGGTCTGTGGATTTAACTTGGACTTTGATATACAGAAGCACTGCGCCAGTCCTTCTAGCTGCACTTCGCAGGCTTACCTTGCAGCGTTTTATGCTGTATTGTACCAGGACATCAGCGTTAGACTTTGATGATGCAGGAACCCAGCAAAAGTTTGTCTTCAGTCCTGATCATCATCTGGGTATTTCTAGAAGGACCAAATGTTGTCCCTGGGGTTGGCAGGGACCACACTCACAGTGGAGGAACCACGCTTTAACGCCTGAATGTTGACCTGCCTGGAGGTGCAAATGCAAATACACTTTTCCCTGAAAATATTTGAAATAATATTTGCATGTAAGCTGACTTACACTGAACTTCAGCCTTTTATCTCACCGGGGAAGAGTGTTTTCTCTGAGTACTAAATAACTGCATTTTTGTGCGAGGGGATGGGGATGTTTGTACTGAGGAAATGATACGGTGGGATGCACTTAGTGTGAAAATTACAAGTTGACAACATAGTTTCTATGGAAATAGCACAGAACAGTATACTGAGAAATAATAGTACCTGTGTTGTAAACCTAAATTATTGATAGAGATTTGTACTCTATGGTGTCATGTAGCTGCTATCTGTATTAACAAGTGCGTCTCATGGATGCAACTACGCAGCCTCGCTGGAGGGCCCACACCTTTGGTTTAGACTGTTGGGCAGGGCTGTGCGCGCACCATGGCTTGTTCCTCCAGAGAGAGCAGTGATTTTATTTTTCTAAGTTTCTCTATAATGTGGCTTTTTGTTTTGAGGTTTGAGGCTTTTTTAAAGCTTTGTTATATGAAGGAGGGAAGGGTGTGAGTTGCAAGAAGGATATGGTGCGAGTTGTAATAAAATCTTCTCAGTCAGTGGAGATTTTCTCTGAGCTGGAAGTTTTCAGTGCTTCAGGGAGCGTTGTGTGTGCACAGACAAGATGCTACTCAATCCAGGCTCTTGGTCTTCTAGTTCATTGCGTGGATTTCTGAGGCTTGTCTGCCCTTGTGATATGAACAGAGCAGAGATGGAAGAAGGTAAATTAGTGCATCCCCTTTTATTGACCAGGAAGCAGACTCAGAAGTGACCAAAGACTTTACAAGCGGTTATTAAATCCGTGACAAAACTCACACTGAATCCAGCTCTGCATCTCGCCCAGATGTCTTACCTGTGAAATCATTCCTCTTCACTGTTTGAGGAAAGTAAAAGTAGGGTCTTTGGTCATGGTCATGTCTCCTGGCCAGGTTCCTGTGCCTGGAGCTGCGCTACACGTGCATGTGAACTGCAACTTGGTGAACATTGCTGTAATCATTTTCTTATGGCAATCATTTAATGCAATTTAGCGTCAGTCTTTTCCACTGCAAGCTAAATGATCAGATTACATTGCATCTGGCACAGGCTGAGGGAGCTCGGCCAGTTACTGGGGCTCAGCTGACAGGTGGCATCTTCTCAATCTATAGTAACGCGATTGTAAAGCTGAGCCCTAAGGCCATCGTACTCAATGATGTTGAACTTTTGGCTTCTTTCGCACTAGTCTTGTCTGACCCCCAACTTCAGGCAAGTGGCCATGCCTGGTGATTTCCAAAGCTGTCAGTCTGAAAAATGCCCTCGCTGGTGTAGCAAGGCTGGGTGCTCCATGAATTGGAGGAAGCAGATCAACGGCTGGGTTTTCTGCTGAGCTTTTTCAAGTTGTCCTTTGTTTCATTCTCATGGGCATGACTAAGTGCTGTAACCCACTTAGTTCCAGGCAAAATCAGTTTGTGATTATGCCTTGGATTTATCAGTCTATTGCACTTGGAAAATATTTGTCCGTGTAAAGATGGATCTCGAATCTACTAGTAATGAAGCTACTGAACTGCACTGTGAGCTTTTTAATTAGATTACATGGTTTCCTAGAAAATTCATTTGGATTAAAACTCTGCTTATTATGGCAATGAAGGTCTGAATGCCCCCAAAGGGATTTTTAGAAAAAGAGTAAATCATCCCAAATCATATCATGTGCTAATTGATTGCAAAATATATCATTATGAGCAGCTTCGTTCTTGTAAACGAACACAGCTAGAAGTGAAGTCCAGACCTGCAGAACACAGCACATTCGAGATGCTGCTCTGCTCCTGCAAGCTTGAGGCATCTCTCCTGTGGGCAGTAGCATGTCTGCACAAACCCACAGCTGATGGGAAGATCTGTCCATCAAACTGTTGCTTCACAAAGTTGTGAAGGTCCCTTTGGCATCTACGTCACTCCACGCTGTCTCTCATATGAAGTAACTGCAAACCCGAGGAGAGCAAACCCTCACGGTCAGGGGACTGTAGGAGGCCATCGTCGCTGGGATGGGACAGCAGCTTCGGGACTGGATTCACTGCAGATTGGATGTGGCTGATGTTATGACATCAAGACGGTCACTTGCTAAGCAACTTCCAGCCGTTCAGCACAGTAAAATAAGCCTCACAGGCTGCGTCCGATAAATACCTCTTCCCTCGTGGTCCCTCAGATGTGAATTCTCCTCACCTGATGTGTTGACGGTTTCTGGGCACATTAGCATTAAAGATCAGCCTTCTGCTGTGCCCTCTCCAGAGGTGGTTGTTATGTTTTGAAAATGCCAGCTGTGTGGGAACAAAATATCCAATCGATGATTAGCAAAAATCAAAAGCAGTTCTGGGATAGCAGATAATTGTTAATGAAAAATGCATGAAGGCTCAGGCGTAGGGAATTGTGGGGTTTTCCATTAAAAGCTGTGAATAAAAATCACTGAAGGAGTTGACGATGGGGCTGTCTTGCCATGCAGTCCCTGGGTTGGGGATGGAACCGATAGCTGTCAGGGTGATGCTGCAGTGGACCGCGCTCTCGGATAAATAAGCCGATGGAGCCTTTTTGACTTTGGTTGAGCCGTTCCTGTGTCCAGCAGCTGCAGGGTCTGTCCCTCTCTACCGATCAGAGATGCCATTTTGCCTATATTGTTCCTGGGGTGATTCAGATTAATCACAATCCAAATGCCTGAGGGGTCTAATGGGAATTTCCAGCAAGATTCCCACCCAGCATCACCAGCCTGTCCCAAAAGCAGGATGCAGGAGGAAGGGGAGGTTACTGGTGGAGTTAATTGTGGGCTTGTGTAAAATCATGCTTTCTTGGTTATTACTTCAAAATTTAGAAGGAAGTATGAGATAGTACCCGAATTACTGCTCTGAAAGGTTTATTGCTTTTCTTCCTTTGACCCAATCAGGTTCAGGGGGGCAATTTTCAGCCGAGAAGTATATCATACTATGGGGTTTATATTGCTCTAATAGCAAGGAACAAAGGCCAACATCTTCAGAGAAGGCAGGCTCTAAATATTGATTTTCCAAGAAGATTTTATTTACAAAATGGTAATTAAGGGACTTCATTTGTTCCACCGGAAAAAGGCTTCATTAGAACCTGGGCTCAGGTGGCGTTTGCTTTCCTCAGTGACCGTCGCTTATGAACTGTCTCCTTTTTAAATTCTTCCTCACTGGTTTGCACTTGGTTTAGTGCTTTGGGAATGACTGACTTCAAGGGCCGCGAATGCTCAAGGTCCATCAGAGAAAATATTCCTCCGTAAATAAACTTTGGGGCAGCTTTGCTTTTCTTGCCCTTGTTGTGTTGCTTAATCCTAGCTCAAGCACTCAGGACAGGACAACCCTTTTGGTACCAAACCCAGGGAAACTACAAGCCTGTCATTCACAAGGTGACTTTTTTCTGTAAAACCCACACTAGCTGGGTGCGGAGAGATGCAGATGGGTTTGTACATGCCTTCATGGTGCACGCACCCCACAAACCCTTGAATTTTTAGGGATTTGGACACCTTAAGGGAGGAAAGGCAAGCCGGCAGGTTATTTATGCAATGACTTTGAAGACTGTTGGCGACTATGGGAAGGTACCGTACAGCAAATCATATTTCAGTTCCCAGAAGCATGACAAATAAGTACGTGGAGGACTGGGATGTGAGCCAGCTGCTCCTGGTTTAAGGATAATTTATGGGTTTGACTTTGTTTGGAAGACACGTGGAAATAGCCTTCGCAAGGAGACTCTCTGCAACAGCACCCAAAGCCCCACTAAGCTGTGGAGCATCAGCGTGATCCCGCTTTCCCTGCAGCAAGCAGGGATCCCATGCTGGGATCTCGTAGCTGTATCCCATGAAAGGGACCTGCAGGAGCCCCGGAACAGCCAACGGCAATAGGCATCAGTCTCTCCTTCTCATGTGGCTGCAATGATTTTGCTACCAAGTTGCCCGTGTAATTTTTCTCTGTGCACTGCTCCACTGAGCTGCTCTTGAAGTGCATCAGGGTTTTAAGTGTTTCTTCAAACTGTTGCATACAGCAAATACATCTGCAGAGATTGGTCCTTGCACAGGAGCCTTGGAGGCGGGACTGAGCCCATCATGGGGCAGCCCAAACTCAGCCTCCCCTGGGTTAGGCTGGGTCTTTTTCCTCTCCAACACCTGTGCCCCTTGCTGGGAAACAGGTTTGGGGGACTTTCCATTTAGCAGCAGATAGCTCTCCCAGCTGTCTGCATTAGCAGTCCTGCTGACATAGGTATCTGCCATCCCTTGAAGAGCTTTTCCTGAGATATTTTGTTCTTCCCTGTGGTCCTGCAGATGTAAAGACTTTTCTGCTCCCTCCCTGGGACAGAATTCAGTTAAATTTGTGTTTGCACTCTCTGACTTGTGAAAAGAGGCTGAGTGGCAGCCAATGCGTTCACCAGATAACCGGCGAGTTTGCAGTGTGGAGCAGCTCTTGCTGTTGTCTCCTGCCTGTGCCAGAGTGCACTTCCCAGCTCTGCAGGGATGGGAGGATGCAACTCCACCACCATCAGTGCGGTCGGACCTTCCTGCCTTGAATGCGAGGGAACAGACCTCTGAAAGGTCCTTTAATTATACATGGGAAAATGGAGCCACTCATTTGCTGAAGGTCGTCTGCATGGAGCTCAGTGCTGTGCCGGGAGGTGCAGGGCTGAGTTGCAGCTGCAGTTGGATGCGTCCTTCCCACCTAGAAAGGCTCAGACCACCTCTGATGTGGACCAGAGCTGAACCAAGGGACCCAGAGCCTCCAGCGCTAGAGACTTTAGTGTCCAGTTGGATTGTGGAGCTGAACCAGCTGCTGCTTGTCCCCACTGTGGTGCCTGAGCAGTCGCAAGTTCCCAGAAGGGCTCAGCACATTTGCTCAGTGTTATGTCAAGGCAGTGCTAACGCAGGAATCATGAAGCCAGCAAAGAAGGGTCAGCATTTCAGGATTAAACAGTGCCACTGCTGTGCCTCCAGTAGCAAATGCAATGCTGTTTGCAATGTCCCATTTGCAGAAAGCCCACCCTACAGCCAAATCCCCGTCCTGTCAGACTCCGTCGTCTCCAGGGCTGTGAGAAGGAGCGGCATCTCTAACCAGCTTTGCAGGCTGAGAGTCTGACGGCCCTTTCATCCCACACCGACGGGGAGGGTGGGCTGGTTCCCCACAGTGCCGTGCATCCTGCTGGGACCAGCAGCGTCCCTCCAGAAACTGCGCTCGGGTGAATCTGTAACCACAGAATCAGGCTGGGATCCTGGCCAGCGGGCTGCACTACCTGCTAGTAGTAGTGCCAGTTTGTGCCAAAAGGGATCCTTCTCCTGCACAACACAACCCAATTTCACCTAGGAAGCCCTGCATGATATTTAATTTCTGGAGTTGTACAAACATGCTTATGGAGGGGTGGGGAAGATCGGCAGCGTCCCTCTGGGCCAGCGACGGTCACTCTTCAAGCTTTGCACCTTATTCTCAGCCTGTATGAGGCAACCTTCAAAATACAGGGCATTTCTGCAAAGCTGCCAACAGCCAGCACTGGAGGGAAAAAAAGCTTCTTTCCAGCGCAGCACCAGCCGGCAGCCCAGGAGCGGTTCGTCCGGCACAGCGGGGCACAATGCGACCTGTAAGAAATGGAGGCAGAGCCGGGCACAGAGACGGGGGCGTCTGAACGTGGCGCTGGTGGCTTTCTGTAGCTGCCGGCGCTTAAAATGCTCTCCCCGCTAGCCACAGCCTGCTCTCTGCATTAATTTCATCACACTCCCTCTTTTGTGCGCCTGTGTGCGCGCGCATGCCGATAGCCTTCCAGATGGGCCCCTCTTCTTCTTTGTGCTGCTGAATCAATGAAGAGGCTTCCTTCAGTTCTCAGACTTTTTCAGAGGAGCCTTTGGAAAGCCGATCTCTGGTCAACGGCCCGGACCCCTGACCCGAGCCAGATCAGTCATCCTGATTGCTTATGAACTGGGAAGACAGCTTGGGAATACCACGGCTTTCGAGCAGCGGAGGCCTCTCGTTTCAGCTCAGCCGGGTGTGAATCTGCAGCGGCTCCTCTCCCCACTTCCATCAATGCCTGTCAGGGCATTGTGCGGAGATGTGATGGAGCCCTCGGCTCGCCGAGCGGCTTTGGTGACCAGCAGAAAGCCTTCTGGCATCTCGCCTCATCTGACGTGCTCGCGGTGCTGCCAGTCTGGCACTCGCGGGAAAGTTTTCCAACAGCAGATGTCCCAAAGTGACAGATTTTTTTTCCTGTTGACGGGAAGAAATAAAAGGACACTGCATATTTCAGATGGTTGACGCGCAGAGACGCTCTGCGCCTCCTTGCACGGCAACTACATTTTTTCCTTTTGTTTGAGCTTCCTTAAAAAAAAAAAAGAAAAAGAGAAAGACAAAAAGCAGCAAAACCTGGGAAAGTGGGGGTCTGCTGCTGGACCGAACACTGACCCTGCCGTGCTGTATCCTCTGCATCCCAGAGGGTGATGTGTTGGGCAAAGGTAGGAAGGACACATCGATAGTTAAGATGAAAATGGATGCCCAGCAGAGGTATCAGCTGTGATGATGCTGAGATTCACGTAACTCACTGTGAGCTCCTGCCCTCCTCATCACGGCTACCAACGTGCTTCAGAGATCACGCTGGGGCTTGCGGGGAGCCCGGCAGCCTCCTTTAGAGGTCTGCCTGTGGGTGTTAGAGGGACCGACAGAGAGAGAGAAAACCCTATTCTCATGAAGCTGGTGTTTAGGTACTGGGCATTCTGCTCGCCAGCTTCTCCACGCTTGGTTTCTGCTCCTTACCCGGGTTTATCGGCATAGCTGAAAATCCGGTTGTTTTATTGACCCCCTTGCCTGCGCATTGTTCCAGATAACGCGGGCCCCAGGTAACGGCTGGCCGAGGCTCTTGCTGCGTGGTACGTCCAAACACAGCCTTGTATATCTCAATGAAAATGGACTTTTCAAAGCCTGAAGCAAGTTTCCAGCTACCTGCCATGTCCACTTCGCGGAAATAGATTTTATTTCTTTCTTAAGACTTGACTGTGCGTGACAGTGTTACTGGCCACCCTGGGACATCTCCAAACAGGCAGCTGGGATGTCTCTGCCCAGCTTCGGGTCCCAGCGGCCAAGTGCTGTCCTGCTCCAGGACCACTGGCATCCGGCACATCACCTGTGTTGCTCAAAACGAGCTTTGCTCAGCCCCTAATCCTCCCAGGAGAGGGATGTCTTTGGCCCCAGCGTCATGCTGTTGCCACCAGGCTCCTTCCACCCTTGCACTGTTTTCCAACCAGGCTCCCCTCTTCCCTCCTCCCCATCTTTTCCTCTCTCCGTGTAAAGCAAATTAATACACTTGGAGGCAGTGGAGCCTAAATATTCCCGGTTGTTCCTGGGCTGCTTTGTGCTTGGGAAGTTTAACGCTGCTCTCGACTTGCGTGCCAGCCCGGCCTGGCTGCTCCTGGGTGCCCAGATGCACAGCGGCCGCATGGAAATAATCCCTGCATTGATGGGGCAGAAGGAAGTGCTGCTGCTCCTTCCACACATCTGCTTTGTGCAGAGCTGCAAGTACGGCTTTCGGACGGCGTAATCCTGCCTTCTGCCATCTGTCCTCGCAGGAATCAGCCCTTGTTGACACAGTTGAGCCACACATCGGGGTCCTTCCTCCCTGCCCACCCCCTCCCAGCTCTGCCTTTCTCCTTCCATTTAATCAGATACGTTGAGCCCGTGGCTATGAGGGGAGCTTAGGGCTGATTCTCGAAAATCACCATATCAGCTGAAACCATCACATTTGATATTCCATTTACAATGTTTCCAAGGAAACAAAGGCACAGGACATAAATAGATGACTGTTAAACATTTGCTCACTCACCATGGCCCCGATAATTTGCAAGGCAGAAATATGAATGTTAAATCAACAGCAATAATAAATTTTAATATAGGAAGACCAATATTTTGCTGCAATTAGAAGAAGCGTTCTTTCTGACATACAGGCAGGCAGTGGCAGGTTATTTATCATTTTCATTTACCATGTACAATTTTTCATTTACATAAAGGGCAAATTTGATTATGACTCCCAAAAAGCCATGAAGTGCCCCTCGCATCAGCAGAGGTGCTTGGGATTTACTCGTGTGCAGTCAGGTCCCAAGTCTACCTCGAATTCACCGCAGGAGAAGAAAATAATTTATTTCTCCCTAGAAGCAAGCAGTAGATGTGGATTTGGTTAGGTTTGGGTCATTTCCTACAGAAAAATAGCAATGAGAAAGCTCATGCGAGCTTTGTCGTGAGCCAGTGAGATGATGCTAAAGCTCAAAGGCATCGTGGTCTCCCAAACTTTCATGCCAAGCCAGAAGAAAACCACAGTTCAAATGAACTAGACAGGACTGGAAATAGAGATGCACAAATAGGGATTAATCCAGAGTGGTGCACGTATGGGTGATACTCTAAAATGGAAGGGGAGGCAGCAGTGAGTGGTGTTTGATTCAGTGCTGGGGGGGGATATCATATAGCCTACCTAAAGGATTAGTCAATCCCCACAATTTGCAGTAAAAAATGCAATTTACAGTGGTGTAAAAGCTGTCGCCAGGTTTAGGTGATCCAGTCTGAGCCCCTACTGGACCTTTATTTCTGAGATTTTCCCCAAGATGCCCTCTTTGTGAGAACATCCTACCAAGACTAAGGGCATCGTAAGCATATTTTATCATAACCTCAGGGTTGGTAAAAACATCTCCAACATCAAAGGCTGCCTTTCCATTTCCAGCTCGGAGCTGGACACAGTGTGGTGAGACTTTCCACCCCGTGTCTTGGAAAGGGGACACGCTGGGTATTTATTTATGTTGCCTTGTGTCTGCTGGATACTCACAAATTGAATCACGTTGTTCCTGGCTTGGTTTCTGAGGAAGGGTGCGAGCCCTGGCGAGAGCAGGGCTTTCATCGGTGGGTCCCTGTTTGTGAACAAACCTTACTAAGAAAAGCTGTTTTGCACGCTTAATGGCAAGATAGAGCTAATGTGTCGCTCAGTTACTTCTGACTCAACATTTGTTGGTGTTGTTTTAAAGATAGTGGGCAGTGCAACCCTCGGGCTGGCCCTGAACTTCCTCTGGTTGTACACAACTATTGCTGGAGGGTCATGCAGCGGAGAAAGGGCCTTCCGTTCATGTGGCCACATGTACGAGGACTCTGGTTGTCCCTGTGCCCGTCAAGCCACTAAACACCCCTCGTGGAGGCGGTGTGGAGGTGGGCGCCGTGCTCAGGTACACACTCATTTGGGAGGTTGGTGCATGGCTGGCTTTTCCCCCTCCTTCAGGGATGTTTCCCACCAGGGCAGCCAGTGTCTGTCTTTATCTTGGAGGCTGAAAACAGCACCTAAGCCTGGTGTGGAGGTCCCCGAGAGGAGGCTGGAAGAACCGTTCTGGTTGCTGCCCTGGGAGAGCAAGCTTTGATGCACCAGCATCAAAAATGTGCTCAAAGGTTTTGCGGACAGAACCTGCGACTTGCTTGTAAGCTTTGGCTTTTGGCTCATGGTGATCATGTTTCTGAAAATGCAGAAGCAGGAGCTGAGGCTGTAACCCTGCCAGATAAGTCAGCTAATCCCAGTGTTACCCTAAGACTGCTCTAATGTGCTATAATGCAATTAGAGCATCACCAGAGGGCTTTCTGGCTGCACTTGATTAGACTTGGCTTAGCAACCATGAGCGGTGCCTGGATGGCTCTCACTGGTGTGTACTGGAGCTAAGCCAGTTAAAGCTGGTTTGGGTGTATGGATGCCCTTGCCACAGAGCTCTCTCTGTAGAGTGACTGGGATCTTCCTGAATTCAGGGCTTCAGATCCTGCTCTTCCCCGTCACACCCTGTGTCCCCATCTGGCTGTACTTGAACCACAGTCTCTGCAAGTCGAGACAATCTGCCCAGTTGTGAGATCTGGGGAATGATGCGTCCATCTCCCGGGCTTTTCCTTGCCTGAAAGCACCAGCCCTCAGCTTCCTGGAAGCTTTCTGTGGAAATAGAGACATGTGGGCTGCCCTGCCACCAGAGCCAGCACGGGGGCCGTGGCATGGCTGGAGGGGAGAGACGTCCGCTGCAGAGCGCTCAGTGGGATGCTTGTCCCTCTTGTGTCCCCACACAGCACTCTCTCCATCTATGGGATCAACCAGGCGGATGAAGCCATCTACCAGTGCATTGCCGAGAACAGCGCCGGCTCCACGCAAGCCAGTGCTCGCCTGACGGTCCTCTGGGCAGATGGGCTGCCTGGTCCTCCACAGAGCGTGAAGGCTGAGACGGTCTCTGCAACCACCATCCAGGTGTCTTGGAAAGAGCCTCTGCAGAACACCAAGGAGATCATCGGCTACGTGCTGCACATTCGGAAAGCTGCAGGTACAGCGCTCTACCCACTGCCCAGAGCATACTCAGCCTTCCCATAATTTAGTAATGCGGCCCACTAGGTAAACCAGGTCTGCACTGCAGTAGCCACCCATGTTCTCCATCATCTCCATTTTTCTGAATGTCCTGGTCCCATCTGGGGTGCCCCAAGTCCCCAGTGGCCAGTTCAGCCTACACCATGACACTGAAAAACAGAGATGAGGCCGTAACGCTGATGTAAATACCAAAATGGTGGGGAGGGTGAAGCCACGTAGTCAGATCTTGCTGTCAACTTAGGTCTCTGGCAAAGAGCACAGAAATGTCAGCAGAAAATGATGTGGGCAGATACAAATCCACCTCAGGGACCAAAATTACCACTTGCAGCACCTGTTTATTCTCTCTACCTCTTGCAAAGCCTAACGCTGTTCTGTTCTCTCTTCCTTTGCGCTTCAGATCCCGTAGAGATGGAGTATCAGGAGGCTGTTAGCAAGAGCACCTTCCAGCAGCTAGTGACTGATTTAGAGCCCTCAACCAGCTATAGCTTTTACATAAAGGCTTACACCTCCCGGGGTGCCAGCAAAGCCTCAGAAGTCACAGTGGTGAGCACGCTGGGAGAAGGTAAGGAACGCTTTGCGCTTGGACCGTCAGATGCTGAAACCCGCTGTGCGTAGCAGCAGCGCCCATCACCCCGATACCCACTCCGGAGCGCTTTGGCACATAGCCTACGGTGTTGATGCTCCTTGTTCGCACTCCTCCTCGTACTCTGGGATATTGTGTAAAATTCGCTGGTATCGTTACACAGGGGTTGACTGATGGCCTTAAACACGGCGTTGCCACTCACAGCTGGTGGTGTAGCAGGGGGTGAGCGCAAGTCTGGCTGGTCTCGTGCATTGCAGCTGCTCTGGGCTTTTCTTAAACTGCTTGCTAAATGCAGATTTCCTGTTCAAGCAGTGTCTCAGCATCCTCCAGCGGCTCTGGTACTCACAGCTTTTACTTGATAGGTACCACATTTTTCTGAATTTGAATTAGAGCTGAGCTGTCCTGACCTACAAATCCCTGCCTTGGAGCAGCCTGCTGTTTCAGTGGGAAGTTAGGGTGATCTCCAAGGCTTTTTCCCTGACTTGGCCTCCCAGATGTGGCCACCAGTTCGCTTCCCCAGTAAGAAAGTGGGTGCTCCAATGCAGGACCCTTGCACACAGGCACCAAACTGAATCCACAGCCCCAGTGTGATCTGTCAGCTGGCACTTCAGGAACATTTTCCTAGAGACTCGTGTGCCTCTCCAGCACCTCTGAATCCTGGCTCATCTCACATATTGAGGCTAATCTCTTAGGAGCATTGCATCATTCTCATGAACACTCGATAATTATGAATTTGCAGCAGAGAGGGCCTTGGGTGTGAGGATGTTACTTAAGACCAAATGAAAGAGTGTGTTGACTTCTAGGTGGGGGATCCAGTTCTCATTCTGTCTTCAGCCCTTGCAGATGTTTACTACAACCTTTAAGCAACACCGCCAATAAATCCTCACTCTGCTGGGTTGTTACCCTGCAAGTTTATTTTCCTTGGTACTCCCCAGGGAATCAGTCACCCTTAGAGTTTGTTTTTCCTTCCAATTTAGAGACAGACAGGTGGACTAAGGCAAAACTTGAAACTCCTTGACCCGATGCTCTAAGTTCAGCTACTGGAGCTAAAAGCCAGCTGTGCTTCATAGAGCTTGGTGTCTCTGCAGAAGTCTGGGTCAAGCTAGAGAGGACTTTTTGTCATTATTACCTTCAATCACGACAGGAATAGTTAGGTATCTGGTAATGGGATCGTAAATTTCCTGGCTCTCTGAAGTTTCAAGGCATCACTGTCCTGATCTGCTATCCTTTAAAAAGACTTGTCCTGTGTAACGAAGTTTCAGCACTTCGCTCCACGTTCAGGATGGACAAGCCGACCTGGTTAAGATCACTCAACCCCAGCTTGCATTTGCCTAGGAGGAAGGTAAAGAGAGTTTTAAAAGCCCCGGTTTTGGCTTGATTTGTTTGCTTTGCTTCACTCGGGTGCCTGTTGCCTTCTGCTCACAGAGGTGAGAGCAGGTCAGGGAGCCAAAATCCAGTGGCTTTTGTCACCAGATTAAAGTTTTCCTGCAGATTTGCCTCTTCTCGCAGCCAAGCCATTTCACCCTGTGCCTTCCTGAGGCGCACCAGAGAGCTGTGGCTCCCCCGGGCTTGGGGAGACCCCGGATCTGCGCTAACAGCCTCAGAAAGGGACGGGATTTCACCGACACGCCGTGTCTCGGCTTTGCCATCCTGGCTCAGCGCGACGTGCATGAGGTGTGTGCAGAGATGGGTGCGAAGCCCCGTGGTGGCAGCACCCCCTGTGTCACCACGCTGCCATGTCCTGCCTTGCCTGGAAAGGACACGGCCGGTGAATCTGCCAGCCAGGCTCGGCTCGGCGGAGCCAGGGCAGTGCTTGTCAGAGTGGCCAGCAGAGATGCTGCCAGCTGGAGACTGGTTTGCATAACTGTGTTATACTGGAATTGTCTCGAGTAGGAATATAGTGAAGGTACTGAGGAGCGGGGCTGCTTTTGGCTCGGGGAGGTCAGCTTTTCAGGGCTAGGAATATGCTGAGAGCATGCTTAGCTGAAGCCTCCCACGCTTTCTAGAAGCGCAGTGCTCCTTCCTTGGAGCCAGTGATAATTTCGTATAAAAAGTAGAAGGGAAGGCGCCGTAGAGAAACTACCCAATTGAACCTCATCCTCCATAAACCTCTCTGGCTAGGAAGGTCCTCCTGTCTCCTCCCTGTCATTCTCCTTTACGCCGTTTCACAAATGCCGTGGTATTTTAAATCTCAAACTCTCTCCGCTTCATTAAGCAGCACACGTTCCTTGTTCTTGTCTTTTAATGCTTTTTAGGGTTTTCTCCAGGACTTTTTGACATTTCTCTAGGATGAAGACTGTTCCTTTAGTCATCTTCGGCTAAAAACACCTTCAAGAAGAAAGTTGAAATGACCTGGGGAAAATTCCAAACAGCACGGAAGAGGAAAACAAGTATCCCAGCCCTTAGCATGAGGGAGATGCCTCACTTATAGTAGATCCATATTATGTCTTATATATACTTCTGTGAAGCACATATACACTGGTGTGTGTACATATACTTATACACACACGCAGATATACTCCATCTGTATACACTTATTTGTGTAATAACATTATAAACAGCACATGCATTCTGCGAGTGCATACATATAATCAATATTATACATATATATATATACTCAAAGTTTGAATAAATACTATATATTCCGTATTTTGAAGGAGAGATATTCTTGTGGTTTTTATTAAATGTAAGGCTCTGCAACCATAAAATAAAGCCAACTCTTCGCAAATCAGGATGGCCCACATCAGTGTTTCTTTGTCCATGGGATAATGCGATTTCCCTTTCTGTGGCATTTTCACCCACAATTTGGAAAATGATGCTTTAAACAAGAGTCCAACTTCTCAGAGGGGGGATCCAGACAATTCCTAATTTTGCCCTAAAGGGAACTGGGAGGCTTAGACAAAAAGAGTATTTAACTGGATTGCAAAAATAGGCAGCCTTGGGAAGAATGGTACATTCTGGTATAAATAGAATTTACTCTGTGTTTTGCACCCAGAAATTGCTAAGCACAGCCTTCCCATCAATGAAATCAGAATAAAACCTAGCAAGAAGTACTTCAACCCATTTTTTCCCATTGGCAGCACCCAGGCAGGATGGGATCTCATTAACCTGACCCAGAACCGCTGCTCTCTGAGGCTTTCCTCCTGAATCCACGTGGAGATGCTCATCAGTCAGCAGGGACTTGTTCCTCTCCTCATGCTTATTCAGAGGGCATCAGGCAAAGCCCCTGCAACCTGAAGGAGAGCATCACTTTGGGAAGAGACAGGATTGCCCAGACCCTCCTGCTCACCAGGAGAGATGTCTTTCCTTCCCCTAAATCTCCTCGTGGGAAAGCTTCAGCTCTTGGTGCCTGGGAAAAGCCAAGCCGTTGTGCTGTGTGGTTTTGCCATTACCATTAAATGGAGGAAATGCCCTTTTTTAGCTCTCATCAGTCTTAGACTGACACGGCCACATTTCATCCGCTTTTCACCATCGCTCGCTAAATGGCTGTGCTGAACTCTCTGCCAAAGGCCGGGTTTGCACTGCTCATCCTTTAGAGATCCTTTGGGGAAAAACAAGACAAAAAAGCATCGATCCAATGCAAACCCGGCAGTCCTTATATTTGGGAGCTTCTGAGCTTGTAATCATGTGGAATTGGAAAAATAGCTCTACCTCAAAACCTGGGGGCTTGCCGGAGAAGCAGGGCTGTTGTTCTGCTGGATAATTTTGCTGCGGGATGTAGCCAAGCTCACTGCCTGGTACAGCAGCGCCCGAAAACCGTTCTCCCTGCCGGTGCCGGTGCCGGAGCAGAGCCCTGGGCAGGGCACAGCGCCTGGTGCTTTGCACCTTCTGAATGGTGCCAAAGGCTGGGGAACTGATGGGAGCATTTGGCCTGGGGGGGGGGTGTGTGGAAATGAGGTGAAAAAAAATCATCAGTGAAATAAATGTCCTGCTGAGGCACGTCTTTGCATTGGTGTGATTGGCATATGAGAAAGGGAAGGAGAGGGGAAGGAAGAGGCTTGGCGGAAACGTGGTCCTGCGTGCCCCAGCGCTGCACAGGGCTCCCGGGCAGGGTTTGTGCAGAACCAGCTTTAGAAAACCCAAATTTTTACATCACGAGAAAATTGGCTTTGGTTTGCAAATCTTTGCCTCTCAGCCCAGGGCAGGATGGGGCCGGGCAGCTTTCTGGGGACCTGGGGATGAAATGGCCGTGACACCCCCCCCCCGCTGCAGCATACCCCAAGAGTGAGGGCAGGGGTTTTGGGGCGTTGACTGGAGCAAAAGGCATCCCGGTGGACTTTGAATCAGGCCTCGGTGACACCGGGCAGCAGCAGGGACATCTTCCCAGCTAAACCCCTGTGTGCCCCTAAGGCCAGGTAAGTGCCTGCCTACCAAAACAAGCCAGCCACAGCTGTGCAGAGATCTCAGGCTGCTCAGGTATTTAGGGCTCTTAATGAAGATGCCCCAGTTCTCCCCTCAGTCCCCAGCATAGAATCACAAACCTCCCTCCTTACAGCAAGCTCCCGCGCACCCTGCAAGCCAGTGCAGGTACCTAGCATGCTTTTAAGATGGATGTCTCCCAACTCCATCCCTTCTGGTTCCTTCCTCCCCGGGGGGATTAATCACTCTGAAAGGTCCTCACTACCCTCAGGGCGAGGGTAGAAAAGTGGAATTTGGGAATGCATTGCCAAAGTCGCGCATTCCTGCCCTGACCCGAGGGGACTGAGCATCAGATTGCAACCGGAGTGTAAAAGTAGCCTCTTTGCTTGCTGAACTGAGCAGAGGAAACCCTTGGAGACTCCTACAGCTCCCTTGAAGAAGTTCAAAGCTGTTAAACCAGGATCTGGTCTGGTCCGATTTTTCTCAATCTCGTCTAGGACATTCTTTGGTGCAGCAACCGCAGCGAAAGGCTGCTGGGGAATTTATTATCATGCAGACTAAAAAAGCACATGCAACCCACTGTCTTTCTCTCTCTGTTTCAGTCCCAGCCATGCCATCCCTCTTTATTAAAGTCATTAACAGTACCGCCGTCCAGGCTACGTGGGAGCCCTCCATCAAACTGGGTCAGCACGAAGGCTTCAAGCTGTATTACCGCAAGGTCCACCTCTCCCAGTACACAGGTCCGGTATTACTGCCCAGCAACGTAACAGCGTACAACATTACCCACCTGGGTGAGTACGGTGACGGCTTGATCCATGTCCCCTCCTGACCTTGGGAGAGTCTGTTGTGATGGGAGAGCTCAGGTGTGTTGCACGGCCACTAAACAGGAGATGCTGCAGCTCTCCCCTCGGGTTTTTGGGGTGCTTTCCCAGTAGCAGGTACTTGTTTGCAGCATGTTGTGTGTATTTGGTAAGATGTGCATTTCCAAAATAAGCATCACTTGGGGAGATAACGCTAATGATTAAACCTGAAATGTCCTTTTTGTGTCTCCATTGAAACAGATGCATCGATGGTGTATGAGGTCAAGCTCCTTGCCTATAACCAGCACGGGGATGGAAATTCAACTGTCCGCTTTGTGTCCTTGAGGGAAACTGTGGAGAGGACAGGTGAGTCAGTCTCAGTGGTGGTTTGTGAAAAGCACTTTGCAGGAAGGTGGCAAGGTCTCACCCAGACACATCCCCCCGACGCCCTGGGCTCTACCCCCCCGTCTCACTTTCAGCCACTCATTTATTTTCAGCATCGCAAATAATGATGAAGCAAAACTCCGTGGGGCTGGGACCTCCTGGTGCTGCTCGGGGTGGCTTCCCTGCCACGTGGCTTGCGCCATCCCCGTTGGCCCTCGTTAGCGTTAGCAAGCTGACACCTCTTTGCAGCACAGATCAACCTCATGACCTTTTCACCAGGGGGGGGAGAAGACAAACCAAATGCTCCTGTAATTGTCAGTTTTGTCCCCTAAGCTCGAGCCAGAGGTGGGGCCACGGACATGAACAAAACCTCCATGCACAAGCTAAGAGCTGCCGTCCTCAAGTGAGATGTGGTGCACTGAGCATCTCTGCTCTCCTGGAGCTCTCCCGAATGTTTTAACCTTCAGTGGTTCCGGGAAGGGAGGACGCAGGGCTTTGGAAAGAGGGGCTGCAGAGCACGAGCACTGCATTACGTGGCAGAAAAGGGGAGGTCTCTGGAGGGAATCACACCTTTCCTGTTCATCTATGTGTAAAAAACATCCTGCTGCTCTTGGAAGCCTTTTAAGCCTTCCGGTGGGAATATCTTCAAGAGATAGTTATTACTCCTCTGTCTGTGTTGGAGTAAATACTAGTCTTGTTGGCATCTGGCTACTTGGTGATTTTCATCAGGTATCAGCCTGCTCTCGTGTGGTGACCACCTCTCACCTCCCACCTCGGACACAGGGTTTTACAAAAATTAACATCGGAGCCTTTTTTGTTTATTGATTGTGTCTAACAACGGCAGCCCAGGTAATGGGGCTGGCTCTCCAGGGACCTCCCAGTCCTGTGCTTGCTGGGAGTGCCCTCCTATGGTACCAGGAGCAGGGGAGCTGCTTTTGCAGGCAGTGACCCCCCTCTGGACCCCCACCTCACTCTCTTCTTCCCCATACACAGTTCCCAGTGCTGCCCAGGCTCCAATTTTTGATCTGGGCTCCCCAAAAGCTGGAGGAGCAATATGTAAACAGCACCACTGACCCCTCTCCCCCTTTCTTCTGGCAGTGCTGAATCCCCCTTGCGACTGCATGAAGGACGAGCAGAACAATAAAACCTCCGCGACCGGCATCATCATTGGGATCCACATTGGCGTCACCTGCATCATCTTCTGCGTCCTCTTCCTCATGTTTGGGTACAGAGGAAGGTAGGGGTTGCTCGTGCTGCTGCTCAGAAGGGGTGATGGTCCCTAATGCCGTGCGGGTGTCCCCGCAGGGGTCTCGCACCCCCAGTGTGATGACGGGCTGTTTTCTGTGCACACGTCAGAACGTGCATCCCGTGGTGTGCGATTGCGCAGCCCGGCTCCCTTGGACGCCGGGTGCTGGTTGCAGCATGGCTCCCGCCTCCCTCCCAGGCACCTAGACCCAGCGGGCTTCTCCGAATACACAGCTCCAGTCCCCATCAAGGGACCTGGTACTTCCCAGGAGCATCACTATTTCTGCTCTGGCAAGCCCTGATGCTCCCTGTAAACCAAAAGCCCTTTCATGGTGAGAGGAAAAGATGTGACTTTATAGGAGGGATTTAAGGAGTGAAGGAACGTAGCACAGGGATATGGCAGACTCAGGCTTGGGGGAAGGAAGCGGGGGAGGCACTGGCTTTGCTCACCCTCAGGCTCCATCTCTCTGTTTTTCAGGCTGCTGATGTGCAAAAATGTGCAGGAGCAGCTGTCAACACCGCAGATCCCCAGGAGCCAGCGCAGTGCCACGGGCCTCGTCCTGAACGGGGCCGCTCGCAGGGACAGGGATGACCGGGACTTGAATGGAAAGCAGCTGGATATGAATGAACTGGAGAGGTTATTCCCAGCATCCCCGTCCCAGGACCAGCGGGATAAGGGAGTAACAGTAAGTTCAGTGGGATGGGAGCATGCCTGGGAAATGCATTCGCAACTGCATTTCTAAGTGCATCGGTGACCTGCCACCGTCATTGCATTGTCCCCTTCTCTCTCTCCAGTCGGCTCACAGCCCGCCGGCCGCCCACGATGACACCCAGATATCCACACTCCCGCTGGATGAGTTCAGCATCATCGAGGAGCAGCCAGACCCCCTCCCGAAAAGACCTCGCAGCGGCAGCCCCAGAGCTCCAGCTCCTGACCACGGTCCTGCCAATGAAGGATAAAACTGCCAAGACTCGAACCTTCTTGTAGGAGTTACCAGAAACCAAACCCGCGGCTGGTGATGTCTTTACAACGAGTCGTCAATCTCAGGTCAATTGAANCTGCTAAGTAAAAGACTCCTTGGCAGAGTCTGGCAAACTCTCCCGTCTGTGACAGACTGGGGATATGGTGGAGCCTCCTTCTCATGGCATCCCAGACTTTTTCCTCATCAGCAGCTTTAGGACTACTTTTTGGATCCATTTTTTATTTCCAGAAGACTGGATTCAGAGAAATCCTTCTAACTTGACTCCAAAAATTGAGGCCCGGAAGGCCGTCTCTCCATGGATTTGATGATTTTGTACACTTTTGCTATTTCTCAGGATACTTTTTTTGCTGATTGACTCAAAATAATATGGAAAAAAGGAAAAAAAAAAAAAAGAGAAAAAAAAAAGAGTGTGTGTGTCAAAGGATGCCTGCCTGAGGGCTACTGAAAGACTTGGACAGACAACCCGAGTGAACTCAGAACCTACCTCAACCGGAATGAATGTCTTCTGGAAAGCAGAAATACCTGCGTCTTCCTTCGTGTTCAAAAAACAAGTAGCATAGCACTTGGTCAGTACAAGCTTGGTCCTACCTCAGCAGTCACGCTCTGTACCTGCCGCCTTGGTGGTTTTGTTGTCGTCGTTCCCATGTAAAGCACTTCCAAACCTTGAAAGCAATGTTCTACCTCAAGCGTGATAGAAACTTGTGTGTGTGTGCGTGTGTGTGTGTATCCTTTCCTCTCCCCCAATTCCTGCCTCTCCCACCCAGCCCCGAACGGAGCAAGATGCTTCACTAGTGTTATGAGCTTTACTTTTGGGCACCTAGTGGGGCTCCGGTGTGATTTTTGCGTGGCAGAGATTCATGTCATGGGGTTTTTTTTACTTTAAAGACTGTTGGAGCTATCACAGGCACGTGGTTCCGTGCCCTGTGGCTCGCTGGCACCGTTGTTCTTGCAGAGCCAAATTCGGCGCTGGTGGTGGCTGCCTTGGTGCATCCCAGGTGTGTTCAGGATATGGCTCCCCAAGGCTGATTCCCCGCAGGATGATCTATGGCATGTGCCAGCACGAGCAGCGTAACGTACCCCCGGGAGGTGGGAATCTGGTCGTCACCATCTTGTCCCTTCAGAGCCCATCCTGCCATCAGGAGTGCCTATGAGGAAACCCTGATACAGCACTTCCCAAACCCCTTGAGATGCTACTGAGCTGCTTCCAGCTCTTCCAGCGTATTTCCAGCTAGCAGGGGCTTGTCCCCGGGTGGCCAGGCATGGCCAAAGGGCTCGCTTCCCTGGGAGGGACGAGGCGAGGAGGGCTCCCAGGCGGCGATGCAGAGTGGGGCCCCACACTGGAGGATGCTGGGGGCTGCCAGCAGCCACCCCTTCCCCATGCCCGGGGTGGGCAGAGCAGCTCCCAACACCAAAGAGAGGTTTTGTGCATGACCCCCCCTCCTCCCCCCTTCAGGGACAAACCGCCAACGTGTCACCATTGTTTGGGGTTGTCCTGGCATGGTGCACCCTCGTGAGTTGGTGTGTG
>VZSZ01003750.1:1042819-1053954 GCA_013398815.1 Ibidorhyncha struthersii
CCAAACTAGCACCTTCTGCCCATGTTTTTTTTATTTCGGAGAACTGATGGGAGCCAGCAGCCTTCGCTCCCAGCAGAGCCGCGGGAAGGCGCTGGCCGGGCGCTGCCGCTCGCTCTCGGGGATGGAGTTTGCTTGTGGCCAGGAGAGGGAATTGGGCTGCTTTTCCTTAGAGGAGATTAAATAGATGAAGCGCTGTTGAGCATCAGGAGGAGGCACGCAGAGGCTTCCCTCTGGAGCAGCTGCTTCCCCTCAAGCCCATCACGCAGGGGACAGTGACACCTCCCCGGCTGTCCCCTCCTGAGCTGTCCTGGCTACAAATGGCCTTGTTTTATTTCGCCTGTTACCATCCAGGCTCTGCTTCTCGTCTCCCATTTAACACAAGCCCAGCGGTTTGCATACTCGTGCTTTGCCGTTTCTTTCGGGTTTAACCCCATTTAGTGGCTCTGCCGGGCAGAGGGTGCCCCGAGATGGGAAATGGGAAACTGATGAACCCACAGGCTGGAAGCACGGCACTTCGGTCCTGCAGGATTTCATCGGAAACTGCCCATCTTAGAGTCAAAGGATGTTCCCCACCAGCCCAGGGGTGTCCAGGGTAGGGCAAAGCGTTACGTCTTCACTATGTGACGTCCGAAAAAAGTAACCATTAAGGAGAAGCAGGGAAATTTTTCTCCAGAGCATGCGGCGGACAGGCTGCTGCAGGGCAACCCAGCGGTTAGCCTGGCACCCTTCAAAGATGTTTTAAAAGACTCCAGGTCATGGTGCAGCCTTGGCCCTGGCTTTTCCCAGCCCGGGGGATAATTGCCGTCCAGCCGTGATGTACCCTTTTGCTGACCCCACCGAGGTCCCAGCCGCCCTCCAGGATTTGGCAAGGACAGATATATGGCTGGAGCTCAGGGGGCTCCTAAAAGCAGGTCATGCCGAAACAATAAAGCTTTGTCGGAGGCAAAGAGGGAACGAAGCCGTGGTCAGCCCCCAACGCTGCCACGGGATTTACTGCCCGCAGATGGGCCGGCGGTTGCGGATGATGCACTGAGCATCACGCCGGGGCAGCCGGAAGAACGGGCCGCCAGGAAGGTCTCCCCACAGCCGGGACACACGGTTTGTTTTTTTCTTTGCACATGCAGCAACATCTTTGGCTGTAGCAGAGGCTCCTCTCCAGAGACCAGGATTTGGGAGGTCTCAGGTGGGAAAGGAACGGGTCCAAGACTTGGCTGAGGTTCCCTGCCCAGACTTGTTCCCACTCCTGCTGGGTGCCTCAATCTGGAGCTACCAGAGATGAGCTCCAGAGCAGGGTTTGGCCCCCAGGGAGGTTTGGTCTCCCTCACCACATCACCCAACCACGGGGTGAGCCCGGTCATGCTGAACCAAGTGTCTCAAAGGGACCTGGACCTCAGTCCTCCCCCACTGAAAGGAAAGAGGGATGCTGCCGTGCCAGAAGCACGTATTTATCAGACTATTTATCCCAGTGGTTAGGAAGGAGGCACAGGGACATGATAAAGAGCTTGTCCACGCACCAAGGGGCAGGTCAATGACCATCAAAGGTCATCGATGCAGATGAAGATGCTGCATAGGACACAGTTGAGATAAGATGTATTGCTTTTTAGAAGAGCACCTAATTCAAGTGAAGTTTAGCCTACAATGACTCTCCGCCTTAGAGGCTCCTTCTCCACTTTTTTGAACGGACACGCAATTCTTCGTTAAGACTCAAAAGCCTCAAGCACCAAAACCAACCCCAACACATTTTTCACTTGCCCAGTGCCAATAATGCTGTCTGCACTGCACGCGGCTTTTTAATAGAGAAAAACATATTTTCCCTAATCCTTCTGCAAAACCGGCGCGGTTTTCATAGCTGAATTTCAGACTA
Source organism: Ibidorhyncha struthersii (assembly GCA_013398815.1). NCBI lineage: Eukaryota > Metazoa > Chordata > Aves > Charadriiformes > Charadriidae > Ibidorhyncha > Ibidorhyncha struthersii. Next base: position 1,044,684 of record VZSZ01003750.1, read on the forward strand.
GCCTGGCAGTTTTCAGACCAGCCTTGTTCCCCCAGCCCGGACACTTTTCTACGGCACAGGGTAGCCCACGAGCGTGCACAGTAAAGCCTCCAGCCCTTGTATGTGGCGGCTGTCTGCCAGGATAGAAAAACCATTAGAGCTCCCGAGAGCAGAAACACATTGGAAGCCGGTAACATCATTAAATGAATATTCATAAATTATTTTGCTACATAAACAATATTAATATCACACCTTCCACCTTCAAAAGCTCATCGCAGGCATGGAGTCATTAAGACCCCAGACTTCCAGAAGAGACCACTTGCAGACTTTCGGTTACATTCAAACTCAGCAACTTTATTAAACACTAGCAATATATTTATTTTAATAGAGTACAAAGCCTGGATTTGGCCACCCTAAAACACCACTCGGAGCACCAAATCTCTGAATAACCCGATCAAACAAAGCTAATGTGTGCAATATATCTTGGGTGAGTAATATACAGCCACATTTCCTGCTCCATTTACCCAGTTTTAACTACACCTGACCTACTCTTATCCTAATAGAAAACGGCTGCTCTTCTCATTGCCCCGTCCTCCACACATGTTTTTCTGATAATGGTCAAACCTAAATCACTTCCCTTTCTCTTAAGTGCTGGGCACCAGCTGTCTTGTGACATTTGACTACAACGAGTCCTTTTGCAGGACCTCCAGGTTAGTTCCCAGGGCTCTGGACCTCCGTCCCTGTGTCCAGTCTCCATCCTGCATCCGGGCATCGGATCTGAGGCATCAGGCTCAGTGCCGGGTCCTGCCCTTGGGTCACAACGATGCCATGCAACACTACAGGCTTGGGGCAGAGTGGCTGGAAAGCTGCCCGGTGGAGAAGGACCTGGGGGTGTTGGTCGACAGAAGGCTGAGTATAAACCAGCAGTGCGTCCAGGTGGCCGAGAAGGCCAACAGCATCCTGGCCTGTATCAGCAATCGTGTGGCCAGCAGGACTGGGGCAGTGATGGTCCCCCTGTACTCAGCACTGGTCAGGCTCCACCTCAAGTGCTGTGTTTTGGGCCCCTCACTACAAGACAGACATTGAGGTGTTGGAGCATGTCCAGAGAAGGTCAACGCAGCTGATGAGGGGTCTGGAGCACGTCTTATGAGGAGCGGCTGAGGGAACTGGGGTTGTTCAGCCTGGAGAAAAGGAGGCTGAGGGGAGACCTTATTGTTCTCTACAGCTCCCTGAAAGGAGGGTGTAAAGAGGTGGGGGGGTCGGTCTCTTCTCCCAAGTAACAAGCGATAGGACAAGAGAAAACAGCCTCAAGTTGTGCCAGGGGAGGTTTAGATTGTATATTAGGAAAAATTTCTTCACTGAAAGGGTTATCAAGCATTGGAACAGGCTGCCCAGGGAAGTGGTGGAGTCACCATCCCTGGAGGTAGTTAAAAGATGGGTAGAGGTAGTGCTGAGGGTCATGGTTTAGTGGTGGACTTGGCAGCATTAGGTTTACCATTGGACTCAATGCTCTTAAATGACTTTTCCAACCTAAATGATTCTATGATCCCAGCCCCGTGGGATTTCCCTGCTCAGCCTCATGCAAGGAAGTACGTGGAGGAAAACCTGGGAAATGCCCCAGTTCTTGCTGCCACTGGCTTTGCAAGCCAACGTCTCGCTACATCAGCGAGAACGATGCTCATGAGCACGAACGATGCACCAGCTCGTGCCGGGGTGAGAGGTTCCCTCAAACCCGTGACCATCACCTCGCAGAGCAGGTTCAGTTTTGGCAGTGAAAAAATGAGGGAAAAAATCTGCTTCCAACAGCGTTTTTCCCCCCGTGGAGCTTAGCTCCTAGTGATCCATTGAGGTGGATTTAAAGCTTCCTGAGCAGCATGCTTAAATGGCCAATATGACCAGAAAATGTGCTTGATTCACAAGCGCTGGCTGCATTTCTCCAGCGCTGAGAAATCACAGCTATATTTCATTATTGTTACTAATTGCTATAAAGTATTATGGGGAGGCAATGGCACAGGCGGAAAGAAATATATACCATTTGCAGTATATTGACCCTGGAGAAAATTTCCCAAGCTTGCTTAAGGGTGCAGAAATCGGTGCTTGATGCAAATAAATGAGCAAAAGCATTTTCTGGAGGAATTAATGCATGGCACAAGCAAATTGCAGCAATTGTCTCTCTCCTTTCTAAGTGCTGAATTGCCTCTATAATTCCCCATCATTTAGCTGCATAAATCTTGCACAAATAAACCGGCAATTTGCATATGCACAGAAAAGAAATTATAGAAACACGAGGAAAGAAGTTATATTTTTCCTTCTTGAGCTGGAAATAAATATGCATTGCTTACTGCCTAAGCTGTGTTTGGCCCAGCTCGGAAATAAAAATTTAGGAAACCCTTTAATTTTCAATAATAAATACATATCAGAGAATGAAAAACCCCAATTTGTGGCATATGGAAGCCCATAGTTTCTGGGTTGTTGCATCACGAAGTGCGATGGCTGTGGTGGCAGAATCGTGCGTGCACGCGGAGGATGCCGCATTACGGGCGATGCTGATGCCCTTCGTGACTGCGGCCAAGGGTTGCAGCTCGCGCAGCCCCACAGCTGCTGGGAAGAGCGATGCTGTCGGCGCGAGCGCAGCTGCCTCCAGTGTGGTTTGGTCCAGCCCTTACTGAAAGAAATGGAGAGGCTTTTGGGGAAGCAAATGCCTCTTGAAGGCAACAGTCCTTTACGAATCATCTTGATTTTCAGTCTGTGAAATGCCTATTCGTTGCAATTTCTTTGGAGGACTCTGAGGTCTTCGCTACTACAAAAAGCCCTGACTCAAGCCCTGAAATAATTAAATTATATCTCTAAATTATTGAGCCATAAGGCACCAGCTGGCCTTATACCCCACGGGTGGAAGAAGGCACCAGTGGGCTGCAGGCGGTGGGAGCGACTCCCGTAGTCTGACTGTTTGTGGTGGTGGTGGAGGCTTCCCAAAGGAGCAAAATAGCTGTTTCTGATTAACTCCCTGTGTGACTGATCTCATTCTGGAATAAGAGGGTGTTATTCCAAACCACCATAATCCTCTTCCAAACTACTTAATCGCATTTGGAATAATGTGCTTTTCTTCCAAAACATTCATATAGAGAAAAAATCAGGGGTGAAAAACATCCACCAGAAGCAGCCCTCCTTTGGAATGGCATCTCATGCAGAAAAGCTCTCAGTGGGAACATGCGATACTGTGTGGGTTTACAAAAATGTAATAAATCACTATTTGCAGTAACTCCTGCAGCCTGGGAGAGCGGCGTGACCGAGAGGCATGAGCCATCTTCTCCTTCCTCGCTTTGTCTCCAAAGCTATGGACCTCCAAAGCTATCCTGCTGTGGATATCTTTTTTAGTGTTGGTGCTTCGAGCTTCGAGCACCCACCTGTGTCCCTGGTGGTCCCTATGGACCGTCGCACCTCTCCATGCCACGTGGCTGGAGCATTGCTGCAAACCCGCTGCTCAGGGATACATCAGGCAGGACAAGTCGGAAAGCTAAAAGAAGGTGACATTTTAGCCTTGGAGGTGAAACGAATTATGCTTCTTTAAAGTAAAAGATCTTTGGAGAGTGGGAGAGAGGGAAAATTCAATTTAAACCAGTAGATCTTTACCAAAGCTGCTCCTTAGCAGTTTCAGTTGGTATAATGACACTAATGCTGCTTGCAGAATCAACGCCCCTGATTTGGAAATCTATCCGGTTTGGAAGGGCACTGCTGGAAGGAGGTTCATTTCCCTGCTCAGACTGTCTTGGTAACAGGTTCATCCAGAGCTGCGGGGGCTGCGTTGCAGACAAAAGGGCTGTCTAAGCTCCATGGCACTGGTGGAAAACTGGAGAAAGCCTTTATTTCATCAAGGGGTCCTCCTGTGTCATCTGCTGCACCAGGTCCTCTTGGCTTCACTGCCACAAACCAAAGCAGTGTTTCATTTAACCTTCCCTCTTCCAAAATCCAATTGTGAACTGTGGCGGTGCCACCCAGGAAGACCCAGGCTTTGTCCCCAGAAGAAGGTGCCACCAACACCCATTGGCTCCCATCCCACAGCCCGTCTCTCGCTCTCCTTTGCGTCTCCCACACCGCTGGGGCAGGAAGAACCTCGTGTCAGGGAGGAGGCACGAACAGCGACCCGGGATGAAAGCACGAGCTCTCACAGCTTTCATCCATAAACTAATCATTCCTCCTGCACGACACATGCGTCAGTTCATCATACATGATCAATACCTTCCTTGAGGCCCCAGGATGATGAACGTCTCTGCTGATATTCAAAAGACCTTGAGAGAATGGGGGCAGCTCCCCCAGGCACGGGTCAAAGAGCCAACACTGAAGCGCTGTGTCAGATGGTCCCAAGATCTCTCCATACAGCACAGAGAAATATTTTTGGCTAGAAAGCTTCTCCAGCAACACAAGGGAAGGTTTTAGATCATGCAGAGGCTGGAAGCTGATGCTGGACCAAGAGGAGCTGGATTTTGTGTGCCAGACTGGAGCAAAAGGCTGTGACACCCGCCTGCAAAAGGGCAATGTGGTTTCCCGTCCCCTGCTCTTGCTCTGGGCGTAGGGTCATCTCACGGCATCACTTTGGGTGCAGTCAGAGATGGAGTCGGAGACTGTGATTTCCATTCTCGTGCATTTGTGTAGACTACAAGCCCCATGTGCTCCTGCGTGGCTCCTCTCTCAGGTGCGGTCCCTTGGCCAACCCCATGCCTGGCCAATGAGTCTGTGGCAGGGTAAGGACCAGCTCTCAGCCTCTCCAAATCACCGTGCTAACATTCACCTCACCGACCCAGCAGGACCCAGGGGCTGCACTCCTCCTGCGGGAGGAATTTCTATCTTCAGCCACGGCTCTCTCCTTTGCCATTTTCCAGCGATGTCCGCAGGAAAACAAACCTCAGTCCCCTTCCACATGCAAACAAGGCTCAGCACTGCGGGCTGCCCATGGACTACAACGCATGGGCTTTACTGTTCTCAGAAGGGGGGAAAAAAGACAACTGCGGCAGCGTCCCCACCTTCTGACTCTGGAGAAAGTGACCACCAGCCCTTTAAGATGGCTGTTTGTCCCGCAAAGCTCCACGTTTTGCCCCAAAAACGATGATTAAAAGAAATGTTGAGAACCAGGAAAAGCTCCTACAGTAGTTGTTTGCGTGATTTAGGTTAAAAATAATTGCTGTCCAGACTTATCTGCCTGACAGAAGTAATTAGATAACAGAGTACTTATAAGCTGTCATTTCCTATGAGCATATTTTAACATGGCCTTTATAATTTGACCTTTATATCTGCAGCGGCTTCATCCGCTCCCTGCTCCTGTGATGGATTTATTTTTGAAGATCGGATGCATTCTTGCCAGTCCTCGGGCGAGGATGCCGTGCAGGAGACACGTTACGGACCCAGCGGTTTCTGCAGCGGGGAGGAGAGACCCTTCTCCCAGCTGCTCATGGCTCTGCTGGTGGCAGACGTGCCAGACCCGGACCCTGCTGCAGCTCCACCAAAATTAATCTACAGGGTTAAATTTACTGTTTGCACCGAGGGAAATTACTGATGGGCACTAGGGCAGCGTAGGAGTGGTGGGACATGGCAACACACCACTGGAAGGGAATGAGCCTTATTATATGAGTTATATTTATATATCTCTGATATTCATACTTTCCCCCCAGAATTATTCATCCTTTTCCCCCCAAACTGGAAAAGCCTGAAGACCCCTTCTTGCACATCTCAAAGAGTGGGAGCTGTGCTTCCCGACTCGCGGGGGAAGCGCCTGCCCGCCTCCCAGCGCCCAGCGGAGGCCAAAAGCAAAACGCCGAGAAGGAGAAGGACCCAAGAGATTTAGATCACCGTCACTATTTCCAGACATGAACACAGCTACAGGGAGACACTGATGCTCGCACACAACAAACCCTACAGACACACAGCAGGGACTGGAGTCCTTCACAGTTGAACGGCTCTGAGTAAGTAAAAACCCCCAAAATCTAAGACAACACAGACTACTTTCTTTCCTTTTTTATGAATCCCAGACTTTGGTAGGCTCCCTCTTCCCCCTGACATCCCTTGAGAAGCAATTTCATTTTCCCGGAGTTGTCAGGTTTCTAAAATAAGAGATTTCCTTTTTTACACCTCACTCAATATTTTTGATCAAATCTACATACTTTTTAAAAAAACATTTTCAAACTCCCCCTCAAGACTGATGGATTTGTTTTTCTTTTATTGTCATAACCTTCCTTAATGACATAAAGACCCTAAATTTGAAGTAAGCAGAGCTTGCTAAAAAGATACAGTTTATATCTATTGCAGTGGTGTCTGCATCTTAAAAATCTACCCGTTGACCAAGAGGCATGAACCTGCTATGGGAAACCAGCCAATACATTGCCATTTTCAGATTCAGTACTCAAAAATAAATTCTCTATTTATTTGTTGTGTCTCTAAGAAGAGGCACCGCAAGGTTAAAACGAGTCCCCCGGGATTAAAGAGCAAACCACAGGAGAAATCCGGAGTCAAACCCACCACCACCATGCACAGGGCTCCAGGGCTTTCGTGTCTGAGGAGGTGTAGTAATGCAAAATATTGTTATTAATAATAAACTCCTGACTTAAGCAGGGTATAAAACTGTGCTTCGAGGAAATGCGGATCCTACTAACCTTTCCTGCTTCCCTGGAGCCTGACCTCCATCGAGTATTACTAAGCCTCCTCTCTGCAAGGCTCCTCTTTAATCCCAGGCATCGGAAGACCTGGGTATCTTTAAAGACAGAGGTGGTTTTCATCCGAGTTAGGGATGTTTGTTATTGATTTGATTTATTCATGGGAAATCAGCAGCACTGCGCTACCACATTTTTCTATGAGGAAAGAAAAAAAGGCAACGTGTTATCAACTCAAGAGCAGGAAGGCCACCAAGCACCCATCAATGCCACCACCCTTTTTCCTCACAAACCAAGAAGTTGAGCAAAGACGACGTTTGCACAGGCAGTTTTCGATGGGCGATGATGCTGCACCCAGGTATGTGACAGGCACTGAGCAGCCTTGTCCCGGCCGTGCTCAGCATCTCCGCACGGTCACGGCTAAATGTGCTTTGCAACACGCTCCTCTGACAGGAGTCAGAGCACCAGCTCGACTCCCACCGAGGTTCACCTCCCAGTTTGGCCACCGAGATGCTTTTCACGGGGTTTGCGGCAGCATCTCTGGGTCCCTCGTTTGCTCTGGACCCAAGAAGGCCCAGGGAAGGATTTCACTGCTCCTGTTTTGGTGGATGGTGCAGGGGCGTGGGGGGGGTGGCTGCCCTGGGTGCATGGAGCTGGGAGGGAAAGAGAGGAGAGAGAGAGAGGGGGCATGGACCACACTACCGGTTTCATGAGCTGTGGAGGGCTCAGCGTTGGCCAGGTTACTGGTTCTCACATTTCCTCAGCCATAATGAGCAGCAAACATTCCCTCTACAGCCCTTTTGCCAAAGGAGAACTTCTCAGGGTGGTTTAAGGGGCCTGAAACATTAGGTCTTACAGACCCAGTATACGTCTCCAAGGCTGGAAATCTCTATTTTATGAAACCCGAAAGCTTTAGAGGGCTCTGTCCCTCTCTTCACACAGATAAACACCGGGGTCAGAGTTATTCTGGGAGAAGGACACATAGACTACGAGGTCCTCTTCTTTATGGCACCAGGCTGAAAATCCTTGAAGCTGCCAGCCAGGTACTCTTCCTGCTGGGATTCCCCAAATTACGAAGCAGAAAGATAAAGCTGAGCCTTGCCTCCAGCTCCCAACGGTGGGAGGTCTCCGGTCCAGCTCCTCTAGCACTCCACCTCTCTGGGGTATGTGGAAAAGACAATGGGGCAATTCATCCCTCGATACAGGCAGGACATGCTTTTGACTGAAAAGATGCTGTATGACCCAGCCAGCCAGCCTGTCCACCATAGAATCATAGAATCGTTAAGGTTGGAAGGGACCTTTAAGATCATTAAGTCCAACCATTAACCTAACCTGACAGAACCACTTCTAAACCATGTCCCCAGGTACCACGTCTACCCTTTTTTTAAGCACCTCCAGGGATGGCGAATCCACCACCTCCCTGGGCAGCCCATTCCAATGTTGAATAACCCTTTCAGGGAAATTTTTTTCCTAATATCCAACCTAAACCTCCCCTGGTATAACTTGAACCCATTTCCTCTCGTCCTATCACTTGTCACTAGGGAGAACAGGTCAGTCCCCATCTCTCTACAGCCTCCTTTCAGGTAGTTGTAGAGAGTGATGAGGTCTCCCCTCAGCCTCCTCTTCTCCAGGCTAAGCAGCCCCAGTTCCCTCAGTCGTTCCTCATGAGACTTGTCCCCCAGACCCCTCACCGGCTTCGTTGCCCTTCTCTGGACACACTCCAACACCTCAATGTCTTTCTTGTAGTGAGGGGCCCAGAACTGAACACAGTACTCGAGGTGGGGTCTCACCAGTGCCGAGTACAGGGGGAGGATCACTTCCCGAGTCCTGCTCACCACGCTATTCCTGATACAGGCCAGGATGCCATTGGCCTTCTTGGCCACCTGGGCACACTGCCGGCCTTCCCACCACCTCTCGAGCAAGCCCCCAGTATATTTGCCATGTTTGCCTGCTGGTAGCTCGAGGTGGATTTGATGAGCTGAGAAGGACCATCAGTCCCGTACAAAAGCCGGGGCTGTGTTAGATCTTCAATTGCTTTCAGAAGTGGTACAGACAGAAACAGCTGCTGCAAAACAGAGCTGTTTACCATCAGGTAGACAAAGTTAAGGGTCTCTTCCGAGTTTGCCTGGAGTTTGTTTCATCTGCAAGTTTGTCTCTTTTCAGGAGAGACAGAATAGCTCTTAATAGGATTTCAGGACCGGTTTATCTATCAAGGACAAAATCCCACACTGAGACAATATCGTGGAGAGATTATCCCATGTTCTCTGAAGGAGAGATCACAAGATTATCCTGAAACGAGGCTTGTTTATGTTGAGCTAATGACAGATAATTGGTAACCCCCTTTGCATAGCTGGGTGACCCAGCGAGCGCTCGGAAAGCCGAAAAGCAGCAGCATTTCCAGAGGGAAGGAATCTAAGGTCTGCCGTGGACTCGATCTGAAAGAAAAACTTCTGGAAAGGATCAGGGCAAAGCCATGAATTTATGAAGTAGTTGTTCGGCTGACTCTAATTTTTAAAGCATTATTATCCTTTTAGCGGGGCTGTCGGGTAGATGGAAGCCAGAGCTGGTGTGATGAAGAGCAGCTGAATAGTGATTTGCAGCAATTCCTGCCTTCCACGATTCTTTTTTTTTTTTTTTTTTTCTTAGGGGGA
>VZSZ01003750.1:1066930-1080090 GCA_013398815.1 Ibidorhyncha struthersii
GCAGGTACTGCATTGTGACGGCTTGTTTTCTTTCAGGAGCTTGTTTGATTATTCTTACCTGCACCTTACAGATATTGTGGGTAAATATAAATGTTTTGTAACTTGTCTGGTGTTTGCTTTTAGGACAAGCGACAAACTTCCCCACAAACTGGATACTAATGTTTGTATCTCGGAACAGAAACTGCTTTTCAGTTCACAACCTCTTAGGGTGAAATATTGTTTTGTTTTCACTAGAGGTCTCTGTTTAATCATAATGAAAAGAAGGAGCTTGTACTAAATGCCTGTCTCATTAGCTTGCAGACACCAATGCTCTACCAAGCCTGAAGGAAGCTCTGGAGTCTGTTCCAAACACAGAGAAAAGGACCTGGGATTTGTTTAGTTGGATCTTATCATCTAAGGTCTTCATGATTCAAAGTACTAAGAAACGGGAGGTAAGTTTTGAATTCTGAAAGTCTGGATTAGAATTTGTCTTTTAAGGCAACCTTGCACTTCAGAGAGTATTTCCTCCTGCCAGAAGATAGTTGGTTATTGCAAGAGCTTGGCAGTTCAACATGAATGCATTTTTTTTCCCCCTGCATATAGAAAGGGTTTTTTTTAAATAAAATTTTCAGGAACTGCTTTTCAGTTTACAACCTGTTAGGGTGAAATACTGTTTTGTTTTCACTTGGAAGAAATAGTTACCACTGTCAGCAGTTGATGATGGGCAGTGATTGTAGTTGGTTACTCCCATTAATGTAGCAGGTTCCTGCATGTTTCTAGGCCGAGATAGTCCAACTTGGGTGTCATGGAGAAAGAGAACTTTGTACTTCTGCATGCTGCCCAAAAAACGGAAGGATTGAAAGCCACTGAGGAACTTCTGTAACAGGGATCAAAATAGTTGTACAGATTAGTAGCAAGATGAGAACAGCTTCTGTTTTCACATTTTTTCCTCTTCCAGCATCAGGTGATGAACATATCGTCTTAGTAGCCAAAGAGGCATGGTAGAATTGTGGTATTGCACTTGCATCATCAGTTAATTCATAATCACAATTCAAATTTTTTTTTTCTGGAAGGAAGAATTAGGATTTAGCTTTGATAGCAAGACACTGTCAGAATTCTCACTGTACATTTATTCCTTTTGAATTGTGACAGTGTTGAATTCTAATGCAGAAAGCTTAATCAGAATACATAAAGCAATGTGAAAGACAAAGGGACAGGAAGCAAAATTTCCAGTGAGTAATCTAACTCCATAAACCAACACTTAAATTCCTTCCTGTTTTTAAGTACGAGAAGATCCAAGAACTCACAGGGATGTCTGGGGCTGCTGTTCCTGCTCCCGACTACCTCTTTGAGATAGTGTATTCTGATCAAATGAATACCAAGTTTGCTGAGACCAAAGGAGAGCGGGACCTCATCTACGCCTTCCACGGGAGTCGCCTCGAGAACTTCCATTCCATACTGCACAACGGTCTGCATTGCCATTTGAACAGGGTGAGGCTCCTGGTATTGGCACCATCTTCTGTTGGTCATTTGTAGTTAGTGACACTTTTTAAAAATAGGCCCAAATTCCTTTAGGGGTATGAAATGTGCTGATGATCTTATACTGCTGGTTTCACTTCAGTGTAGGCCTTTGTGGATGGTTGTGTTGAATTTTCTAGTGCAGCCTGAGGGTAAAAACTGGAAGCGGCACAAAACGCTTTTTCTCCAGTGTGACAAATTACGGCTATCCGTTGCTTCTTTGTAAGGAAGTGTAATGCCTCTGAAAATACTGTCCTATCTGGCAGCCTACGGCTGTAAAGTGCCAGTGCACAGAGGAGGAGGACAGTTACCCAGGCAATGCAGAGGTTGTCTCTTTCTGCCTGGCCTCAAGTTTAGATCAATTACATTTTTGGTACTACTTGCAAAGGGAGCCTTCTTTAAATGGCCTGGTTAAGGGAGATGTGCTGTAGGATTTGCATCTCTCCCGATTTCAACGGAAAGGCAGTTGGGACTCAGGGCTTTTTGTGTCATCTGCTTTGACACAACAGCTGCTTAACCTTCCAGTCAACCTGGACCGCGTTTTTCTCCCATGTTCTTTATCAGTAATGGCTTATCAGGTAGAGTGGATTTACTGGATTAATAATTTTAGCCACTGTGGCAAATCCTCTGATTCAAAGTTATTAAAATGGTTATATTTGAAAGGAATTCACAACTAAAAAGCACTTGCCTCATTCCTAGTAAAGCATGGATTTAAATGTGAGTAAAGCCTTGTCTTGTTTCTGGAGGTTGGATTATTTGAATGATGGCAGTCTCAGTGAATCAGTGAAATGCCTTTAACAGCAGTGCAGTCATGTTGATATAAAATACTTACGCTGGCAAACTAAATCCAAGTCCGGGAAAGCATGAATCTGTCCACACAAGGGCTGCGCCAAGCAGCCGATTTGAGGGATGGGAGAGGACGGCTGCTCCACCCCGAGGAAGTTGTGCCAGGACAAAAACAGTGCATGGACCAGGCCCAACACAGGTCAAAATGCCTTTTTTTTCAATTTACCTTCAGAAACAGCACTGCCAGTCTGAAAGTAAAGAACACTTGTATGTTGTTTATAGTTTGCGCTACAGGATTTTAGGATATATTTCTGCTCCATTTCAGACGTCTCTGTTTGGTGAAGGTACCTATCTCACCAGTGACCTGAGCCTGGCTCTCCTTTACAGCCCTCATGGTCTTGGTTGGCAGCGAAGTGCGTTGGGCTCTATCCTTAGCTGCGTTGCTGTTTGCGAGATAATTGACCACCCAGATGTAAAGTGTCAGGTGAAAAAGAAAGGTGAGTCTATTGCAGTAATAACTATGTGTAGTTCATCTCTTAGGACTTCTCATATGGCAGCTTTGTGCGTACATGCTGTTGTATGAACAGTGCAGTATATGAATCGTGGATACCCTTCAGCAGAAACTGGCTGCAGACTTTTCCCAATAGACTCCTCAACAAATGCACAACAGCCTTGTTGTCTGTGAAGCTTCTCTTAAAATAGTATATTTAAGGGGTAGAAAATATTTTGGTGGCATCATTTGTTTTTCCTAGTTTTAGTAGTACGATAAAATCGTGTTCCATAATGCCTGATCATTTTACCTGCGGTGGTGGAACAGAAGCATCACAAATGTGTCAATAAGGAGCTTTATTAGATGTCTAGGAAGCCTCTGTTCAGATTGTCCTTCTCCTTTGACTGCTCCGCGCTTGCAGGGCTCAATCAGTCCTTTGATGTTGGTTTTTTTTCCCTGTTAATATTAGCAGCTCCTCAGGCACTGTGGGGGAGACCTGCCCTCTTATCACCCTGGGCCGGGCCATAATGCCATCCATACCAAGGATGACTAGGAGTGGTATCGCCTCAAGCAAACTTTTCACTCTATTCTTGGATGCTAAGGGATTTGGGGGAATACCGAGACCAGATCTTTGGTTATCTCATTCCCACCCTTGTGGGTGTGTTTGTTTGTGGGTTGTTTGTTTGCTTTTTTATAGTCACTTGAACTTGTCTTTTTTTTCTTTGCTTTTCTATTCCCCCAAAGACCTCTTTTTTTCTCTTCCTATTCAGATTCAGAAGAAATAGACAGAAAAAGAGCAAGAGTGAAAAACAGCGAAGGGGGTGATGTACCACAGAAATACTTTGTTGTCACAAACAATCAGCTTTTACGAGTTAAATACTTGCTCGTATATTCACAGAAACAGCATAGGAGGTGAGAGTTCTGCTGTGTAGAGCGATGAGCATGCTATAACAGCCAGATAACACACATTTCATTTTTGAAAAACAGAAAACATGCAAGAAAGATATGCTGCACTGCCAGAATTTGGGTTTAGCCTGTTTCCTGTGGAAATAAGGCTTACACCGTCACGTTGCCTCTGTCTCACCCTTTGACTCTCCCAGGCTCAGCTAAATTTGCTTTTCCACCAGACCTGTAAGTGCTTAGTATCTGTGAGAGCTCTAATAGTCTGTTTGAGGCAGGAAGCAAAGGGTGAAACTCTGATGAGTGCAGCTCTTAAAACTAGGGCAGTTTTAACTCTGCCTTTATCTATCCTGAGTGACAGCATTCACACGTGACTACAGGCCAGGCGGTTACAGCTCCAAACCAGATCAAGGTGTGAACATGGGGAGAAAGGACAGGATTGTGCACCAGACTTAGGGAAAAGGGATGGGGAATCAGGCTTTGTTAGTTACGGGGAACAGCTTTCTGATTGTATTGCATTAGCTTAACCATTTAAAATAACAAAACCTAAGATACTCTTTGCCAAGGTCTTCATGCATCTCTGATGGAATTTGTGCACTTTTCCCTTTTCAGGCTTTCTAGTCAATCATCCTGGTTTTACACCCATCGTTTTGCCATAATGATGATGCTGTACCTACTGCTGCTAATTGTGATAGGGGCCAGCAACTCGCCAACCTTCGTCTACTACTGGCACAGAATGTTTGACTCGGAGAGATGAATTGCCCAAGATGATAAACTTATTTTCACCACGTGCCTTAATAATAGCCAATCTGCAATGCACTGCATCTGTTCCAGACCTCTGGAAATAAAGGTGCCTGGAGCTTTCCAGTTCTGTCTCCAATATATTATCCTCATGACATCTTTCCATTTATTCTTATTTCTGTGTTCCTGTGATTCATGAGGATGCCCAGTACAGCTGAAAAGGATCACAATGGTGCAGCTTAGCATGAATCAATTGTTAAGGGTCCATGCGAAAATGTTATTTAAAATTAATGAAAACTAAGCGTGGAAACGCTCACGTGTAACTATTTTCTGCTAAACTGAGGTGGTAATATTTGCACAAGTTGGAAAGGAGGATTTTTCTGTGTGTCAGGCAAAGCAACCTGTAGGGAGTCTGACCAGTTTGTTTTCAGAAACTGAATTTAGTGACGTTTAGCATATATCAGTGCAGGTGGGATCGCTTTTAAAACTAACTTTGGCTTTGGCCAGGAATTTTTTTATATTTGAGCATAATGATTGTAAGAAAACAACCTAAAATAAAACAATAACCAAAATGCAAGAAGTTAAATGGTTTCTACTATTTTTTTTCTGCCCCCCATAAAACGTCTACGAGGTTTGTGCTCTCAGCCGTAAGTGTGCAGATCAGACAGAGTCAGGCCCTTCAGCATCAATACTGAATAAGGATTATTCCTGTCAAACTGCCTTCCACTTGTATTTTCTGCACCAAGAAGAGAGAGGGTGAAGGGTTCCACTTATGCTGCCAGGTTTTCAGGGTTGGGGCTGCCTGGGATTTGGGATCTGGTTCAATATTTTTGCCTGTATTGAATTGCTTTCAGCCTCCCTTTACGAACAAATGGACTTACTAGCAGTAACGTGCCAAATATTTCCTGAAACACTTGTAAGAAATGGACTAAAATGGCAGCCGAACTGGTAGGGTTGTGGTTTATGTCTGTGAACATCTGTAGCACAGTTACAGTGTAGACTTCACTTAGGCCTCCACGTGACAACTTGTGCACAATACTATATATTTGTGACGTGGACTGTCCACACTAAGGTCTCACAAAGAGGTTGAGCTTCCCGTGGTCAGAATTATGCCAGTTACGCTGTTTGCGAAGTGCTTTGGCTTAATGCTGGTGCGTAAAGCCTCAGTATCTCTCAGATTCATCTTTCCTAATCTTGAAGCAGGGCATTCTGGGGGCTGGTTTGAAAAGCGTGCAAGTTTGTCATGCAATACTCTCCCCATCCTGTCCAAGGCCTTTGCATTTGCTGTTGTTAGAAAGCAAGCTACAACTACCTGAAACTGCAAAAGGAGCAGAGGAATGTTCTCCGATTAGTGACTGGGCGTGGGATAAACCTGCTGAAGAGCCAAGGGATTCCAGGCAAAGAAAAGCTACATGTGCCGCGGTTCAAGCTTGCAGTCTGGCTTTTCGTAGTAGACTTGATAAACGCAGGTTTTCATTGCACAGTGAACCCTAACCACAAAAAAAAAAACCCAACCCTCTCATCACATATTTCCAGCAAATGAGTCTATGATTACTACCTTACTCATTAAATATTTCAAAGAAAATCTCTTCTTTCTCTGATGTTGTTCTGGTACCTAATTGCCAGAAATAATGACCTGGTAATCAGGTTTTCTAACTCAAGGCTGAGAACAAGTTCATTTACAGCAACCCCTCTTCTTGGTGGATGGAGCTAGAAGCATTTATTCCAGTTAATTTTGCTGCCAGAACAAATTTATTTATTCACCATACAGCTTGCAAAACAAGAACATTATAATCCAATTCCCCATTGCCTTTTACAGTCCATTAATAATGCTCACCGTTAAAGCGCACTGCGTTGCCTCAGCCCAAGAAATGTATGTGCTAATTATAGCGTTGATTTGCAATTAAAATATACATAAACTAACAATTTATTGCACGGCAGATTCAGCTACTGTATAGTAGCTTACTCCTCGATATTCCAATGCAGAAACTTGGGGTTTGAGACACGTGTGGGGTTCCCGGGAATATTTGCCCATTTTTGGATGTTATACCTAACGTTGTGCCATATATGTGCCAGTTTAGGGTAGGTAATGCTCCAGCCTAGAGGTATTTGATGCTATCTAAAGGGTATCGTGTTGTTAAAAGGCTTGTACGCCTGCAAAAGATGGAACAGATCTTTTGGAACAGATGGGCTGTCGGGGGCCCTCTGGAAGAGGAGGAGGAGGAGGTTAGGCAGCGGTTGCGGGACGGGTGGTGGTTTGCACTGCAGGGAGAGGCGCAAACCTGGGAGTCTGTGAGTCAGACAGGGTTTTGAGGCTCCCTTCTTAGGTTTCTTTGCATAGGAAAGTTTCTGAAGAGTAAGCAAAAGGAATGAACACGTAGTGGCTGTTCAGCACTGTCTCCTAATGTCCGTCTGGGCTTTTATTTGCCTTAAAGCCGCTCAGCTTAGCTCTCTTCCCAAGCATGGGGCAAGAGCATCCGTGTAGGGAGCTAGTTCCCAAGCTGATCTTCTGCGCCAGGTGATATCCCCGGAGGGAAAAGTATTGTGGGGGCTCTCACGGCAGACACGTGCAGTCCAGCACTGCAATCAAATCAGCAGGTATCAAAGGAAAAAAAAATGGGATTTTTTTTTTTCAGTTTAAATAGACCCACACGAAGGGGTGGCTGCAGGTAGGGGCTGAGGCCCGATGGACTTGTCTTGAGTGCCTCTCGGAGGGTTTGTAGCTCCATCCCTCGCGCTCCCAGGCCTGCAGGGACGCTGGGCACAGCCTCAGCGCTTCAGCTCCGTGTCTGCGGAACAGGGTAACACTGTCCTCAATGGCAATGGGCAAATAAATACAATTAAGGTGCTCAGATTCTACCTTAGCGGGCCAGCAAAATACTTAATATCCTACTCCCACGCTTGTTTTTCATGCTCCCTGCTGATTTCAGCATGTGTTTCCCAACGTGGCGAGATGCAGTCGGCTGAATTAATGCGAACATTGTGCTGAGTAACTAACAGTATTATGAATTAACCCAAGGTTTGCGTTAACCTCTTAAGCCACTTGCGTGGCCCTTTGAACATGCACAGTACGATAAAAATGCTAATGGGGAGTGAATCAGAATTTCCTCCCGAACAAAGGATTGCTGTGTCTGAAGCAGGCGGCCCAGGGTGAGATCGAGGGGTTGTAAAATAGAGAGCTACCTGTGCTTATTAATATGTTCGTTACGTTACTGTGGTGAATATTAAGGAACCGTTACCAAGTCTGACACATCTGATCCTGCCGTGACTGCAAGGAGAAGCGTGGCAGCTGGTGTTTCCCAGGGGGAAGGGGCAGATTTTGGGGAAGTGGGAGAATTTTCCTCCCATAAGGGGAAATCAGAATCATAAAATGGTTTAGGTTGGAAGGGACCTTAAAGATCATTGAGCTCCAACCCTCCTGCCATGGGTAGGCACACCTCCCCCCAGCCCAGGTTGCTCCCAGCCCCGTCCAACCTGGCCTTGAGCACCTCCAGGGATGGGGCAGCCACAGCTTCTCGGGGCAACCTGCACCAGTGCCTCACCACCCTCACAGTGAAACATTTCTTCCTAATACCTAATCTAAATCTCCCCTCTTCCAGTTTAAAGACATTACCCCTCATTCTATCCCTCCCTGCCCTTGTAAAAAGTCCCTCCCCAGCTATCCTGTAGGCCCCCTTTAGGTACTGGAAGGCCACAATAAGGTCTCCCCANCACAATACTCCAGGTGGGGTCGCACCAGAGCAGAGTAGAGGGGCAGAATCACCTCCCATGACCTGCTGGCCACATTTCTTCTGATGCAGCCCAGGATACGGTTGGCTTTCTGGGCTGCGATCACGTATTGCAGGCTCGTGTTGAGCTTCTCATCAATCAGCACCCCCAGGTCCTTCTCCTCAGGGCTGCTCTGGATCCATTCTCCACTGAGCCTGTATTTGTGCTTGGGATTGCCCCGACCCAGGTGTAAGACCTTGCACTTGGCCTTGTTAAACTTCATGAGGTTGGCAATGAATACTATATGTATAAATCTCAGGGGTTTTTGTATCTATCTATAATATAGATATATGGAGAGATCTTGGGAGCCAGCTGAGGAGGAGGGTAGGTGCTGTTGGAGATCAGGGCTCTGAGGCAACGTGGGGAGAGAGGGAACCACCACCCAGAGCAGGATCGTCCCCGAGATGGGGAGGAGCGAGGCTCCGTGTTTTGCGCTCCTGAGGAGTGATGCAAAAATCCTGTGCTCTCTAAAGTTTGAACAGACTTAAGAGATGCAGAATCAGATGTGTGGGGACATTTGAGCCGGGCCTGGGCTTTGGTCCACCTCCTCCCCGGTGACCCGGAAGACAGCTGTCCCAGCTCCCCTGGGGAAGAGCTGCCCTCCTGCTCGCTCGCCCTTCCTGCATAAGTTGGGGCGCACAGCCTGGCAGCACCCTTTTCTAGTGACATTTTCCTCTATCATGAAAGCTGTCGCTTTGGGCACCTTGCCCACACTCCAGGCTTCCCAAAATGTCAGCCTTGAGCACGAGCAATGGGAAGCAAAGTCTCAAGAAGCCGGCAGAAGGAGCAGTGCTGGGGTGCCTGCAAGCATCCCGAGGGATGTGCCGTGCTTCCCCCAGGGATCAGGGTATGTATCCCTGCCAGCAGCCCGATTGTCCTACTCTTTGCCTAGAGCCAAACCTCCTTCTGCCCTCTCACCTTACCCATGGAGTGTAAAAGTGGTGGGTTCCTGCCACAAGGGAAAAAGTGCTTCTTGCTCCGCAGAGAAGGTCTGCGAGCTCTCCTGCTGCTGGGCAAGATGGGACAAGCGACCGTAAGTGTGTGAGCAGCGCTGGACCTGTTTTCTCCCACTCAGCAGAAAGCAGATAAAGAATGTTTTTAGGAGATTAAAGACACTTTCCTGCTTATTTGAGGTTTGCCAGAAAACCAACACACCTTCAAGGTCTGCCTCCCATTAGCCGTCATCAGTAATATAAACAGAGAGACCAAATGAGTGTCTGATGAATAAATTAGCTTCCCATACCACAAGTCATTCCCATCACCTTACAAGAAACGCTTTCTTGCGCTGGTCGAGCCGAGACAGCCTGGCAGCCGCGAGCCCCGCTCCCGTTAGCATTGCGTAATTAACCTCGAGCGGAACGAGCCCAGGAAAGCCAAACAGCGATTACGCATCTCATTGGAGTTTGGATGCTTCCTAAAGGGCTCACACTAATCCTCACCAGCCGGTCTGGGCTCCTGCAGCTCTAATTGAATTTTTTTTCTCCTTGGGCAGCATGTTTAGCATAAATGATACTTCGCACGGGGAAAGGCAAGTGCTTGACACCCGTCCACAGCTTGGCATCACCCTGAGCACCGTGGCTTTACGTATCCTCCCTGCCCAGCCTCAGCCAACCTGCAAACGCTGCTTGCCACCTCTCCAATTTTAATAATTTGTTAGCTGGGGCACTGGGAGACCAGACTAGGTCCTTTCTGACCAGTGGGGATCCATCCCCTTTTAGAGCCAGGGTCGGGAAAGCCCCCTCAGTGCCCAAAGGAGATTTGCTTTCTTGGGGGTAGACACCTCCCAGCTTCCCGAAGCACGCAAGCACAGCAAGTCAAGAACTGTTTTTAAAACCAAGCTCTTTCATCCTGATAAAGTCCAGATGCTCATTCAAAACCGTGGTCACCACAAAAATGTCCAGGGAACAGCCTCCTGCCAAGTCCAGAGCTCCTGAGCTGCCCAAAGATTTCACAAAACCAAAAAAAGCCAAACCCACCTGGCCCAAAACTAAATTTATCTTCAAAAGCAAAAAAAAAATGCATTTAATAACAATCAGCGAAGAATGAACAAAGAAATAATCCACTATATCTAATCACACAGAAGGGAACAACACAGTTGAATAAAGCCACCTCTTCAACCCACGCTCAGAGAAGTGGCCCCCACCATCACAAGCAACTTCTGGCACATTGATAAAAAGGAAAAAAAACATTTGACTCACCACAGCTCAGCTGATCCCCTCCAGCAGCCTCCCTTGCCCTCACAATGCAGCCAAAGACCATCAGCACCCATGGGTACCAGGTGGGTGCTGATGGGCCCCTCCACCCACAGGTGGTTCCCATCACCTTCCTCACTGGCACACCCCAGGCGTCACCTGCAGGGTGGTGGCACCCACTCTGCTGGGGACAGAGACCAGGGGCTGGTGTTGGGTCAGGCCATTACGGTAAAGGAGATGTGTATAGACAAGAGAGGGGAAAACAGAGAGGAGAAGATGTGGAGTTTGCTGCCATCAGCCCATGCTGGCTGCTGGGGACAGCCCGGCACGTGGTCTGAGACCTGCCAGCTCGTGTCCTGGAGAGGGGTTGAGGACAGGGACAGTCAAGAGGGGCTGGGCTACGTCACCCTCTGGTTACCCCAAATACTCTCTCTCCTGGTCAGTCCTGTGTCCCAGAGAGCTGCTATGTAAGCATGTGTTCCTACCACCCCCTGCCTGCCAGAACAAGGCAGCAGGGGCTGGTTTTCCTTCTGGCTGTGTCCAAAAGGGAGAAGAAACCCCGTCCCATCCCGTCCCATCCCATCCCATCCCATCCCATCCCATCCCACTGTGATTCTTCATACCCCTCTTGCCCAAGCCCCTCCATCCCCACAGCACCTTCCTCCTCCTCACCATGGAGGCAGCCCAGGGGGACTAATGCCCCTGCATTAGTCATTCCCCAAAGATTTACGTCCTTCCCAGGGCTTCACGCACGTCTGTGAGAGAACCAGGTAGGCTCTGAGCCAGGAGAGCCAAAATTTCCTGAGAGCCTTTCCTACAGCAGGTGGAGAAAATGGAGTAAAAGCCTGTGATCACACCTTTGCAGCCTCTCAGGGTGACACCACGTCACGCTGTGCATCTGTGCAGCTCCGCACTTCAGTGTAGGTGCAAAAGGCACCTACAGATTGGCCACCCTGGGAGACATGGCCCTGGACCATGGAGGAGCCAGCGTGCCTCCTCCCAGGGGTCGACGCTGGAAGTATGGCAGATACTTGATCCCAGAATCAGGGCTAAGGCATGCATAGGGTACAAAAAGGATGGTTTTCTAGTTGTCACGGGGCTGCCAGAACATGGAAGAATGACCATAAATACCCCCAAATGTTTTTAACCCTGCATACAGGCAGGAGACACATTCCCAGTTTCTGGCCAGAGACCCTCAGCCACCAAAGCTGGGTGGCAAACCTCCTTATGACAGTCTCCAGAATGACCCTATGGGACAAAGCAACCCCCAAAGCTGTTCCTCCCACCTCCTTGTAGGTGCGTCTCTTCAGCAGACTGTGTTGACAGTTGTCCCATTGGAGCCCCCTGATGCCACCCCACCAGTTACAGCACCATCCTTGATGTTCTTCCCTGAGACTGAGAGGGGTTTGTGTCTCTCGTGCCTGGTAATGGCTGTTTCAATGCCCCTGAGACACAACTGCACGTCCTCCCGAAAGGAGGGGGTGTACAGTCCATAAATGACGGGGTCAGTGCAGGTATGCAGCAAGCCAAAGAGAAAGAAGGTGTGGTTGACATACTCCGGCATCTTCTGGATCATGGCTGGCTGGAACCAGTACCACAAGCCCAGGAGGTAGTACGGGGTCCAGCAGATGATGAAGGTGGCAACAATCACTACGGTCATCTTGAGAGTCTTCATGCGTGCCTTGGAGATGTGGTCATTTTGGTTTCTTATCAAACCTGCCAGGGACAGTCAAAAGGATAACTGGAGATGGGAGAAAAACAGAAGAACATAACCATCTATGACTGTGCTCCTGCCAGAGAGGGGAGACCACCTCATGGTCTGGTCCATGGCCCACAGGAAGCAGAAGACAGCAAGGAGAGGGGGTCAAGAAGTTTGTGTAAAACCCCTTAGTTGGGTTACCCTTCAAAGGGTGTTGGGACAGACCCAACAACCCTCCAGGCTGGAGCAGGTTCAGTCATAGAGTCATGGTGGACACTAAAGGGGTGGGACCTGCTTACCTTTATTGATCTTTAATTGCTTACTGATCTCCCAAATGATCCGGATGTAGCAAACGATCATGACGCTCAGGGGGGTGATGTAGAGGGTGGTGAAGGTGAACATGTTGTAGACGGTTTCCTCCCAGTGCGCTCGGAAGCTCCCGTGAGTAACACACTGGGTGAAGTTTCCTCCCGGGACTGTGTGCAGGTGGAAGAGGAAAAGCTGAAATGGAGAACCAAATAATAACTCAGAGAGGCTTTGGAACGGGGCACCATGTCCTGCAGATGCTCCTGGCTGTGCATGGAGAGCACCTCCCTGTTGCTGCCATACTGGGAGAGGCGCTCCGGGCTCGTAACTCATGGCCATGGCCAGGATGGATAGGATCTGACTGCTGTGAAATCCCATTTTCTGGCCATACCAAATGTAATTTTGGTCAAGAACTGCTCAGGTTTGTCTTGGTCTGCTCCAACATGTTTTGCAGTGGTGCAGTGATGCATTTTTAGAAGATAACCATGTGCATGAAGAATAAAAAATAGCAGATGCATTTTTTTCCCAGCCCTCAGCGTAACACCCCGATGGTGTAGCAATGAACGGGTGCTATAAGGAAGGTGCAAAGCAACACTGAGCACCCAGCGCAGCAACCACACTGCTTCACTCAGCAAAGCCAATCCGGTGGTGGTGGAGTTTGTGGATTGGGATGGACTTGTCAGGGGTAGGACGGGGAAGCCCTTCTCCAAAACCACCCCAGCCTGGGCAAACCACACGGGGAGGGCACCAAGCCCTACCTGGGGGGAAGCCAGGAGCACGC
>VZSZ01003750.1:1089047-1116040 GCA_013398815.1 Ibidorhyncha struthersii
CAGCTCCCAAGCAAATCCTTCCAGGGGGGAAAGGTCCGCTCGCTCCTTTTCTCCCAGCCACAGCCTGTAAAACCTCATCCACACAATCAAAACAAACTTCAGTAGTTCGTTTTTTGGGCTCTTTTCCAAAGCTTTTAGGCAGCTGGAGTGCGATTTTGTGCTGATGAAGCGGTGGAGGAGGGCTTAAGTGAAACAATATTGCGGTGGCTGCGGGGTTTGCTGGTGGTTCAGAGCTCAGAGTGAACCCCGGAGACCCGCCACATCTCCAAGTTCTCCTACAAACCATGGAAATCGCCAGTCCGGCTCCTGGGATAGCAAAACAGGATTTAAAAAACAACATTAGCCACCCCTGGAGCATGGCTGGAGAAGAGCCGGGAGCCAAGTGCTTAACGAAATCCCAGCTCCTAGCTCGCCCTCCTAAACCAAGCAAACTTCCCCAAAGTGTTTGGGATGGAACAAAGTCATCAATCAGTTATTTTAACTCCCATCTCCGTAAACAGGAGAGAGCCCAGAAACATGCAGCAGGGGAAAATAACTGTCAGCTCCTGTCGGTGAAGAGGGTGCGGGGAGGGAGGACGGGGGCCGCCAGTGGGGAACTGAGCATGGCATCAGCCCCAAAGGGCATTTCATGGACCCCACAGAGCATTTCATGGACCCCACAGAGCATTCCACAGACCCCACAGCCTGTAAACCGCCCCCCCCCCCCAGCCCTGAGAGCAGACCCACCATCTACATCACCGTCCTGGTGCAGCGCAGTCGGCTTCTGGTGACAGTCACTCTGCCAATGCCATATCAGAAAGAGTGGGAGGTACAAATTGCCGGGACGAGCATCAGTAGCCTGTTTTCCCCTGGATTTATTAGAGAGACAGGAGAAAAGCGATGGAGACAGCCACAGAGGAGGGTGGAGAGGGAAGTGCTCTTGCACCATCTTGCACTGCATCACAGTCCTCTTACACTGCCCCATCCTTTGGCACTGGACTGGGGGGGCGGGGGCGTTAAGCATGGCAGCATTTGCATAACTATATCATGGCTTTGTAATTACACATCGGTGACGAAATCATGGAAAAATCCCATGAGAGCCGGGCAGGGCCCCTAGGGGTTAATCCAGGAGGTGAACGCGTCTGTGGGGCCGTGGCTGCGATGGTTTGGTTGGGCAACACCAGCCTCTGGTCTGGGTTGCATCCTTCCTCGCCAGCCAAGGGTGCTGCAGCCCTGCAGAGCAACCACCCTGGGCATGCGGCAGCACCCTGCTTGTCCCCTCCGCCCCACAGGTCGGGGTATCATCTACCTCGGGTGGATGGAAAGCAGCCGAGCATCTTCCAGAGACACAGTGCAGCCGGTGGTACTCAGCGCTGGAAGCATCTGGGGCTCTGCTCGTGCTGCTCCATCCCACATCAGCCACATGCCGGAGCTGCAGCGAGGGATGGCCAAGCCAAGAGAGGTTGCGCAACCAGACTGTTCTAGAGACTTGGGTTTTGCATGAACTCATGCGTCCCAGACCCATTCCTGAAGCTGCGCATGTGTCTCCTGAGCTGGCCTTGCAGAAGCCACGCTGGGGAGGAGACACCTATGCTAAGGAGGCTGCAAAATCCCATGCAGAAACACGTGGGCTGCACTGGGCATAACTGAAGAATAACATCTTTTGCCTTCCACAGCAAAACACATTTAGGTATCCTGCAGTGCAATCCATGGAAATCGATGCCGGCACGTGCCAAGCAGCCGGTGGGACCGGAGCCGCCTGCCGAGGCATCGGTGCTGTGCCAGGGATGTGCTGGCCATGGTGGGCGGTAGGCGACGTCCAGGGAAGATGAATTCCTTGCTCTTGGTCTCGCCATCTTTCCCGCATCTTGTCCTCTTCACGGCGAGGAAATGGGGACAAGCTCCGTGTTTATCTTGCAGGTCGGGGGCCTCCAGCTTGCCAGGCGCTCCTTGCCCACCGGATAAATATTCTGCCATTTTTTGGCACATCTTAGGTGTTTTTTCCTTTTCCCTGGTAAACATCAACAGGAGCTGGTGTAGGCCACCGCCAAGTATTTTTTATGTGACACCTTGATCGATGTTCCTCTTGCGCCTCTCCCTCTGGCAGCGGGGCCGGCAAGGATTACTAAGAGGCAGCCCAGGACATGGCCGGCACATCCCGCTCGCCACTGGCTGCCCCGACGCCCATCCCCATCCCTCCGGGATGGCTCCCGCCGTGCACCACACACGCACTTTCACACCAGGCTCCTGCAGCAAACCGACAGCACGGCCCCGCGGTGGGGGGGGCCACGGGGGCTGCATGTGCGGCTGGAACTCCCTCGCACGCTGCTGCACGCCTCGTGCGACACCCAGGAGTCCCGAGCCAGGACCAGCTTCCATGAGCTACATGGGAATAACGTGGCTGCAGAGGGAGAAAGGACCTGGGGGGGTTGAAGCCAGCCTGGGGCTGGCAGGGAGCTCTCTTTAGGGGTTTTTGCTAGACGCCCACATGGCTCACCTGAGATGTACTCACATTTACTTGCAAGATGTGCCCTTCCTCTGCAGCTCTGCGCTACCCTGGGTGTCCAAACCACACATGCAGCTTTGTCCCATGTCCTCGCATCCCTGCAGCATCCTCGTTTGACCCCTGCCAGAGCCAGCGCGAGGGCAGAGGCGAGCAGGCAGCGCGGGCAGCATGGGCAGTGCAGGAGACGGTGCCCAGCCGAGCCCTGCCCTGCACCTGCAAAACATGGGAACCCCCCAGGCAGCGCTGGGTGGGCACTGTGTTTGTCCCAGACCAGGCGAGAGCCAAAAAACATCCCCAAAACTCATTGCACCATGTGCCTGTACGCTGTATGTCCATCTTCAATGCTCAGTACCATCTATTTTGGACCTGGACCCAGGGTGAACCCCAAACAGTGATGGTGCTGTGCCGGGACGTGGTGCCCACACCGGGACGTGGTACCCACGCTACGCCCTGCCCTGCCACCGGTAGCCCTGCCATGCCGTGGCACCGCTGCCAGCCCCGGCGGCTGCTGTTTCGCCGAGGGTTTGTGTTTACCATCACCTTCTTACGGGATTATTCAGCCTGCGGTTTCCTCGCTCGTCCGATCTGTTTTTGCTCGGCGGCCGGTGGCTCGCTGCCATCCCCTAAGCTACACGCCGGGCTATATAAGCAACCTCGCCGCCTCGGCTGCGGGGAGGCTCGCGCGCAGCCCGGCTCGACGGCGGTGCAGGGGAGGTTTTGGTAAGCTGCAACTCTCTCTCTTCTTCCCAACCAGCTGCAAATCCCTTAACCCACGGCTGACAAGCCCTCGCCTCGCCCCCGGACCACAGCTCAGCTGGCGGCTCTGCGGGGAGAGGACGAGACTCTCCTTAATTGGGGTTTTTATGGCTTTTGTAGGTAAGAGGGAGAAAAAAACCCAACAAAACAACGCTGCTAAGTTTTTCCCCTTTGTTGCAGCTAGTGGTTATATAATTTTGCTGTGTTATTAAGGCGGTGTAATTAAGAGTGGCTGTGATTGAGGGTGAGGTGGAAATTAATTGATGGGCAGAAGAAGGCGCAGAGGCTGCAGGCTGGGAAACGTCGGTGGGGACACGGTTCCCCGTGTCCCGCTTCTCCCTTCCTCGTCCCAGCTAATGGCTTTGAGGCAGGGTTACAGGGACGGTGGAGCGGGGGGCTCAAGGGGGGACTGTGCTTTGCTCACAAGGGGCTGTCTGATCTCCCGTGACTCCATCCCGCGCCAGCTCCCCCAGCCCCTGCCAGAGAGGGGACACGGGCAATGCTGAACCCTCCCTGCCACCCAGATCCAGCTGCTTGAAACCCCCCTTTCCCAACATCGCGTGTCCCGGGGAAAGAGGGACGCATCCCATCCCAAACCCAGCACCGAACAAGTTGCAGCCAGCTCCCAAAATAGCCACCGAGTGGGAAACAGGCTTTCAGCCTGGATTAATTTTTCCTGGTTATTGTCTGGCTGCGAGTTCACGACCCCACCGTAAACCCACAAAACACCGCTCATGTGTTGCTTGTTATTTTTGCTTGACTGGGATTTGCTGAGACATAATCAAAGTATTTCCTAGTCCCACATTCCCCAGTCTTGGAGGGGATGTTTAATACTGCTTACAAATAACAGGGTGTTCTTGCTGCCGGCTGCTCTTTGTCAGCCTTATTTTATGGGTAAACTGAGGCACTGAAAGGCTGAGGCAACACTTCCCGCCTCCCCCCCCAAAGTTCAATTAATTTTGGGTGCATAAAATAAAGCACCTGGAATTCCAGTTGGAGTCACTCGGGATAACTCCAGCTCCATGGGTACCTTCAGAAATTAAATACCCAACTGCTTGACGCTGCAGGGGTAAGGGACTCACTTAAAAAAAAACAAAAATCTGAAGTCCCCGAGCTGGAGAAGAGCAACACAAAGCCTCAGTCCCTCATCAGTGCGTGCAGAAAAAGGAAAATATTTGGCTTCTTGCTCACATTTGCGGCGAAGGCTTGGCTGGTGCACGGGGCTTTCTGCTTTCGGAGGCGCTCAGGAGCCTTTCCCCTCTCCAACCTCCCGGGATGTACTGGGATAAGATGCTATTGTTGCACTAAGCCCAATTTGCAGGCAGAGGGATGGAGGCATGAAGACATCCCTGCTCGTGTGGGGGCAGAACCGGGTGCCGCGGGGCCCACGGAGCCGCGTGGGCTGCGAGAGCATCCCTGCAGAAGTATTTAAGCTGTTAAAAGGCACTTTGAGGAGATGTCATTACAAAGCAGTGCTCTGCAAAATAGATTTGGGCTCAGATGTGACAGNTGAAAGAGGCAGGACCCTGGCTGAGCCTCGACACGGCCAGGCTTGTCTCCGCAGGTCTGGGGAAAGCGTGGGACAGCTGCGGATACTCCAAGAAGCCCCCGGTCACCTCTGGAGACAAGGATGGTCGCTGCAAAAGGATGGATCCTCCTCCTTCTCCTGGGAGCCACGTCTGTTTTAGGTGAAGGTTAAAATGTTACTATTCCCGTCACCGCGCTGTCCCCTGCCCGTGGGCACGCCAGCACAAAGGCACGTCTGTCGGCGGCCACTGAGCCAGCAGACACGGGCTCGACACCGATGCCGGGTCCTGCTCCGGGTCAGCGCAGTGCGCATCCGGCCAAAAGACTTCCAGACGAGGGCTGGAGTCCATCCAGCCCCCGGCACACGGACAAGGCCCGTCTGCCAGCCAGCCAGCCTCTGGTTGGGCAGGGATGAGCCTCCCTGCCCACTGGCCGTGCTGGGACCGTCCCTACCTGCCACCACTGAGACCCCGTGGTGTCCAGCCCGCAGCCCGGTTCCTATCCCAGCTCCCCTCTGCTCCAGGCAGACCCACCCCGGCCGGTGCCTTTCCCGTCACGCAAGCACAGAACAACCCCAGCCTCCGAGCCGAGCCCTGGGGAAGCAGCAACGTGTCTCTTCTCCAGGAGAAGATGCTCAGGAGCAGCAGCATCTGTCCGCTGCTGGCTCTGGTGGGTTGCACATACCAAAGCACTGAGCGATAAGCAACCTTCCCTTCTGCTCCGGTGGGTCTCGCAGAGAAAACATGTTTGCAAGCTCTTTGGATTTGTTTTCCGAGGCTATAGAGGAATTTTGCCCTGAAGTGCTCTGGCCAGGCGCCTGGGGATAAGAAGAGGGAGAGTCAATTTGTCGCTGGGCAGGTGCCCAGCAGCCCTGCCGAGCCTCTGGGAGCCGGGCACAGGAGAGAGCCAGCGCCGGGCAGCGCCGGGCTTAACTCCCCAGTTTAAATGGGACCAGCCCAGCGAACACCCCAGGAATCAGCCACAACCACCAGCTCTCCTCGGGCACGCAGGTGGCCAGCAAGTGCAGAAACCAGCCCGTGTCCCATAGCAACAACCAACCTCATCCACCTCAGGTTCATTTCTCCCCACACAGGGAGAGGCAGGATATATTTTATATCTCCAGTTAAAAAGATTATTTGATCTGACCTGCTCCGACACAGAAAGCACAGAAATGTTTTTCTCGGGTGATAAGGGAAATGGCAAATTTGCATCATACCTGAGCCTCAATGATGCTGTGGGACATCTCCATCACACCCTTCACTTGGCATGTCCTGCATGTGATGCACCGCATCCCACGGGAGCTCTAATCAGCAGCTCTAACCAGCCACAACCCAAAGGGAAATCGAAAAAAATGAGCCTAAGGTTGCCCAATCCCTTGAATCTTATTAATTTATTATGAATCTAATTTAATCTCTAATTTATTGACCCTTAGGTCAAAGGCTTCTGAAACCAGCCCTCGGCAGGATCCAGATAGGACAGAAAACCTTCAGCCCGCTGGTAATGCTCAGCTTGGAGAGTAAGTTATTTCCCAGCTTGGGCGGCTTTCCCTCGCTGGGGCACGGGGTGTTTGCGTGCATATTATTTTTTTCAGCCTTAATTATTTATTTTTTTTTAGCCTTAATTTACAACCAAACAATATTATTTGAGTAGATGAGGACATTTAGGCAATGGAATAAATGTTAATCATCCGCGACCTCCTGTAGGGGTTTTGGCTATCGCTAACACATGCTGTTGGCTCATGTCCTGGAAAAGTGAAGGTCAAATGCGTGACCACAGCCCCGACTCCCGCGGGAGGCACGCGCGGGCTGGGAGGGCGAGGAGAGCCCGGGGATGGGCAAGCACATGCTCCGACCTGCCTTTCCCCTGCCCAGCCTGTCCCCACACCCGGGGCAGCTTGCGACACCATTGCTTTAGAATTAAAGCCCGTGGGGCATTAATTACCCACAGAGACCCCTCTGCTCGTTAATCCCCAGGAGATATCCCGACCTCTCAAGCTTTACTGCCCAGAGCTCGGGATTTGAATTCCAGCAGGCACTGAAAGGGCTGGACGCGCTGATGCCATAGCTGAGGGATTAGGGGACTTTCCTAACCTTCCGTCCCACTCCCAGCAGCTCTCTCAGCCGTTGGGGAGAATCAGAGCACCGAAAACATGGACACTTAGAGAGAGGTCCCCTCCACCTGCTGCGACGTATTTTTAGGCAAAAATACCAGGAAAATTGTTTTACCGTTAAAGTGGACGGCACAAGGCAGTGAGGTTGAGGCTGACTCTTGCTTTTTAGGGAGAAATAAAGCAAAATCTTGAGCTTTTGACCAATGCAATTGGAAACTAAAGCATCTGCCCTTGGCAGCAGCGAGCTGTAAACTCAGGTTTTGCCTCCAGGAGAGGGTGTGCCAGACCTGGTCGGGTTGAGCTTAGTGCAGCCGGGCCGGCGGGAGGGACTGGTGCTCCGCCACGGGGCTGGCGAACCCTGCCTGAATCACCCCCCACATCCTCTGCCCGCAGGTACAAGGAGCAGCTCTCGCAGGGGAGACCCGACCTTCGCCTACGCCAGACGCAGTACGTTCCTGCCGGCCAGTGCCGTTGGGTAGCCCTGTCCCTCCCCACGCCCCCGCCAGCCCTCGCGCCCCTCGGCTTCTCCCCCATCCTCTGCTTTTTCTGCTGTTGAGGTGCTACCCAGAGCCATATAATGCCATTTTCCCACTCGGGTATCCCCTCCTCGTTTCTTATCATCACCCACTGCGCAGATTAAAGCAGCCGATCCCAAACAAGCTTAGGATCTTACTGAGACCCCACTGTAATCCGTTGCACGTTAAATTTTTGCTTGGGGCAAGTGCAGACGGGCATTTATGCACGTGCTGCCTGGGAAGGGACCGCGTCCCCAAGCCCACCTCCTCCTGCATCCCCCGAATTGCTAAATAATGTCTATGGCTGCGCCACTTGGGATGCTGAACTGGAGATGCCAACGTGCCAACGGATTAAAAACTCACCCATCTAAGCCAAGCACTCGCTCAAAACCAGACATGACGCTCCTGTGGCTGCTCTCATTGAAATGGCCTTTTCCAGCCACCTGATTCTGTAAGCCAGGGGTTTGTTTTTGACCGTTGCTGTTCAAATAGTCCAGCCATGTGCCTGTCTGCCTTTCTAGGAAATAACCCGACCTGGTTTATTACAGATCGGGTGGAAGAGTAGGTGTGGGAGATGACATGGCACATGTTTCCAAAAGACCTCATTTTTAGAAACTGTAGTCACAAGCGCATCCTGGTAAACATTATTAGAACATTGTCATTTAAAAATAAACCCAAACCGCAGACTTGGAGTGGATCTCATCCATTCAAAGCAGCTTAAATTAATACCATCTAGTAGCCAGTTAAAGAAATTCCTATAAAAATCTAACTGCATATTAAACTCTCAATAAACGCTCTTTGTATTTTACAAATCAGCTGGCCCCTAACATGCTCAGCCTGCTCGGGAGCATCTTAGGCTTCTGTTTGCACACAGTAAAACTGGTGATCACAATAGGACACACACTTCCCCTATAGAGAACATATGTTGAAGTATGGTTAAAGACATTCAACATGATCATACCAACAATTTTACCCTCTCTCTTTTTTTTTTTTCCATTTAACCACATTTGAAATGCAGGCGAGCGTTGCCCCTCAGACAGCATTTAAATGACAATGTGTGTTTGATTTCCTTTAAGCCAAATGTATTCAACACTAAGCATGAGCTGCATGCACTTTGCTCCCCTCGAGTTTATCTTAATCATCTTGAATTCGGTAGCCTGTGGGGAATTAAGTCAGAAGCATTCAGGCGCCTTCTCATGCTTTATTTCCCAGCTCCCTGATCGTGCTTTGAGTTTGTTTAATCCATGTGGTGCGTAATATCCAAATGCATATTCTGAGCTATATAGAAGCTGTTATATAGAAGCTGCTAAGAAACTAACTGCCTGTTTTCGGGCAGCTGTACATGTAACATGCATCTCAGTAACACACCGCTGATGTTATTCAAGGTCCACTGGTGCAAGATTCAAAAAGATTTTTGTCTCCATGGTCGAAATGGAGCGAGTGCTCAGGAACGTGCGGCCAAACCGGTGTGCAGAAGCGTACCAGATCCTGCCTAGCTGAGCGCCTCTGGGGCGTGCACTGTAATGAAGCAACTGAGGAAGGGCGGCTCTGCATTGGACATGTTTGCTCAGGTGCTCCTATAACCTCACTTATGGGCAGGGGACGATGTCCTGATCTCACCGCTGCGTGGGCGTTGTGCTCCCTTCACTGCCGTTTTGCTCTTCCTTACCAGAATTTCATGATGCCAGTGCCTTCCTAAGCAGGGCTGGAGAGTACTAAGGGAGCAGAGCATGGGGAATTTATAGCCAAACAGGAAGATAAGGGGGGGATCCAGATATGGGGAATCATAGGAACCCATAAACATCCTGGGGATAAAGGAAAAATCTCATTAATCTTGTTATAACAGCAGCTCTCAAGGTGGAATCAGCGATTTTAGGCGACTGCCTCCGTGCAGTCAGCCCCTGAAAGAAGAGTTGGGAATATTGAGTTGCCACAGCCTCCACTGAAGAGGCTTTTAATTAGTTATATTATTCTTATAATCCCCTTTTAAACAAGCTGCTCTGAAAATAGTCCATGTTTTCTCCAGGAAAGTTGTTTCAGGTTTTCCCTGATTTCTTCCATTTATTTCCAGCTATTAAAAAAATTGTCAGCTGCTGTATAGGGACGCTCTGTGATTGTAAAAGGAATGACCTCAGCCTTTGCCTTGGGAAGAGACTGATTATTATTTAGGATTAATCACTATAAGTAATGAAAATGTTTCAGAATCACCGTTTGAGAGACCATTCGTTATACCCATCAGATAGTGCTCATTTGGCAATTAACCTATATCCTGCCCAAGACAGGATACCATCGAATAAGGGGGGACAGCTTTTAAGGTAGCCCAAAGTCATGACGTTCGGGCATGAGCTGGTAACAGAAACCTACAAAGTTTAAGGCTTTTGGGTTTGTAATTTTGCCAGGGTTGAGCTAAAAGCCCACATGCTGATCTGGACTCAAGTTTCCCCGAAATTCAGCCCTTTGGGGAAGGTAAACAACAGTTCCTAGCTGTAATTATATCCACGTGGCTGCTTGCTACTAATTGTCAGGTTCAAAATGACATTGTCCCTGTGTTTCTAACGCACAGCTGTTGATAATCAGTAAAAATATGTTTTGGATACAATTTATTCCTTATGCAGTATCTGCCTTATTGCATCTAAATCAAAAGCAGATGCGAGGCCGTGCCGTGAGCGTTACAGGGACTTGGGGCTGCTTTCTGACCCACGTACCTCTCCTCTAGCCTGCAACATCACCTGCCCCATGGGCCGCGTCAACGCCGACTGCGACGCCTGCATGTGCCAGGATGCGACCCTGCACGGGAAGGTCTCTCTCGAGGATGGGTCGCCTGCTGCCGATGCCCGGGTCTACCTGCAAGCCAAGAAACTCAAGTTGTTGACAACGGCCGATAACAGGGGCATGTTTAGGATCCCGGGGGTTTGTCCTGATGGCAAAAACACCCTTAAAATAAAGAAAGCCAAATACGCGACTGCTACTGTCACCGTGCCTGAGAGCAACAGAAGAAACCTGGCGATCCAAGTGCAGCTGCAACGATCAGGTAGCCCCAAAGAGGAGGGGAATGCAGGACGCTTTATGCAGTAATCAGAAATAAACCGTGATTTTAGGAGGGGAAGAGTAATGAGACAGCCTTTTCCTCCTCCCACAGGCAAACCCTACATTTTCAGGAGCCCCGAGGACAAAGCCAGGAGAGTGGGACAGAGCGTGTCACTCTGCTGCGATGCCCTTGGGAGCCCGGCCCCCGACCGCTACCTCTGGTAAGGAACTCGAGTTTGATCGGGCAGAAGTCTTACCTGTCCCACGCATTCAATTTTTGTCTACTTACCATCTCCATAAAGGTGGGGTTTTAGCTATAAAACAGCTAAATCCGCCAGGAACTGATCTCTGCAAATGACGATTTCCTCGAGATGTTCAGAGCTGGCGTCTCTCACAGGTGTGGTAACGTCATCTGCCGAGGGACTTACTGGAAAAACATACAAATATGAGTTTGAAAAAACCTCAGCAGGCACGACTGGCAGCTCTGCCTGCCTGCCAGCCAGCCGGCAGCGACATCTCGGTACTGGCAGGGGAAGGGAAACCACTTTTAGGTGGTGCCACATAGCCAGACTACAAATGGGGAAACTGAGGCAAGAGGTCTGGAAAAATCCACATGGCAGGATGCAGGATTAGGCCATTGCTGTGCTCCGGCCGGGTGGTCGCTCTCTGTCCCCTTAACTGCCTGCCTGTTCCTGGCAGGTACCACAACGGCTCACTGCTGGATCCCTCCTTGTACAAATATAAAAACAACCTGGTTCTGAAGAACTTGAACAGAGACCAGTCAGGAGAGTATTTCTGCAAAGCCAGCAGTGCCGGGGGGTCAGCGAAGTCCCAACCTGCCAAGCTTGCTGTAATAGGTAAGAGAAAACGTGCATGATGCTCTCCAAGCAGCTGTGGAGGCGGCGGGGTGCAGAAACCAGAAATTGTGATACATGCGGGAAAGAAAAGTGGCAGGAAAAATATTCAGGGGGTTATTTCATGCATCCGTTAGCACATAAACTTGCGTGAGCCGGTTATGAACCGGATGCTCTCTACAAACTGCAGCTCTGGATTGCAGGTGACCTGCCAAGCTCAGTCTGCTGGTTTCAGCAGATTTCTCGCTGTACTCGCTGCCTGACATGTGACTATTTCTGTGGGTTTGTTTTGGTTTTTAAATCCTGGGACAGGCTTTAGTCTGTCCCTAGCAAAAAAAAAAGCCAGGCAGCTGCAGAACATCCAGCTGAGGGTGGGTGGGATGGCAGTGGTGGGTAAGCAGGAGCCGGGACACTCCTGCAAACAGCACCGCTCTTAATCGGGCACCTTAAGTGAAAGCTGAGCACCTGCTTCATCGAAACGGAGACCAGATGAATTCAGCTACCCCAAATCCTGCAAAACATCTGTTCTGTGACTGCGGAAACCTCACTGTTGTTGGGAGCAATGTTTAGCTCTGAGGGTTTCAGACCACATAGCAATGACTGTGTAATTATTTCATGCTGCTCATTAAGAAATCCTATTCAACAGGAAGACAAGAGGCAGCCTGCAACTCCCAACCCCAAAGCCACCTCATCCGACTTCCACACGACTGCTTCCAAAAAGAAACCAACTCCTTCTACTACGACGTGGGCAAGTGCCCAGCAAAGACCTGTGCTGGGAAGCTGGATAAAGGACTTCGGTGTAAGGACA
This sequence comes from Ibidorhyncha struthersii, assembly GCA_013398815.1. Taxonomy (NCBI): domain Eukaryota; kingdom Metazoa; phylum Chordata; class Aves; order Charadriiformes; family Charadriidae; genus Ibidorhyncha; species Ibidorhyncha struthersii. Next base: position 1,101,130 of record VZSZ01003750.1, read on the forward strand.
ATGTCTCCTACTGCTGCGGGGTGTCCAAGATGGAAACCAGAGACATCTCCTGCAATGGGTACACGCTCCCCACTAAAGTCGTTGTAGAATGTGGCTGCAAAAAGTGCACTGAGACCAAAATAACAGTTCGAGGCAGAGCCACAGCAGCAGATAACGGTGAGCCACTGAGGTTTGGCCACATCTACATGGGGAACAAGAGAGTGAGTATGACCGGCTACAAGGGAACCTTCTCCATCCACGTCCCAGCAGACACAGAGAGACTGGTTCTAACTTTCGTTGATCGGCTGCAGAAGTTTGTGAACACAACAAAAGTTCTGCCCTTCAAGGAAAACGGAGGTGCTGTGTTTCACGAGATCAAGCTACTAAGAAAGAAAGCCCCTGTTACACTGGAATCCACTGAAACCAACGTGATTTCTTTGGGAGAAATGGAAGAAGAAGATCCAATTGCCGAATTGGAAATTCCTCCAGATGCATTTTACAGGAAAAATGGAGAAGCCTACAGAGGCAAAGTGAAAGCCAGCGTGACATTTCTGGACCCAAGAAACATCTCAACGGCTGATGTGACACAAAGTGACCTGAACTTTGTAGATGAGGAAGGAGATGTATTCCCGCTCCGTACGTATGGCATGTTTTCTGTGGACTTCACTGATGAGCAGGGCACCGAGTCTCTTAATGCAGAAGAGGTGAAGGTTCATTTGGATGCTGCTCAGGTCAAGATGCCAGAGCACCTGCAAGAGATGAAGCTTTGGTCCCTGAACCCAGAGACGGGATTATGGGAGGAAGAAGGGGACTTCAACCTTGAGAAAAGCAGACGGCGCAAAAGGGAGGAAAGAACTTTTTTGGTTGGGAACATGGAGATCAAAGAAAGGCGGCTTTTTAACCTGGACGTCCCAGAGAGCAGACGGTGCTACGTCAAAGTCCGAGCCTACAGAAGTGAGAGATTTCTGCAAAGTGAGCAGATCCAAGGGGTTGTGATTTCTATTATAAACACAGAGCCAGAACCAGGGTTCTCCTCCAACCCCAGAGCATGGGGCCGTTTCGACAGTGTGGTCACTGGTCCCAACGGTGCCTGCGTGCCCGCCTTCTGTGATGAGCAAAACCCCCAGGCCTACGCAGCTTATATCTTGGCGAGTATGGGGGGCGAAGAGCTTGAAGCTGTGTCCTCTGCTCCCAAACTCAACCCTAATGCTATTGGGGTCCCACAGCCATATCTCAACAAGCTCAACTACAGGAGAACAGACCACGAGGACTCCAACACTAAGAAAACGGCATTCAGCATTAACATGGCCAAGCCAAGCCCTAATTCCCCAGAAGAGAACAACGGCCCTATTTATGCCTATGAAAACCTAAGAGAATGCGAGGAAGCTCCACACAACGCTCCTCACTTTAGGTTTTACAGGATAGAGGGAGACCGGTACGACTACAATACCGTTCCCTTCAGTGAAGATGACCTCATGAGCTGGACTGATGACTACCTGGCATGGTGGCCCAAGCCCATGGAATTTAGGGCCTGCTACATTAAAGTAAAAATAAACGGACCCCAAGAGGTGAATGTAAGATCTCGTAACATGGGTGGGACGCACCCACGTACCATTGGCAAGCTCTACGGCATCAGGGATGTCCGCAGCATTCGTGACTCCGAGCAGCCGGACGTGTCGGCAGCCTGCCTGGAGTTCAAGTGCAGCGGCATGCTCTTCGACCAAGACCGCGTGGACCGCACGCTCGTGAAAGTGGTCCCGCAAGGCAGCTGCCGCCGAGAGAGCGTCAACAGCATGCTCCACGAGTACCTGGTGAACCACCTCCCCATGGCTACGAACAATGACTCCAGCGAGTACACAATGCTGGCTCCTCTCGACCCACTGGGGCACAACTACGGCATCTACACCGTCACTGACCAAGACCCAAGGATCGCCAAGGAAATCGCCCTAGGCAGGTGTTTCGACGGCACGTCTGATGGCACCTCCAGAACCATGAAGAGCAACATCGGCGTTGGATTGACTTTCACCTGTTCGGAAAGGAGCGCAGCGGAGCAAAGCATCTTCCAATCTCAGAGGAACTCGGGCCAGCAGTCCATACTGGTTCTGCCAGGGGAGAGCCCTGCGTACGGAAGGCAGCCGGCAAGCCGCCGAACCCCCCAAAGCAGGATCCCAATGAGAGGTCAACGTCCTTCCACGTACTAGAGCTGTGTAGGAGCCTCGGTAAAGTTGCTCACACTTGATTAAATATAATTTGAAAGTAACATCTACCTGCTAATAACCTAATTCAAAGCTGGTAGGTGACATTCTTTTTGAGACATAATTAAGGTGCACTTTTTTCCCCCACACACCAGAAAGGAAAGACATAAGGCAAAAACTGGGGGCCAGTAGAGGTAGTGGGTTCGTGTCTTATTAAATGCATCCATAAAAAAATCTTCTTTCTGCCTGACATTAAACAGCTTCACGTGATAGCCTAAAGGGAAGACTAAACACATAATTCAATTAAGTCATGTACGTAAAACATTCTTCTGTTCTGCATCTGCAGACTTTGCCAGCCCAAGTACCTGTACAGTAGTTGGTAACATGAAAAGGAATAAACTGATTTCCTCATCCTGAATTCAGCTGCAAGGTTTTGTACTTGAAATGTAAGTATTTTATTTATTTCTAGCCTGTTTTAGAATGACTGTATTCAAGCTAAACTACCGGCAGCTGCATTTCTAAGAACTCACATGCTCGATAGCACAGAGAAGCCATGTGGATTTGTAGGCTCCACATGGATAAAACTACAGTTTTCTCTTGCTCCTTGCATTATTTGACAAGAAAATCCATGCTCGGTGATAGGGTAGGTTAATTAAAAAAATCATTTTGTAACTTTGACAATGCTGCGTTGCTTTTGTGTTTGACAAGCCCAAGTAAACCACGTGTAGGGCTGACCAAAGCATAACCTGCAAAATTCCACCTTTCTGTTCACAAACAGGTCGCAGCCTTATCAATGTGAGACTGATCCTGGGTACGGGTGAGGGGTTTGGTGCTTTGGTGGGTGGCTGGTGGGTGGCTTGGCCACGGCGTGCTGCGGTCAGGGAGCTCAGAGATGCCCTCAGCTCGAGATGCGGAGAGTCAGCAACGGCGCTGGGAGGAGTGCAGCAGCAGATGTGGGCAAGGGATGAACTAGGGAGAGAGCAGCAGGGCTCCCAGAGTGGGACAAGACGGGGGCGGGGAAAGAGAGCTGGGAACCCGTGCATTAAGGATGATAGGAAACCAGGCAATGTGGAGCAGGGCTGGGAGGTGCAGAGAGAGGGAGAAGACAGGCTTCCCTCCACATTCAGCAGCAGCAAGCAGGACGCTGCTGGGCAAGAAGCTGCTCTTAGCTGAAGGTACAGATGGCCACAGAAGGGGTCAGGCAGTGATCCATCTCCAAGTGACCTACTAAGTTGCCCTATCCATCCCCCCACTACTTCTAGAGCAGAATTGAGGAACTCACCGGGCACAGAAGACACCCTTTGTTTACACCCAAACACTGGCAATAAATTTTTGGGGTGCAGGCAAGCCCACAAACCTCCAACACCAAAATTTCCACTGAGAGGCATCACAAAAAGGTGGATGAAAACTGAAATTCAAACACATGCTTAAGCATGGACTTCCCTCTCCTACTTCATCCCCTCCTGTGGGTATAAAGCCAGTTTTAGGTCTATGCTGTCCTACCTACAGCCCATCAGGGGCTTGGGGAATCTTTCAATAGCATCTAGCAGGCTTCAGAACAGGTTCTCAGGTCTGACATGGGGCATCCCAGGCATGAAATGCGGAGCTGTGCAGGACTGAGTGCCTGTGCAGCCCGAATTATGCTTAAAAAGGTGAAAAAAAAAAAGCGCTTAATAATCCATGTTTTTATGCAAATTGACAATTATCAAAGAGAAGCAGAAAAGGAAGAGCTGTGGAATACTCTGGCACATCCTCTTCATACCAATGAATTTAGACTCTGTGTGCTTTCTTTTGTGTCTAGTCTGCTGCAAGGGCTTGGCGCGGGCTGGGGCCAAGGCAGCCAGTGGGGAGCATTAGCTCGGACCTTCCCACAGAGCTCTTGGCTTGCACCACAGACTCGCAGAGAAATGTCTCTTCCCTCTGCTCCCCTCCTCCTCTGCAGACAGACAGCCAAATCCCAAACTTAGTTTCATCACTTCGAGGGTGAAGTAACACAAATTACTTCCACAGACCAACCCAGGAGATACACGGATGAAAGCGGGCTCGGGATCTTGTCCCTGTGCTGCATGTGGGCTCACCAGAGCCAAACATAGCAGAGTACAGGGCTCTTCCTTTTGGGGAGAAATGTCTGTTTAACAGGGATGAAATCATCACAGCCCTACAGCCTGAAACAGCAAGAAGCTCTCCAAGTTTCCCCAAACTGTCCCCCACTGCAGTTTAACTCCAACTTGGAGGAACAAACTAATCTCCGCAATCACCAAGCCCCTGAGCTCTCGGAGGAGGCTGCTGGCAGAGTACGTTGGATACAGAGCAAGACAGAGAGGTTTCAAAGACGGGTGCTTAAGCACTACCAGGAGAAAACAACCACCACTCAGTGCTAACACTTCATCATTACTGATGAGCCCCCACGCCAAACACATTAAGAAAGTTTATATAGGAGAAAAGCTACAGCAGGTCCTGACATCCACCACTCACATCAGTGTTATGCTATAGTTCAACGTCAATTCTGACTTCTCCAGCTTGTGTTTATGGTCAGTGCACTGGCAATGTCCTTGCTGCAACCTGTAACCTACCCCACACTCCCACATATCAAAGGAGAGCATCAGCTGGAGGAATGTGGGAACTCTGTGACTCAGCTCCTCCCTCTGCCTTAGCCTTGGGACCACCAACCTTGAGAAACAGGCTGAAGCAGGAGACCTGGCTGCGAAATGTCAGCAGCTTTGGGGCTAATGGCAAAGCATCTTCCATTAAGGTCACTTAGTTTCCAACCCTCAGATAAATCTGGTGACCTACCCCTCCTCCTGTTTTTAAGACAGGGAAAATATTGCTTCCCAGAAGCTATCAGGCCGTCAGCAGTTAGGATAAACAAAAGAAGAGATATTCTTGTGTAGTCTCAACCTTCAAATTATTCAGGGATTTTGCAATCAACTTTTTAAAAAGGCTCAAGTACTTCTGTGATTAGTCACTTACACTTTTGTTTATTTGTAATTTATTCAGCAGAAAACAGGAATAAAAGGGTTTCCTAGGAAGCAGGGGGAGTAGTAAGGTTTCAGATCATGAAACAGATGCATCTAACTGCAAGTCACCAGCATCCTAGGAAATATCACTCCCTCTAACATTTATTTGAAATGATGAAATCATCCCTATCCAACACCAGAGCCCTTCTGGTGCCCAAATGTTTTGCAGTTCTACCAGTAATTTGGCTTCAGGGATCTTAAACTGAGCCGTAGCGGATGCTGGGTCTATGAATACCTCTGCTACTTTCTCGTCCGAGAGGAGGACAGCTGTTTTATTTTGCTAGTATCACTTTCCAATTGCTAGGGTGGCTGTACTTGACCTCAGCAGTGGTACTGGAGATTGAATCACCCTGTCTATGTTCCAGAGTCAACCCTGACGTGCTATTCCACACCTCATCAGTGAATGCCCCATTTTTGTTTTGTCTGTCCTGCAAAAATAATCAGATTTTCATTACCTACCGAGTTAAATCCCTACAGAGCTAGGTGAAAGCAAAGTTTCCAAAGAGCCGTTTTGGCTAACAGCTGCCTGGGGAACACCAATTCCCTTTAAAGCTTCTCTACCATGTCACAAGTAGCATGCCAAAGATTGCCTCCATAAAAAAAATAAATTACTTACCCTCTTTTCCTCCATAAAACAACTGGGGTGAAGTTGTGCCTATTCTGTGACAGGACATTAACTATCACGGAACAAAGAACTGTTGGTAATCTCTTTGGTAATCTCTTGCATAGAAAGCAATTCTGAGAAGCCTTAAAGCACACTCTGCACAGATCAAAAGATTAAGTTACAAGTACAGGTATCCTGGCTACAATATGGTTTAGACACTATTTGGCGTTAAACAACTAACTGAAGACATTCCGTACCGGATTTTCACGATCTTCTGTCCAGCTGACCTCGGGTTTCCCCTAAAAGAGGCGCAGCGAGCACCATCTACAGGGTTTCTGAGCGCACTCCCCAAAGTCGCAGGGAACCTCGAACTAAAGCTTTACGCTTTGGTTAGATCTGAAATTACCACCTGCCAGAAACGACTAACAGCAATAGCTCTCAGGCAAGGCGCAATCTAAACCTGTCAGCGAGAGATGTACTGATTACCCTACAGGTTCTCTCCGATGCTAACATCTAACACAGACACTACCAGCTGAAAGCTGATATTCCGACTAGCAGCATTAATGCCACCCGGCAATAGCGTTGCTTTGCTCCGTGTCATTTTAGAGATGCAAAGGAGAGAAACGTAGTTGTTCTTTGCTACCAGCTTTACGATGCCAGAGCAGATTCCCAAAAACCAAAGGAGTTAAAGAACTTTCAAGGAATTTTCCTCAAAAGCCATTCCTAGGAACAAAGCAGTTGATTTAACAGTTTGGTAATCTAAAAACTTTTAGCCCTAAATTGCCCGAACTTTTGACATTATTGTTTCTGTGGGAGTCGCATCTCACCGTTCATTTTGCTCAGGTCATAATGAACAACAATTCATTTTCCAGTGCCTGGGGACCTGGTACATCAGAAAAGTTGGGTCTACCCAGTCTAACAGGTAACTAAAATACTTCACTTCTCATAAGTTCAAAAATTCTTTATAATTTGTGCTTAAAATTATCTACAAATTGGGGTGGTTCGCTTTTAGGTGCGGTTTTTTTTTTTTGTATACTCATTTCTCTGCTAATTCAACTTCCGATACAATCCCTGCCTGAGGGCGGACTCCTACCCCACAGCTGATTAGTGTCGAAAAACCTCACTGTCTACAGAGAAGATGCTTTAGAGAAAACGTTCTCATCCTCAGCAAACATTGTATATTTGAATTCCAGTGATGCCTATGGGTTTGGTTTTTTTTAAACGGATTCCCAGAAGCTCCAGCTGGGAAAACACAAGGCAAGCAAGCCATACAACTGAGACCAGTGATGTAACAAAGCCCAGGAATCCCCCAAACCCANACGAAAACCCCACCCACCCATCCACCATCCCTCCTCTTGGCATCAGGCGAGCACAAACCTTTCAAAGCCTAAACAGAGTAAAAGCAAAATGACTCCACAACCTTTACTTACAAGTAGCGGGTAAGAGGGAGCAAAGCACTAAAATACCTCTTTTGCTTAGAAACAAACTTGCGGGGTTTATAATTTCTGCAGCACAAGCTGCACCCTTGAGGCTGCAGTCAAAGCCAAGAATTCTCCACGGGAGCCCGACTTCTGCCTTGCTGTTGTCTCCAGCTTTTGACTCTGATTCACAGGCTTGGATTTCTTGGAGAATCGTGCGTTCTGGAAAACCTGTCAGAGGCAGATTAATTGTTGGACCAATGGCAATTAAAGAAAAGTACCGCAGCATCTGCTTTAACAGATGCTTCTTCAGAAACGTTTTAATCCGTGTTATATAACATGCTTTTCTAGATTTTTTTTGCTTTCTTCCATTCAGTGAGTCACACTCAAGCCCATCGAGCTCCTGTCACCTTGAGATAAGTCCCATGAACTCAACACCTGACTTGAGCTTTAAGTTCCAGACATGACCACTTGAAAAGACATCCACGCATTGAAAAGCCTGAAAAGCCAAAAGGATGCGTGGAAGAGGACGTGCTGGCATTTATTGATGAGCATGAGGAAAACAGAACCATTGTAACACCAAGCCTACAGAACTTCTGCAACGTTGGGTTTTTTTCTTTTGAGGCTTCCAAAATTTCAGTGATGATGCTGTAAAGATTAAGCTAACAGAACAGTGCCTCCCCAAGTCTGAATAGCTCCAGCGGCTCTGCTTTTGCCTCAGTAGCATTCAGAAAAAGCAGGAATAAGTTGAGCAAGTAACACTAGAGCAGCTCCTAAAATGCTGCCAGTCTTTGTTTTGCTGTTATCCTCACAATGCTACATTACTTCCAAGAAAAGAAAGTAAGAGTTGTCAGTTCTGGGGTTCTTCACACAAAATGCTCCATCTTATATGTGCCATTAATCAAAGGCAGGTTAAGGAAAAGCACAGATTAGATTAATAACTCCTCATCAGGTAAAAACCTCTCTCATCAGAGAGAAAGTATGACAGTAGAACATAGATTTTCTCGATGGATGGCACACCATATTAAGTGGGATATATTCTAGGATATGAAAACAAAAAGGAGAAGGAATAGATAGCAGATTAAATAGGAATAGATTAAATAGGACAGGTAAGAAATTGATCAGAAAAACTAAAGATGTCAAAGAAAAATATCTACTGAATGTAAAGGACAAGTTTATAGATTAGAATCAATGAGATTAAAACAAGCCACTTGTATTGAAAAGCAAATATACACAGTAAACTTCTCTTTTCTGAATTTAGAAGGAAACAAACCAATGTGCTCACATCACATGCAGGTGAGTAAAAACTATCAGCTGGCATTCGCGGATGACATTGAACAGCACCTACTACTTACAGCATTTTCAGAGTCAACAGGCCCAAATAAACAACATGATGGTCCTGGTCCCAAGGGAACTGGCGGAGGAGATGTCAACTGAGAATACATTAGGCATATTCCCTTTATTCCCTTTCTAAATTGAAGATTTATTGAAACTGAATTCCAGCACACTGGAAGTAGACAGCTGTAGACTGAGACTACACAGAGAATAAATAAGCAGGAAGACACAGGTAATTAAGAAGTTGGCAATGACTGCACAGGTTGATCAGATGGAACACCAGAGTGCTCAGAAAGCCCCACCTACCAAAAAACCCCAACAAAGGCATACGACCAACTGCGCACAGCTCCAGGTACGGTATTATATAAAAATGTGGCATCAAATTCCAGTTAGAAATAAGGGATGTTCTTTGTCAAATGTAGTTCGCTCTAAGAAAACTATCATGAACAGGAAAAGATCTTCTAGATGTTCCCAGCTAAGGCTTAGGTCATTCATATCAAGTGGGGGATACAAAGGCAGTTTAAGGGTCCACAAGAAAAATCAAACTAGGTGATCTAAGAGTCTGAATTACAGAGAAGCACAGGATTTTTATATTTCCAGCTTAAAGTAACTGCATAGAACTTATGCCTGAAGAAAATTGTACCGAAAATCCTCAAAAAGAAATTGAAAACATTGTAGAAAAATAAATTTATTACTCAATAGTGGAAACAGGGATTTATTCACTATCTCCAGCATTCACAGATATTCTCTTCCTTGACAGGGCAAGAGAAATGAGTGTCATCAGGAACCCAGGATGAAAACATGCAGACGACAATAAGATCAAACACTTTGGGAAGAAACCCCTTAACTAAGTTGAATGTTATAGGTGGGCATCAAAATATTTTATATTACAATTAAGTTACAGACATCTTCTTCCACATTTTAAAATACAAACTATTGTTTTATATCCTGTGCCAGTATTTCCCTCTCTTTCAGAGTCTTTTTTGCCGTGCTAAGTTTGAGTGTTTGAAATCTGCATTCCTGATGAACTGTTCTTGAGTTTGGCTGGAACCAAGAGTGCATATATCCGTTGTAGAAGTCAACTGCTGTAAGCTTCTTCTTTAATATGACTGTTTTGATTCCAACCCAGCCTTCCTAAAAACGAAAACAAAAAAATGGCAGTAAGCTTCTTCCATGTTTTAAAATTATCTTTAGCTCTCACTAGGCTGGCTTACAGAATGTTTTATTTCACGTCACCATGTTTACATTACAAGTCAAATTCTCGCTTGCAAGTGAAAAGCCTTTTAGTGGAAATTAAAAGTTCTTCGTATCAAATAAAAAGACTGATGGTAATCTAAACTAGTTCAGTGAAAAACAATGGACAATTAAGACAAAAGTTATGTAATACACAAATACTAAAAACCTCATCTTTAGGGCAGTGAATATAAAACAAACGGGAAAAACCTACCTTGCAACGAGCTATCAGTGTTTGGGACACTTTATGGTATAGTAGTGAACCAGGAACAGCTCCACAGTCATTTAATATTTGATCTAAAAGCAAAGCAAGATTGTCTTCCATTTTTATGCCAACAAGTACAAAAAAAGTTTAACACACTTATGTGTCTTTGAAGCACGACAATCATCTTGAGTCTCTATTTTGCTCAAAAATATTTTATTGTATTCTGTGTTTTATTACACCCAAACGAGCAGGGAAGAATCAGAACAGTCACTCTCTGGCACTGCTCCCCACCTGATGCATAAACAGTCCCTAAGCCCTGTGTGCTTTGGCACAGCACTCAGCCCACGAGGCGCTCAGACTCACAGACTACCACAGAAAATGGTTTAAGCGATAGTACACAAGGACAGCTTTCTTCATGAGAGACCCCAACACAATGGCATTAGAAGATGATCTCCTAACTAGAGGATTAAAATCCTCCAATCTCAGGATTCACAGGACTATACTTACTGCTCACTCAACATCATCACAAAGCAAGAATGTCCTTAAAACCCATTTAATGCTCATCTTTGGGCACAGAAATTTACTGCACTCTGAGCATACGTGAGACTGAATTAGTTCTACTGAGGTTTCAGAAAGCAGTACTTAAAGCTATTGTTTAGTACAATTGCGCATGATCTCCAAGTCAATGTCTGGAAAAACAGGAAAATTTAACATAACAGACTAATTTAAAAGTAAATACCAGCAAAACCGGGGATATTATCCACTTCCACAAAATCCAGAAGTTTAACAGTAGTACCCTTCCAGAGAGTCTGCAAAGGAAACTGGAAAACAGAAGCAGATGACACATTGAGAATATTTTCACAATGTCCAGGCAACTGTCTAGGTGTTCTTCTTATGCCAGATATCTGTGGTAACAATATCAGGGGAAAAATTTAGGTATATGTCCAGATAAGAGACCTTCCTTATTGTATCTAGTTTCCCTTGTTCTTCCCCATCTCACTGGCAATCAAACCATTAGCATATGCAGTAATGACTTAAGCAACTAGCTGCAATAGCTGTTTACCGTAGCTGTTTGCACTGTTTACTGTCACGCAAAAATGTCATTACAGTGGTCCGAGACCCTCTCAAATGCATCAGCGGAAATCTCAGAGCAAATGAAATAATACAAAACTATTGAGCTGACTTCAGACTTGGGATCAAGTTCATGAAAATTCTCCTCCACACTAATTTCGCCTCTAATGCTAAACTACACTGGGATTTTAGAACACGTGCTAGGTTTTAGAGGCTAAAATAATTAAACTTGCATTTTAGTTAAAATATCTACACCAAACTCAGACATGCTAGAGGACAGAAAAGGGGTTAAAAAAACCCAATCCACCGTCTTACCATACTTCCTATTGCACGATGCAGTTGAATTATTTGTGCAGCCGTTTGCTCTTCCCACTTTATACAACTCTTCACTACAGATATTTTAGGAGCTAGGGGGACAGAAATAAATTAGACAACTTCATATACTGTTTTGCATCTTTTTGCAAGCAACTAGCTGTACTGTTTTATCCTATTTCAAACCCGATTTTATCCTGACCAATGGCAGGTTTACCATCTAGCCATAGGTACTCTAGATAACCACTGCAGAAAAGATTTTGTAAAAACCTCAGTTTGGATTATTTATACTTTATTCTCAGTTGTCCTCTTATTTACCGATTGCACTGCAAACTGGTAACACATATTTACAAGCACAGTTGCAACACTTGTGTCTACATTACAACAATGAAGAATAACAAACTCACTCAGATTTTGTGACATCACTAGTGATTTTGATATTGTACGCACAAGTGGAAAAAAAAAACATTAATGTAGTTAAGTCTGAAGAATTCTGAAGCATTTTTCCCTCTGTATGACTTTTTTTTAAGCCAGAGAAGGCAGTGAAGAGACCATATTGAGAAAGTTATCTAAAAAAAAATAAAAATATAACCCAGCATAGTAGTTTTCCAACTGATAAAAGAAAAAATGAACAGGTTGCATTCAATATGATGTGTACCTACCAAATGTTACTCCTTCTTTCGGTTGCTCTTTTTTATTTTTTAAACTTTCAGGCAAGTTTTTCAAAACTGATATCAGCTGCAAAATCAAATTTTGTACAGAATATTAGCAAAGCTAAGTAAGAGTATATTTTTAACAGTAACAGTAAATCCAAGACATACAAATACAGTACTTAATTTTTCATCAGTGAAACTCTGTGAGCTTTTAGAATACCGGGTCAGTATATTCAAAAGACTTGTATCACACACACAAACACACTAAAGGCATCCTTCCCACTGAATCACAATTCAAAAAAAATAATGTTCTTTTATGGATGATCTGCTCCCTGATATTAATCCCAGAACAGGACAAATGCTGATTATTAAGACAAAAAAGCAGCTATTCATTTCAATGAAAGAAGAAAATGCACGGCTTCCATAGAAAGCAATTGAGTTCTCCACTGAATAGAAACAGAATAACACCACACAGGACCAACACTCACAGCTTGTCACATAACACTCAGCTTTCCTCTCAGAAAGGCAAAGCGCTCACAAACACTAAGTTTCAGATCGCTCTCCTCTTAACAGTTCCAGTCAACTCCGAACAAGAGTAAAAAGAATTCTGTTTACACATGTTAAAAGCAAAGTACTAATCAGAAGCAACACTAGCTTGCATGACTTTACCATATTTGCACCCATCTTTGATAACATCACTTCCAGCTCCTTTGCAGTACAGTGGGGAGGAACAGCAAACTCTTCTTGCTTAATAATTGGACCTACATCAAACCTATATGGCAGAAAACATACAAGCTTACTGGAGGAGAAGCTATAACTCAATTAGCAGTTCAAAAGTCTACATTCAATACATTAATTCAGTTACTCTTTCCTTCCTCCAAAACTTTATTTTTCACACTATTAAATAATGTTTGGTTCACAAGACAACACAGGGAAAAGAATATCAGGTATATCTTGGCAAGCAAGATTCACCTCAGCAACCCGAGATTGATATGAATGCACAATTTACAGTTCAGAAGCATAAGATCTCAGAAGAAACAACCTGAAGTATTCAGAAGAAAGTTGTTTTGCACTTTCCTGAGATCTCTTATCAGACAAGCATCTAAGAAAGAGATAAAAGGCTTCTGAAAACATTATCATAGTTAAGCCAGAGTTTGTGCTGAAACTAAAACGTACAGTCTCCCTCTCATCCCTATACAGGCAATTGCTTGTCCTCTGTTTCACTTACAGGAGGTTACAGGCAACTCTGAAGTCTGAAAACCAGATCTTTTCTGTCACATCATACCAAGCCTATCCAACTAGCTGCATGACTGTGTGTTCTCTATCTGGTCCCTGTAATAACGCTAAGAATTAGAGAAGAGGCCTAGAATGCAAATTACACACTCACTAAAATACTGTATTTGTGGCAAGTCTCATATGGTCAGATGAAAGTTCCTAAGTATTTAAAAATTTAATATTAAACAAACACACATTAAAAAAAATAATGATTACACAGAATGATTTTAATGTCAACTTAAGTGGTGATGATTTAAAGTCCTGAGAGGCAACAGAAACAGTGAGTGGTTTTGGGAAGAACATCTAACCTACCTTTTTGGTCTTATTTCCATAATTGTCACCCCAGTCACTTTATCACCATGAAGCACTGTGTGGACTATTGGTGCAGGACCACGCCATCGTGGGAGACAGCTGGGATGGACATTCAGCACGCCACTGAATTGAAATATTGTGAAGTTAGAATAGCAACAGTACCTGAAGCTGAACCCATACGTAAATTAGTGTACAATACTTATTACACCAAAACTACTATAAGAATTAACTCGTCAGACCTTCTGAAGTGTTACCAATTTAAATATACATTTAAAGGAAAATTCACACTATATAACCTTCAGTTTCTCAGTGAACACAGAAAGGGAGACAAGAGGAATAAAGGTAAACATATTATGCTGAAAATTTGCATAGATCTACATCAACGTGTTAAAGAATAACAGTGAACCTCACGACGACAGAAGTAGGGCTCAGGCTAACCAGGTGAACCCAGGAACCTTGGAGCACCTCTCCTATGATGAGAGGCTGAGAGAGCTGGGGTTGTTCGGCCTGGAGAAGAGAAGGCTCCGGGGGAGACCTTATTGTGGCTTTTCAGTACTTAAAGGGGGCCTAAAGGAAAGACAGGGAGACACTCTATGAGTGAGTGTAGCGATAGGACAAGGGTTAATGGTTTTAAACTGAAAGAGTGTAGATTTAGATATTAGGAAGAAATTCTTTACTCTGAGGGTGGCGAGGCACTGGGACAGGTTGCCCAGAGAAGCTGTGGATGCCCCATCCCTAGAAGTGTTCAGAGCCAGGTTGGACAGGGCCTTTTTTAGTGGGAGGTGTCCCTGCCCACAGCAGGGGGGTTGGAACGAGATGATCTTTAAGGTCCCTTCCCACCTAACCCATTCTATGATTCTATGAAAGAAGTTCACCTCACCTGCTACAAGTCACAGGTGCTTACTCAAAAACAGAGTCTAGCTTTGCTAACAAACCAGTGATAGATGTCCTGTCAACTCACTTACTACGGGAACTGCAGAATAAGATCCTCACTCAGGAGACGTCCAAATGATGCCACCACACCCACATCAAACTGCCCCACAGGTCCTGTGTGTGGCCACTCATGAACAGGCAGCTGGAGCTCCCGGGCACAGCTCCTCACAGGCAGGTCCCCAGGCAGGCAGGTGGGCAGGGTCACCACCTCCAGCCTGGACACCAGTGAGTCCTTGCTGGGCTCCCTGGGGTGGACATGGCATTGAAGGACTCACACAGGCAAAGGCCAGTTCACCTCCACGCCTCGCTGTACCCCTCTGCCCTTCCACAGGTCCCCAGCCTCCCTTTGCTGACCCAGACCCCCCACAA
>VZSZ01003750.1:1118976-1133477 GCA_013398815.1 Ibidorhyncha struthersii
ATGGAAAAAAAAAAAAGCTGACCCTGAATGTTTAGTTATTCTGTAACCAGGCATTTCGGGTCAAAGACACAGAAGGGATCAAAAAAGATAAGCAAAATTGAAATGCCAAGGTCAGACAAGTTCTTCCTAAGAGTAGTGAAGACAAATCTGAGGAGGAAGCAGAACACAAATCAACATCCTATCTCCACTTGGCTTCCTAGCCAAAGACACTGAAAGTGTCTCCAAGAAGTAAAAAGATACCTCCTGTTAAAGGGTGCCAATGTTGTCAAGGGAAATATGAAATAAAACACAGCCATTGCTGCAGAGATTGCTCCTGAGCACGTCTGTGGTCCTCTGGAGAAGGAGAGGATTACTGGGCACAAGGGCCAACCCTGACCAGTGCGAAACTGGTTTTATTTCCATGTACATCACACTGAGTCCCGAAGGCATCTCGGCCGCCTACCTGCATCCTGACACTATTTTTTGGGGGAGGGGAGATGGGTATCGTAGGTGAAATAGGCACTGCTGTGCTGGCGCACTAAGGCTTGTCCGTGACCCACGCCACGCCACCCCAGGGAGGCGAGCGGAGGTAGCCCATCACTCCACCACTGGCTGTGGGACATTGGATTTGCAAGGGCTGCAGTAGGGCTTTGGGGTTCTCCCGTGCCGGAGGAGCTGTCGGGCACCTCTTCTGCAAACAGCCCAAAGGCAGGGTGGGACCCAAACGGCCACTGCGGAGCTGCAGAGCGGCGCGTGACTTCCCAGGGGCTGCAGGCACTCTGTCTCCTCTGATCAGGTTTCTTCCCCTGCTTTCAGAGGCTTCAGTTGAGGGAAATGTGGGTTACACTGTTGTGCCCAGCTTCCACACAGCTGGGGATATTATTTTTTTAAAAATCAAGATACAGATACATAAATAAAGCCGTATAGGAACCTGGAATGAAAGGGGACCTTCTGGGGCTTTGCAGTCACCCTCCTCCAGTTACAGCCACCTCTTCACCATGGTTGGCATCTCCATCCCTCTAGTCAGAGATTGCTTATGGGCCAGGCATTTTCTTTGTGCCATTCTCAAAGGCAGCGAGCCAGAGGATTTGGTTACGTAGCTTGTGAGACCACTTGTTGGCCTGTCACTGTACCCCTTCCCTGGCGATGGAAGGGGTCACAAGGACACTGTAGAAAAGCGTTCCCTAGTGTGATGGCACTTTTTAAATGATGCGACTTGAAATGAGGAGGAAAGACGGCACAATTTACAGTGTGGTGTGATGTCCCATCTCGACCTGCCTCCCCCAGCAGAGAGGAGCTCTTGTTTCCCAGAGGATGCGTTTCTGAGTGAGAACTCCCATCCGATCGCTGCCAGGCTGACGCTGAACAGTAAAACATCTCTGTTTGGGGAGTATGCGTGTCTGCTGGGTGAAATTTCACAGGGGCAGCCAGAGAAAGCTCTGAATCAGATGTCAGGTGAGATTCAAAAGATTAATCACATTGCAATATGGCTTCAATGCCAAGACATTTTATTTCAAGCTGGAAAACACTGAGAACAGTACAAACGTGGAGATTGTGCCCATCTCCCATTAAGCTTAAGCTAACCAGTGCTAGCCGTGTGCTCCAAGCCCATCACTGAGAGGTATCCAGCTTGCTTTGCGGTATGCAGCTCCGTCCATGGATCAGGTGGCTCAGGGAGGAGGAATCCTCCTTTCCAAGTCTGGCTGGCACAAAAAAGGCAGCACATCAGCCTTTTGACGCTGCAAAGCCTCATAGCAGTCTCTTGATTTAGCCAGCTGTTGCCAGTACCTGTGAAACATGGATGGCAAAATCTCCAGGGGTGGCAAAATCTCTGGTGGGTGATTTGTGCTTGCAAACTCAG
The DNA here is from genome assembly GCA_013398815.1 of Ibidorhyncha struthersii. Taxonomy (NCBI): domain Eukaryota; kingdom Metazoa; phylum Chordata; class Aves; order Charadriiformes; family Charadriidae; genus Ibidorhyncha; species Ibidorhyncha struthersii. The sequence goes on from VZSZ01003750.1 coordinate 1,120,817, forward strand.
TGGCTCTTGGAAGATGCTCTGAGAACCTTAGAATGATCACTCACTACAAAAAAAAAGAAAAAAAGCTAATAATCTGCTTTATTGGGACATACTTTCTTTATGCAATGAGGACTGAGCCAGGCAGAGTGTACATTATCTTTTGTTTTAACCCCAGGGTAACTTATTACTGAGTGTCATTCTACTCGGCATGCTCTTTTAATACTGATTATGCCAATAGCTTGAGCAAATAAGCTGGAAGTTCCTGAGGTTCTTTCTTTGGGAAAAGGTCATTCACCTCGTACTGTAAATGGATCCACTAAAGTGGTGTGTTTTTTTCAGAGGCTGGAGCGAACCTCACCTCTTGGACTGGCCTTCACACATGACTCAGGAGCAGAATGAATCACAGCTCGTAGCATACCGAGAGTAGGAGGAAAGGCAACCGTGTTGCCGTAGTAAGTCGCTGACGGGTGCTTGGAGGAGACGTCTTCAGACAGCAGGGCTTAAAGAAGAAATGTAGCTTCCTCTCTGCTGGGAACTGCGTGTTTCTGGTGAGTTAGCGGAGAGTAACGGACATTCCTGGTGCACTAGCTGGTGGGTTAATTTATAGCTATCTGTAAAGAAAGGCTTATTTATTTATTTCAGTTAGAAAGCTCAGATTCTTGGAAATTTTAAACAAAGGCTGTATGGCTTGTTTAAGGAGAGACTGAATGGCAAGTGAGAAGCAGGCTGGGGTAACTCGTGCGTATAAACACCCTGGAAAGCAGTCAAAGGAAAATATTTAATATAACTCAGATTTGCTCTTTAACTTTTGACTTTTCAAAGGTTAAAAAAAATAGTACAGACTGCCTTCTTGCTTTAATATTTTAAATAATAAACGTTTTTCTTGTGTTCTTTAATTGAATTTGATCCTTAATGTACCTTTATAAACCAACCCGTCCATTTATATCTCCGTGGTGTGCCATTGTATAGCCTGTATGAATCCCAAAGACGGGGCACCCCACTTTTATAATATATTTGGAATAACTGACGCATTTTAACACAATCAGTTAAGATAACCACCAGAGAGAGAGTCTGACAAGAGGAGACTATTTTACAAAGACTGGGACATTATAAGTGCATTGCCCCATATTGTGTAGTGAGTAGAGTGTCCAGAGGGACTTTTATCATCTTAGCAGAAACTGTACTTGATGGTCTTTCCAGAAAACTTTTTTTTCCCCATCTTTATTTATGCCAATATAGTAAGTATCTCAAGACTTCTCATTTGCAGAGTGAGGGCAGCATCTGGCTTGGTAAGGAGCCTTGGGTATTAGACCCGATAAAAGCCAACATACAGAGCACATGGTGGTTTCACAGCCCCACGTGCTGTGTCCTGGCTGGAAAGAGTCCACGTGCAGCTGGGGACGTGCGTGTTTCCGCATGAGACAGGCCCCTCGCCGGGTCATGCACCACCTTTTGAGCACCGATCCCTCAGCTCTGCCTTGTGCCTGTGGTGGGTCTCATATGTCCAAGGGCTTCTGTCCGGAGGAAGGATTTTATCATTTAAGTGCTGGGATCAATATGTAGAGCGAAAAGCAGTCACTTGCCATTTTCCTGTACTTTTCTTGAGATTTCCTAGGATGCCACCAAAGTCCACAGATCCTGATTTTGGGCAAGAGGATTTGGGACAGCATTGGTGAGTGACTCTTTGTTCCTGAAGTACGCACAGCATATAATTTTTGCAGCTTTTGATGTGAAAATCCAATTTGCAAAAAGAAAGAAATTACAAAATTGTTCAGGTATAAATATAAACTCAAAATAACACAGGTAAAATGTTTCCTTGAGAGGTGCTAGCCTCTTTGTTCTTTCTGCCTCCTTCCATATAAGCATAAAATGCACGAGCTTTCTCTCGTTTGAGCTTCATGTGTTGTACCCCAGCTGGGAAGCAACCTCAGAAGGGTCTGGGGTGTCTTCGGAGGGCTAGGAGACCAACGTCCACAGCTTAGAGTTGTCTAAAGACAGGATCTAAGGGCTCATCCCCGTCCAACCACAGCCAGAGTGACTGCTGAGATGTGCGGACAGGGGAGCAGCAGAGACGATGTCACCCACACTCTCCCAGCTTGTTTGGTGGAGCAGTGCTTGCCCAGGCTGGGATGTGGGCAGAGGGGTAGAGCAGCTGTGCCGTGGAAGCTGAAGGAGATGACTTTAAAAATTTCTCTTTCAGGCTGGAAGATCCAAACTGTCCAGAGTGTGTCCAGAGCCCAATTGTGGGACTCACCGTTTCCTTACTGAGGAAACTGGTGGTGCAGGCACTGCTTTGGATCCTGCTCAGGCTCTCCGCTGGGGTAGATAGGCTGGCCTGAGAACACTTTGTTTCGTAGCTTTGATGAGTGAAACTTCCAAACTAGTTTGGTCAGTTTGCTGTAGATGTAAAAGATCTTTAAAATAACAGGGTGTTAAATTTCCTGTTAAAGCATGATAAGTATGCATTCCGCTACTGGATTGTACCTGAGATGTTCCAGCCTCCAGTGTCTGGGAGAGATTTGTTGATGCTGAAGACTTTATGAACTACTAAAGTACTTTTAGCAGCTTTCTGAGCATCCCAGCTGTGCATGGCAGCTTTAGTGCGGACACCAGGAGGTGGCCCACAAGTTATGAAACACCTTAGGAGAAAATCAGCAACATGCATGTCAAATATTCCTGTTCCAGCAAATGATTAGACAGAAGCCTTGCACAGCAAGATTTAACACATTCGAGTGGCGCGTCTTATTAGGGTGTAGCAGACTTGTAACTTGATTTCATTGGCACCAAGACTTTATTTCCTCCTTTCTGAGGAGTGAACCATAAGTATAAGTTAAAGCTTACCTGGATGGTAAGGTAATTGGCATACCTAACTGCAGGGAGCAGCTTTACCAATATTTTCTGAAATACAGAGTCAAATTGGACCACATACTTCAGAGTCCTGTCCTCAAAAAATTGCTAACAGGTGGTTTTCTGGCAGCAGGGAGCAAGGCTGCATGCCTGGTTGGCTATAAAACGTGAACTTTGAATTGCGAAGACATTGAGAAGGGGGGGAAAATAGTAGCAATCATTAGGTCTATAACCGATAGGACAAATGCTTCCCTGAGGAGTCAGCAGCGGTGTTGTTGACACGCCTGGCACGGTGGAACATGCTCGTGAGCAATTTCCAGGGAACAGTTTCAGACAGTGCCAGGCCACACTACAAAGGCAGGTAAAAGTTGAGAGTATCACACAGTCGTAAAAGCCTAAGTCTTCATATAATAATTAATGGCCTGTGGGGCCAGCGTGTCCGAGGGATGTGTGTGTGTTGTAGTGTCATTCATCTGTGAGTGACAGTTCAGATGGGGACAGTGAGCAGTGGCTGAGCAGCGGGCTGACCTAACCATCCCCAGCTAACTCACGGTGGGCAGACGGGGAAGCCCTCTGCTCAGATCAGGTCCCTCCAAAGGAGGCTGAAGTACTGAGCTGGACAAGCAGCCATAAAAACTGGATTGATGCCACTGACAAATGAGGGACTAAAGGTCAGGGAGGAGCTTTCTGCTTCCCTGAGGGATGGGAGATACCTTTGCCTCAATGGCAAGCCGGCTTTTCCTCTTGGAGCTGGGCCCTCCACTTCCTCATCTCCACGCCCTTATTCTACCATCCGTGGATTAGCAGCAGGCGGTCACTCTCCACAGAGTATGTATTCCCTAAGGATCGTGGCAGGGGAGCGAGGAGGGAAGCAGCGAGGTTTGTCGGGGAGGGGCTGGCTCCCAGCAGCCAAGCTCATGTCTGCACAGGGTCACCTAGGCAAGGGATCCCACCCCAGGCAGCAGCCCTGTGCCAGACCACTCTGCTATCACCTCAAAGGCTCCCAGGGTGTCTGCACCCAGTCCTGGCAGCTCAGACTCACATCTGCAGGAGAAAACAGGTGACACAACTGCAGGGGTACATTAGCTCCCCTCTCCGAATACCGAGCTGGAGCAGGGAGGGGAATCAGCAGGAGCAGAGAGTCATTTAAAAGGTCATCACTTCTGCTTGTGGTTTTGTCTCCTTTCATCTGCTGTAGACACCGGAGGAGAAACGTGCTGGCCTGCTGTGTCCTGTCCCTCTGAGTAATAACTCGTATAACTTCAAGGGCTCCCACTGATAAAACCACTGATAAGTGGCACCGCACAGTGGGAGCTAGCAGAGGATGCTGTGAGGTTGTCCCTCACCTCTCGTCTCTCTCTCTTTCCCAGGCATCTGTGCACTGAAGAAACACTGGTGAAGGCGTGATCCATCCCAGCTGCACGTGAAAATATGAAGTTCTTCTGGATAATCCCATTTTTTCTGCTGCAAGGTAGAGTCTTGGCTTAGAGGATAATAGTGTGGGTGAAGTAGGTCACACGTGCTGAGGCTGTGCCTCTTCGCAGGCTCTCACCCACACCAGGCTCAGCAGGGGTTACAACAAGGCGTTGTGTGCAGGGCAGGTTCGTGGGAGCTCGATGTACGCAGGCAAGAGTTTCCAGCGTTGTTGTATGACCTTATGAACACCTCACTGGCTGAGGGCAAACATACAGATAGTATTACAGCAAAGGCATGCATTAAAGACCTTAACTTTCTGGAAATGTGGTTTCTTCCTCTCCGTGGCCCATTTTCCTCAGTATACACCAGCAGCAGCCCGGCTCAACCATGGAGAAAGTTGCACCCGCAGCACCATTGCAATCTCTTTGACACCAAGAAAGACACTTGACTCACGGACGTTTGACTTTTTCCCGATATCAGTGTATGTTGGGACTTTCTGCACCTCTGCTGTGCAGATGGATGTTCCAGCTGACACTTTAAGGTTAGGCAGCCAAATTGGAAAGACCTGAGCCCCAGACTCTTCTCTCTCTGTTTCCCCAGAAACAGAGACGTTGGAGGCTGTTCCTAGTTCATCCAGCTGAAGGAGGACATCAAGGTGTCTGTCCCCAGAGGCAAAGCAGAAGCCAGCAATGAGGCTCACCAAAGGGTCTGAGCCTCCTCTGCCGCTTGGAACAAACCAAGAGAGCAGCCTCCCACCTCCCAGGATTGGTGGGAAGGTGCTAAGCATGGGCCAGGCTGCGCAGCACTGTGGGCTGGCAGCAGCCAGCACACCACGGGGCCCAGCAGAGCTCAAGTCTAGGAGAGGAGCTTACCATCATCTCTTCTCTGGGGAACAGCTATAGATACAGCTCCAAACAGAGCTTCGCACTAGTCGCAAGGGCAAGTCTGGCTGAGCTTCCCAGGACCCACCCAAAAGGACGTGCTTGAGCCATATTTGCTGAGAAGCGTGGGTTAGGGGAAGCTCAGCTGTGAGCCCAGCAGCCCTGCCAGAGAGAAGCTGGACTGGAGGCAGTTTGCCTCTTGAATGCCTTTTGCCCTACGCTAATTTCCTAGTTCCAGAATTGGGTGTCATTCCCATCTGCCCTGTGCACTCTGTATGCGCGTATGTCCTGTGCTTAGGGGGTGGTCACACTCATATGCTGGTTTCTTTTCAGACACTGAAGCTTTTCTGATGAAAAATGCTAAAGTCAAGCAGTGTTTACAAGCCAGCCCGATGAATGGGAGTTTACGACTGGAGGACTGTAATCCAGAGTCGGATTTCCAGGACTGGTCTTGGCAAGGCGATTCTTTGATGAATCATGGCACGCAGAGCTGCCTCTCCGTGGTGGGGGCCGACAGAGTGCAGACAAGTCTCTGCAGCAGCACGGCCTACATGAGGTGGGACTGCTCGAATTCGCTGCTCTCTCCTCTGGGTAGCAGCCAGGGCTACCTCGTGGCAAACAGGAAAGCAGTCGCTCTCAATAACGTGAGAGGCCTCAAGGCCCAATGGCAAGATGTTGCAGAGAGGAGCGTGTGCGAGGAGAAAGCGGGTAAGTGCCACGTGCTCAGGGACCGGTAGACACACACACTGCTGGGGAGTGTGGAAGGGTGCAGTCAGCACCCTGGGGTCTTTCCAGCCCTGCGTGCCCCACCATAACGGGATCTGCAGTGTGAGCCAGAAACACTCTCCACTTCTCAGTGCATGAAATAAGGCTGTGCCCTCGTGGCTGCGTTCTGCCTGCTTGGAGGGACGTGCTGGGCAACCCTGGGAGCCAAGGGGAAGGCTATTTTTGGCCCGAAGTATCGCAGTGGGCGAGCATTTCATCTTTCTGCTCTTTTCCTCCACAGCCAGTGCAGATCAAGACAGGTACTTCACTGCAGCCCTCGCCAGCACACACGTGCATGACCACACAGCAGGCAACATGACCCTTGCGCTGGGTATAGATCAAGCAGAGCTGGAGCAGCTGCTCTGGTTCTTCCGCAGAGAAGACCGTAAGTCCCATTGACGTTCCTGGGTTGAGAGTTGAAATAGAGATACACAGTCCTTGGCTCTTAGCCCTCCTGCCCAATGGAGATGCCCAAGGGAATTACCCGAGGAGGTGAAATACCCCAGATATATAAACCCTCAGTCTGAGCTCCAGAAGAAGCAGGCCATGGGGGAAGACGGGCATGAGGCTTTGCGGAGATAGTGTCTCCTCCCAGAGGGGGGGTCAGCCTCTTTCCAGGCATAGCCTGGCCAAGAGACCAAAGGTCTGAGATGACCGGTGATTTTGGCAGGGTGGAGGGAGCAGATCGATATGAGCAGGTCAGCGCCCCGAGATTCAACTTCAAAGCCACAAAACCCAAGGATGGAGCATCTGCTGCCGTCTGTGCTGCACACCCCAGCTGGTGTTTGAGGGCGAAATCTGCCTGCCTGAGTTGGGCAGCAGAGAGAAAAGCTGCAGAGCGGAGAGGGGCCTTTCTAGCAGTGCTTATGGTGGGATGCTGCCGCTCTCAGCCTTGCTCCCACCCTCGCGCACAGCCGCTCCTAGCAGGGTTGAAAAGCCATGCGAGGCACATGTACTCAGCCTGAGAGATCCAGAGCCTGAGGCAGGGGGCTGGGAGAGGCAGAAAGCAGTTGTGTAAGTCTCTTGCCCAGGGAGGGAGAGTTGGCTGAGGTTATCCCCAAAAATGTGACCTGGCTACTCTGCTAAGGGTGCTGAGCTGGACACCAGCACCTCTGCCCTCATCCTGCAGCCAAGCCGTGGCTCTCTGAGCTGGGGAGCCTCCGAAAATGCCTGGCTGGGCTCTGCAGGACACACTGCTCTGTGCACGCTAACGCTGCCTCTCTGTGCTTTCCCCCAGCGTCAACGTGGAATTACTCCGTCCTTGCGCTATCCTTCGTGGCCATGATTTTGGGTCTTCTCCTCCTGTCCATTAACATTGTGCGAAACAGGTGAGTCAGGGAAATTTGGGGGTCTTTTGGTGTGTGGCAGTGCGCTGAGACCCCCGCCCCCACTGAGGCAGACAGATGTGGGTTTGGCAGGGCAGGGCATCATGCTGAGATGCAGACCCAGAACAAGCCCTGAGTGATGGGGAGAAGAACAAAGGTAAACCCCCTTTAAACCGTGCTTTGTTGTAAAACCTTGCCTGACTCCTTGCTGTCCTTGTGTGTCACTTGGAACGAGCCACTTCTCCGGGCCCTGCCTCGTCACCAGTAAAGCATCTGCAACAGCTCTGCCCAGCCCAGTGGGGCTGTTGGGAGGGAAGTGATGTTAAATGTGTGGTGCGAGGTGCTCTCCCATAAGTACAGGGGCGTACAGGGGCTCTGGAGCAGGACTGCCCAGCCTTTCCCGTCTGCCTTCCCACAATGTTCCCTTGGGCCATACTGCTGCACAACAGCCCTGCAGCTGAGGAGCAACTCGCTGTCTTCTACAGCAAGAGAACTTACATCTGGGTTAGAGCTTTCATCTTAAAAGGAGAGAAAAAGAGCTAATGTTAGAAGTCCGCCATGCTCTCATTTTAACGACGGCTTGCTGGGTGCCACTGCCTCGCTTTGGGCGATGTGGTGCGCTGTGTGTTCTCCAAGTGTAAACTCCGCAGCTGCGAGCACTTAAACCCTTCAGACCACTTACATGACACAGTGCAGCTGACGGGGTTTGCCTGTGAGCAGCTAATGTGTTCCCAGGGCCAGGGTGCCAAGAGATGGGTGTAACCGTCAGCGGGGGTAGATGCCTGCCCCCAGACGCGGGCTGGGCTTGCTGCTTCACTCCACGTTTCCTTCTTATGCCTTCCCTGCAGGAAAAGGAAGATCCACGTGTATAGAGAAGCAGAGCAAACCACCCATCAGGCTGAGCTGGACGCCAAGCAGGCCCTGATGCCTGTGCAGGAATACAGCCCGGCCGAACTGCAAAAGCAGGAGCCGGTGCTCCAGGAGCAGAGATCAGGAGAAGTGGTGGTCCAGTGGAAGGACGGGACCGTCACGTCTCTGTACACGGAGAGGTCTGAGGATACCATATAACAGCAGCTGAAGTGAAACAATTTAGGCCCTAAGGAATGTGTCAGAATGTCTCAATTCATAGTGATGGAAGTTTAAAAATGCAGTTTAGCCTGGGGAAACAAAAGAGAGAAAAAAAGAAAGCAGGAGAGCTGCACCTGCAGAAGTGGCTCTGGACTCGAGGCAAACCCGTGCCTCTCCCATTTCAGCTCCCGGCCGGCTGGTCTTTTTCCGCTGCGCTCGGCTGCCTCCAGCCTTCTCTCCCACGCCAGCTTCGCCCCCACCCTCAGCTGCCGCCTGCCTCTGCCGATAGCAGGCGGGAGCCGAGCCGGGGTGGGAGCTGGGAGGTGGGAGGCTTTTCCCGTGGTCAGCCAGGGAACGTGCTGTCACGTCCCATCAGGAAAACAGCCACACTGCAGCAGAAGCGCTTTTGTTGTTTTCAGAAATCATCTTTATTAAAATATTTTCCAAAGTGGTTGCTATTGAATCTCTGTCTCCATCAGTAAGGTCATATATATATATATACACATGTACAAATATACACGTGGATATTTTACTCTGCAGAGTAGCTACAGCTCTGGAGAGAAGCAGAACATTTAACCTGATCCAGCAAATGAAACCAAACGTGCAGCCCTTGGCCCTGGCTTGGGCGCAGGTGGAGCCTGGTCTGCTTTAGGATTCACTTCTCACCCTCCACCGGGCACATGTGGAAGCCATGAAATAATGTAAGACATTTTTGGCAATACATCAGTCTTTTAAACAAAGGCTTTTCAGAGCCTGTCCTCATCAGTGAAGCATCTCTCCTTGAAAAGCCTTTGAAGAGGAATACTGTAGTGTAAAAAGTTAGTTAAAAAAACAGCTATTTTGTTATGACTTATTTCCATGCATGGAAATCAGTCAGGACACCTGAGACCTTTAGTTGGCTGAAACAATATCTGCACCTTTCTCATTCAGATTAAAAAAAATTAAAAATTCCTCCTACTTACTGCTCAGTGAGGGGACCTGTGAGATAGATGAGATGGGCGCCTCCATGCCTGATTAATGATTAATTGCCCCCTCCTGGGCTCCCATCTCTGTGCGCCAGGCAACCAAGCCGCCTGGGGGGCCCTGGGGACGTCCCTCGCCCTCCCGGCGATTCCCTCGGCTCCGGCTGCAAAGCCGGGCTGTCCCCCGGTGCCAGTGGCAGGACAGGTTGCAAACACTGCGGCAGCGCTCGGCCCCGGGGGGTAAAAGCCAGGGCAGGGGCAGCCAGAGTGATGCCACAGCCAATTTCGGACTCTCGGCACCCCGTCCGCTCGCTGAATTGCCACTGCAGGCTTTGCCCCGGCGCAGAGACCGGGGCCACCGTCTGCCAGTGGCTGCTGCGGTGCCCGTGACTCTGTCACGGATGGTCTCAGCCCTTGCGGAGCCGGAGGGATGGGGGGTCTCTCGCCACCCACTCCGCAGCCTGCAGGGGCAAATCCTAAAATATCTTGAAGCCTTTCAGCAAGGTGAGCGTGGGAGCTTTCTTCTTGCTCTGAGCCCGCGAGGACTTGACGGTGACGAGCTTGGCCTGGGCCACCGAGGGGATCTCCTTGTAGTTGACGGTGGAGAGGGTGTTGAAGGTGCAGCTGGCCAAGCCGTGGCGAGTGGGCAGGGTGACCGGCGTGGCCACCGGCAGGCAGGGACGCTCTTCGGTGATGAAGAGTGGCCGGACGGGCAGGCTCTGCTCCGCCTGGCGCCGTACCTCCCGCACGGCTTCGTGGAAAACGTGCTGCACCCCCGCAAAGTCCTGACACGCTGACACCTCATAGAAGAGGCACCCAAACCTGCTCGCCAGGGACGTCCCTTCGGCTGCGGGCACCTGCCTGGAGGGAGCAGAGGGGACGGCTGCAGCATCCATTGGGGCGCTGCAACCACCCGAAAAGGGGAGCGAGGGATGCAAGCCAGGAGCAACAGACCCTGCATCCCAGCGAGCACCAGAGCAGCACCCGCTTGTCCCCCCATCCTGGGACAAGCAGGGGACACGAGTCCAAAAGAGTTTTGCCTTTCCCGAAATCCTGGAGTAATGAGCTGCACAGGTCCCTGGGGAATCATGCAACCTCCCGTGCTGAGGATGTGCGTCAGGGACACAAGGAGCTGGGTGGGATGGCAACGCACTGGGAAGCGGGAAGGAGATGGGGCAGGTCCTCACCATGGGGAGGGGAAGCCTCTGGGAGCCTGCGGGGGGGGGGGCAGCAATGCACGCGACTCAAGGACCCGTGGGACCAACACTCAGCACAACCCCAGAGTGGCACAAAAGGCCAGAAAAACACACCGGGGACATCCAGTGCTGGCAGTGGGGATGGGGTGAGAAAGGGCTCCAGGAAAGAGCACATCCAGAGGGGAGCGAGGAGCTGGAGCGGGCTCAGGCCCTGCGCAGGAATGGTGATGCTGCCTCACCAGGCAGCTGAAAAACATCCTGCTGAAAATACCAACGGGCTCAAAATAAACACATCAACCCGTGGGCAGGAGAGCAGGAACCTCTGAGATGTGGGAGGACGTGGCGAATACCAGCGGAGGTGGAAATAACCACAAAAAAAAAAAAATCAGACTGGGGTCTTGCATCCCAGCCGGAGGGATGGGGGGTGATCTGTGAGGTCTCCCCCACCAGGAAAGACAGCCTTGCCCCGTGCCCAATACCTGTACTGCTCCATGTCCAGCTTGTTGCCCAGCAGGAGCACGGGGCAGCGGCGCTGGCAGCCTCTTGCATGCAGGGCCAGGACCTCCAGATAGCGCTGGCAGCCCTCGAAGCTCTTCCTGTCGTTGATGCTGTAGACGACGAGGAAGGCGCTGGCCCAGCGCAGGTAGCGCTCACAGTTCCCGGGGCCGTCCTGGGGGTGAGAGGAGCGCCTGAGCTGTAGTCCAGCCATGGTCCAGATGCGTTACACCGGGTGTTGGGCACCTGCGGTGCCTCGGTGCCTCACCTGGTCAGCGGTGTCCATCACCTTCAGCAGCACGGGCTGCTGGTCCACCAGCTCCTCCGAGGCGTATGTATCCTCTGCAAGGAGAAGGGTGGTTGTGGGGATGGGCTGGGGTGTCCCGTCTTCACCAAAGCCGAGAAAAGCCCTGGATGCTTGGAGCACCGTGGAAAAAGCTCATCCCCTAGTGAGGAGCATCTTCCACCGGCACCTCCCAGCTCACTCCTTTCTGAGACAACATTATTTGGGGGGGCTGGTGGTGATGCTGCTGGGCAAGGCCGGCTGGGAGCAGTCATTTCCCCCTGCATGCCGCAAGCGTGGGCTCCCGCGGGAGAAGGAGGGAGGGGAAGGAGCCCGGCACAGCAATTGCTTCGCCCAGGGCTCAGCCCTTATCTAAATGCCGTGACCTGTCGAGATAAAGCGAGCTGGGGGCTTGACACCGGGGCTGTTTCCCAATAAATCAGGCAAAAGGAGCACCCCTTTCTGTTTGGAAGGAGGGCAGGCAGGGAGAGCCACGGAGACGTTCCCCTGGGAGAAAGATGCCTTAGCTGGGCCGGATCCTAACGGATGCGTTTCGGAAAGGTTTTGACGTGGGAAGATGAAACCACATTCCCAAAAAAAGATCCAAGGAGGAAAGGATTTATCCTTCTTTCCTAAGAGTCGCTGAGTTATTAGGGGCTGGAGTCGGTTCCTGGACAAGGTCCATATCTCCCTAATGTCCCTGATAAATCATTTACGGTTCTTCCCCGCGCCCTGGAGTCAGGCCTAGGAAAATAGTTATTAATTACTCAAACGAGTGGAAAAAAAATGCCCAGAACCACTCACTGCAAAGCGCAGCCCCCAGGGCCGCTCGCTCTGCAGCCCCTGCTCACTGCCCCAGCTCTTCCCCTGCCCGACACCCCCAGGAGCAAGCAGGAGGCACGAGATGCTCCTGAAGGACCCCCAATAATTCAGCTTTCAGTTTCTTTGGGGCAACATGAGGAGCTGACGTTTCCCTGTGGGTTATACCCGTGGAGAGAGAGCTGCTTTCACCTCTGTTTTTACAGGCAGGCTTGGGTCAAATCCAGCCCTTCCGTTGTTTTTCATGTAATTTTGAGTGGGATTTTTTTTTCCCCCTTAAATGCCATATTCGTGGGAAATGCAGGAGATGGGAAGGATGCTCCATGGGAGCTCATGGAGGACAACCCGGGGGAAACATCCGCGGAGAAAGCATCTTACCCAAGTTCGGATCATATTCGCTTATGAACCTCTTGGTTAGAAACTTCACAGTCAGGGCTGCAGGACGTGAAAGAAGCGGTGAGGTGGGTGTCCCCCCCCGGCACCCGCACCCCCCCGGCGCGCGGCCATCCCCGTGGTGGCAGGGCACCCATCTCACCTGACTTGCCGGCCCCTCGGCACCCCAGGATGGCCACGTTGCACTCAACGAGGGGGCTCTGGGGTGGCCGCTCGCCGCTGGCTCGGGGTT
>VZSZ01003750.1:1133938-1158334 GCA_013398815.1 Ibidorhyncha struthersii
CCCCCGCCCCGAGCTCCCGGGGCTTCGGGCAGGCACCCCCGGCCCCGAAACACATCGTGTCTGCGCTTGGTGGCCACCTCGCCGTGTCCCCAGCATGTGGAACCCCAGTCCCGCTCCGCTGGCTGAGGCCGGCGCACTCATTACACCTCCCGCAGGCAGGAGCGGCACCCGGGAGCGATGCTCACACAGCCGCACTCCCGTCCTCGGCTCCCCCGGCCCATTTAAGCACAGACACCTTCTGCTGCTGGCAGAAACTTTGCAGGGNTTTGCAGGGGTAAGAAAAAGAACCCTATTTTTCCACCTAAAAGGCACGATCCCAAGGGGAGCATGGGGAGTACTCACCGCTGCTGCCCGCACCGAGCCATCAGCCATCAGCCAGCACCCAGCACCCAGCGGGCTCGGAGCCCGAGTAGGTGGCGGAGGCTGAAGTCAGCGTTGTCATGGTGATTGCAACCATTCGGGATGGGGCTCAGCGCCCGGGACCGCGGGATACGGCCCCTGAGCCGGCCCCAAGGGGTTTCTACGGGGGGCCGTACCCGGGGCTTGGGGGGCGAAGGCTGCTCCGTGGCCGTGCGGGGCTGCTGCACCGTTGGGATGATTGCCCGTTAGCGCAGGGAGGATATTTTTAAACCCTCCCAAAATAGTCTGGGAGTGTGGAAGTCCCTGCAAGCCCCAGGGGTGGGGAAGATGGGGGATCGCTCCCCTGTGGGAAGCACAGGTCCCCCCCCCAGGGACGCCTGACCCCCAGACCCACTTTGGACTCAGGTCAAGGATGCTTAAAAGCAATCAGAGCTAAATGTGGTATTTTAGGCTGGGTACCCACAGGCATCGATGACAGATACACAACTGCAAAGCTCTTACCTTCTCCCCTAAACTGAGGTTTTTTTGAGGAACCTGCTGGGGCCACGATCCTGCGGCAGTGGCTTTGCCGTAGCGTGGGGCCCCGGGAACTCCCGGCTGCTGGGATGAGGAGCTAAGGTGGGAGGAACAAATATACCTGTGGCAAAGCGGATCAAATCACGCATCAGTATGCTGTTTGGATTAAATTATGCTGTTTGGATTAAATTATGCCTCAAAAATAAAGACCAGCCGCAGGTGGTGATGGGGGGAATTGGGGCCCCTGTTGCCGGCCCTCCTCGGCACCCCACGGCAGAAGCATTTTGCTTCTTTTTTTTTCCCATTTTGGGATTTCTAGCCAGAAAAAAGCTGGGAATAGCACGCAAATGAGCAGTGCGCCACAAAAAACACTTTTCTTCTCCATCAATCTCTACATGAGTCGGGGAGGGGGGGGTTCTCTCTGCCCCGCAGCCGGGCGTTACGGGGGAGCAGGACAAGCCCTGAGGCTGGAGGGGACTTTTCCGGAGAGGTGTTTGCTGCACTTTGTTTTTCTCGCCACGGGATCCCCAGGTGAAGCACAGGCTGGTTTATGGCTCCTTGCGCCAGGGATGGATGCTGCCCAGGTTGCTCCATGCCTCCTCCCCGGGGAGGGTCTCAAAGGGAACAGACCTATAAAGGTCTCCCTGCCTGTGGCCACACTCGGGGGTGACAAAGCCCCTTTCCCACAGCCAGGCTGGATGGCACGGGGATTTGCTGACGTCAGTTACCTCCCTGCGGCCATAAAACCCACTTTTATAAGGGGAAAAAATTAATGGTGCAGCAACATGCTCTTCCCAGCCACGCGAACGTGTTGCCCTCCCCATGGGCAGGGAGGGCATCGCAAGGAGGATGCCCAAGAGCAGGAGGACGGAAATTTGTCTCCCCTGGGACCGCTGGGCATTCTCCATGGGATAAGCCGTGATAGAGCCGGGCACCTCCACCGCAACCCGCGCCGGCCGGTGACGCCGGAACCCTGCCTGTGTTTTGGGTGGGCAGCTGAGCTCGGTGGATGCCTTTGAAAGGCCCCGGTCACGAGCTCGGCTATCTTTAGCCGAAGGTATTTATATTACAAGGCAGCGGCGTGGCGACTGCCGGGCAGCACAGCAAAGGCATCAAAGGGTGGTGGAGGCAGGAGGGGGCTGTGCCGGGGCACGGCACGGAGGAGCAGTGGGTGCGGCCCCTATCCCCCCCCCCGCCCCGAGAGCCACTGAGCCCCCCGGTGAGGATGACCCCAGAGGAGGAAGGCTCCCGGGCAGGGCCCCCGGAGCGGGTGCGTATCCGGGTGGAGGAGCAGTCGTTCTGGGTGGAGAAGACCTTGCTGGTGGAGAGCAGCGAGTACTTCCGTGCCCTTTTCCGCTCGGGCATGAAGGAGAGCACACAGGAGGAGATCGGGTTGGGGGAGCTGAGCGCGGCCGGGTTCCTCGCCATGCTGCAGGTGCTGGCGGGTGAGAGGCCCATCCTCGGCAGCGAGGAGACCTTCCAGGCGGTCGAGTGTGCCGCCTTCCTGCAAGTGAAGCCCTTGGCCAAGTACCTGATCCACTCCATCAACTCTGACAACTGCATCCTGCTGTACCAAGCTGCCGCCATATTCGGTCTCCTGGACCTCTTCCACTGTGCCGCGCTCTACATCAGGGACAGCTACGCTGAGCTGGAGGAGTACCTGGACTGCCTCTCCGCTGACCTGCTGGCCTACGTGGAAGCCCTCCTACCCAGCACCTTCGTGGCAGTAGGAGCCCACACGCCCACCTTTGAGTTCTTGGAGGACCTCTCCAGGACCATCTGCTACCTGGATGAGGAGACCAACACATGGAGGACCCTCTCCTGTCTGCCACTGAGTGCCAGCACGTTCCTAGCTGGCATGGCAACCATGGATAATAAGATCTACATTGTGGGTGGCGTCTACGGGGCCAGCAAACAGGTGGTGGAGAGCAGCTTCTGCTACGATGCCGATGCCAACACCTGGAGCGAGTTCCCCAGCCCTCATCAGCTGCGCTATGACGTCAGGCTGGTGGGCCACGAGGGCTACCTATACGCCATTGGTGGGGAGTACGAGAAGATCTCGCTGAAGTCTGTGGAGAGGTACGATGTGGCCTCCAGCACCTGGACGTTTGTCTCCGACCTGCCACAGCCGAGTGCGGCGGCACCCTGTGCCCAAGCCATGGGGCAGATCTTTGTTTGCTTGTGGAAGCCACTGGACACCACTGTCATCTATGAGTACGAGACCCAGCGAGATGCATGGCTTCCCGTCACTGAGCTCAAGCGGCACCAGAGCTATGGGCACTGCATGGTGGCCCACCGTGACAACCTCTACATCATGCGCAACGGCCCGTCGGATGACTTCTTGCGTTGTGTCATCGACTGCTTCAACCTGACGTCACGGCAGTGGACTGCTCTGCCCGGGCAGTTCGTGAACAGCAAAGGAGCCCTCTTCACCGCCATCATCAAGGGTGACACCGTCTACACCGTCAACAAGATGCTGACGCTCCTCTACTCTGTGGAAGAGGAGACCTGGAGGTTCAAGAAGGAGCGGGCAGGTTTCCCACGCAGCGGCTCCCTGCAGACCTTCCTCCTGCGGCTGCCGAGGCGTGACCATGACATCGCAATGTAGTTGACCCCCGTCCCACCTCAGGATGCTGTCCTTGCACGTGGCCTTGGCTCTGCACCCGTCACTCCCCTGGGCTCCTCTCCTCCTCTGCGGAGCCATGCCTAGGTCCAGGGACGTGTCACGTTGGACCTTGGAGGTGACACTAGACCTGCCAGAGAAAAAGGGGCTGCAGCAGCCGCTGCTGCCTCTACCTGCACTGCATGGGCTGCGTGTAAAGTCCTACCAGACGTGGGCTCATGGGCCACCCACACACAGAGCTTCGTGGCTTCTGCAGAGGACAGATACCAAAAAGACACAAACACGGGTTATATTTATTCTGACCGCACTCCGAAGGTGTGCAGCATCCCACCTCCTATCTGCTCTGATGGGAAATCATTCATTATATCCAGGAATTAAAAGGAAAGCTATAAAAACCCCTGTGTTTTTCATTACTTTTGGGTTTGGGGTTTCCCCCCCCCCTCCTTCTGAAGAAAAAAAACTCCTAACAGGGATCCACGTCAAGGCTCGCTCCTGTCTGCTGAATGCTTTTTCAGCTGCAGCTCTGTTTCGGAGCCATACGTGGGAGTGCGGTTCCCACGCAGCCCTGTGCTCCCCGGGGACATCTCCACGGCCGCTCCTGGCCACAACAGGGTCCTGGGAGGAGAAGGGGAGAGGGGAGATGGGGGGTGAAGGAAAGCATCTCCTGGGCATCAGGTGCTCAATGCACTGAGGAGCTTCTGGGACCTGGGAACCATCTGTCCCACCCCCGAGCGCGTTATCCAGCTACTGGCTCCTCCAGGCTCATCTGCCAAGCCCCAGCACAGACCCAATGGAGTGGCAAACACTGGTGCTCACCAGAGGCTCATCTGAGCCAAGACAGGGTCTTTTTGAGGACATGGCAAACCTTGGAAATACAGAGGGTGCAAAAAGGGGAGGAAGGGAGAGAGCACCACCGTTGGGCGGCGATGCCAGGCTTGCAGAGGTCTTCTCCATTAGCAGAGCTCCATAACCAGACGAGCTGTTCTCAGGAGATACCACCCCCTGGTGTTGAAGGTTGCCAGCCCTCAACACCAGCTCTGGGGACGGTTGGAGAATGTAGAGCTCCCCTTTGTGACCGCAGCACTGCTGGGAGACCTGTTGGGACCAGGACAGCAGCAAACCCAGACCACGACTCAGCTGGTTTCCCATCCGTGGGACAGGCTCCGGGCTGCCCATGCCGTCCCGGCCGAGACGGAGCGGAAGGGAATACCAGCTGGGATGCCTCAAATACCTCCGCTGCTGACCCTTGCCAAGTTCTCAGCATTTTCAAAACAGTTCCCGCATTTGAAAAAAAACCCACACAACACAACCACAAACCAAAACAAACAAGAAAACCCCAGCTCGCCTCCATGTCCAGATTGAAAACCACTCGGTGCGCCTTGTCCCCGTTTGCCCTCTGCCACTGGGCCCGGCCACCACCCTGCTGTCACCCCTGGGATGGGGACTGCAGCCGGTGGAGGTGCAGGTCTGATGGTGGCACAGGGGAGGCAGGGGACACTGGTGAACCTCACCCAGCTCTACACCGTGCTGCAGCATCAGCTGAGCGGCGTTACTATCCTCGGGCGGACCGTTCGCAGAAAGCCCATCAAGTCAAATCCTTGTTCCCTTCCTAGACGAAGCCAATTAACATTTCAGGCTGTCTTCTCCTAACTGAAAGCAGTACGTGGAAGCACGCTGCTTTAAAACCATTTTAAGTCGAACAAACAGCTTAAGCCCTCCATTAAAATAAAGTTAAAATAATTCTGTTACTAAAATATTTATGACGTGCTCCTGTGGCTAACCCGGGACAGCTGAACTTGGCGGGTTCTCCCCTTCCCTCCAGCTCTGACACCACCAAGCAATACAACCCCTCCCCCCCCCTTCACATGCTGATTTTTGGGTAGTTCAGGGGGTTACAAAGATATTTGCCAACAAAATGCAAAAGGTTTTAGGATCGTAAGTGTAGCACCTAGGGAAAAGAGCAGGTCTTGGCTGGGGCTGTTGAGTATGGCATGGATGCTCCCAAGAGAGGAGTAATCTGTTGCATCCATCAATCCATGCCACGATACAGAAAGTAACACAAGATCATTTCAGGTGCACAGGGAGGAAAAAAATAGTTCTTACCTCTGCAAGCAGGGGGAAAAAATGACGAGCCAGGACCAAGCAAATCTCTAACGAGAGCGAGAGGCTGTTCAGCCTGTGCTCAGTGAGTGGGCACGGACACTGCGAATGTACTTTGCTCCACCAGAATTTAGCCCACAATGTTCTGCATTACTGGCACCAGCACAGCACCCTTATCTTCCCCTTTCAATCTTCATGGTGTTTACTCCGCCAAAGATTACAGTTCGAGGCGAAGCGATCTATCTAATCACAGTTTAACCTTTTGCAAGTTTCTTTTTTAAGGTGACATCATCTTGGCAAGGATGAACGTAACGAAAAGCTGTCTGTAGAATGGACTTGCCTTATAAGGGCCGTATCAAAAATAAAAGCTTGTATAACCAAGGGAAAGCTGGAGTAAAAACAGGGCTGGGAGCTCCAAGGAGAGCCTGTGAACTCCCCATGAATATCTCCCTCGGCCATACAAGGTGCAACATTTTCCTTTTCAATGCGGTTAAAGAAGAGAAGGTATAAAGCATCCTTGGGTATGGACGGGTCAAACCCCCCAAAACCTGGATGCCAAATTTCCTCATTGCATCCAGGCGAGGACGAAGGCAGCCGTGGAGGGCTGTACCCTCCTGCTGGTGTTTGGCACCTACCTAGAGACACACGGGGAAGGGACACGGTGTTTTAACTCGATGGCAGTACATTGGGCTGGGAGATCGTTTGGAAGGATACAATGGAAAAATGGTACTAATGCAACTAATTAAGAGTTTTCTCTGCTAGGTTGTGCCAGTTGGCATCTTCACAGGAAAAGACACAAATACATTTCAGCAGAACCCCTCCAACCGTCTTTACTCAAAGAAATTACATCTGTATCTAATTCACAGGGAAATAATACACTTTTGTGTGAACACTGTCCCCTGCTCCACTGCCAAGCCGAGAGACACATCCCGTAAGGTGATCTGAACCTCCCATTCTCCGTCGTCAGTTACATACAAAAACTCCCCCAGGCATCCAGATTTCCCTGATCCCGACATTCATGCTTAACTGCATTTGGAGCTGCTGTCTCCACAGTTTAGGGAAGCATCCCTCCAATTTTCCTGATTTGGGCAGAGCACGAGGGCAGCCCAGCCGTTCCCCATCTCTCTGTTCTGATCTCAGGAAATTCCCTGAGCACAAAGCCTTGCAAAAGCCATTTTTCGTCGCATCGGATAAACTTCATGTATTTCTAGAGCAAGGGCAGCCTGTTTTCTTCCCTTACCCTCATTGAATTGTGTATTTATTTCCAGTTTCTGGTTTAAAAGGAGAAGCTAATGTGATTGGACCGGATTCCAATTACAATATTCAACCATGACTAAGTCAGCTGAGACTCTTCCCAAGCAAGGACCAACAACTGTTTCTGCAGGAGCCTTCAGCTTTTATGAAAACCACCTCTTCTGTTGACTTATATAATCTTTTAAGAATCCACATTTGATTGTAGTTGAAAACAGGGAACTTCGGGAAGAAGCTACAGAAATGGTGCTACCCACTGCCCCAGGTAGAGGGAGAAAACTGGTTTTGGTTTTGCAAAATCTAAGCTGAAGGCGGTTTGGATCTTATTGCATCTAATCTAAACAGCCGAGACGATCGAGGGTGGAGATGTGTGGGTGAAGAGATAAACGCTCCCGCTGTAAAGCCTTTGCCTTAGTACGGTGACAAACACGCTTATGATGGATGTCCATAAAATGAGATGAGACACCAAGGCGGTGCTTGGAAGGTTTGTGCCCGGTGAGCCGTGCTGCGAGGGCTGGGGACGGAGCGGCAGAAGGGTGAGCACGAGCCGACCCACCCGAGTCCTTTGGTGGTCCAGTCTGGAGAGGGGAAGCTGTGACTGGGGTCCAGGATGCTGCTCACTGGGCTTTCATCACGAGCTCTTCCAGCGCCTTCTCCCTCTGATTCCCACAAAGCAAAAGAACTTCTTTGATTTCATTTTGCTGGAAACCCATATCGTTAAACTGAGCTAACAAGTGCAAGAATTCAGCTGCCTGGAGGAAGAAGGAAGAGAAAGGAGCGATGTTATCCCGGGCTTTTAAGGATGGATTTATCATAGAGTTGCAGCAGAAACAGCGCTGGGTGACGAGGCTGCAGCCAGACGACCTGGCCGGGTTGTATTACCGCTGAAGGGCACTCCTGGTACCGCTGCAGACAGACCCCAGAGCGAGGGCACACATACCACTGCTAGCACTTAAAAGTGTGCCTTTACACCAACTTTTTAAATAAGAAATATTTAATAAAGTCAGCCTCTAGCTTCACTTATTCCTTACAAAGTTTAATATGAATTCCATGCAAGTGTTTTCCTGCGTTATAAAGAGACCAGGGAAAGGCAGTGAGTACAAGCTGGAATTAATTTGCCCTGCTTCCCCCTCGCTCAGGCTGGGCCCCAGTGCCACAACATCTCCTGGAGCCGTGTCCTCGGTAAATAACCCCCTGCCTGACACCGAGACCCGGGCGCCCTCCCGCTGCCGCAGCCCTAACGAGCGGTGAGCCGGCAATCCTACGTGCCGTTGGCATCGCATCAAACACCACCAGCCCAAAATTTCAAGCAGCTTTTCTCCCATGCTGGCTCTTCGCTACCCCCAGGAGAAGAATGGTGACGGAGACCAAACACCCGGCGTGCCACCACGGTTCTTCTCCCTGGGGGGTGAATGCAAAGGGGGAGCCGGGAGGGACGTAGCGAGCGCGAGTGCTGGTGGGCTCAGGGTGGGGAATTCCCTGCGCAGGGGCTGAGCGAGCGTCATGATTGCACAACGGGGTGAGAGGATGGATGGAGAAAAGCAACGGAGTGGGTGTCCTTCCCCGGGAGGTCCTTACAGTGACGCTGCTCTGGGGGTCTGTGGCGAGTGCAGGCTCACTGCTTGCAGGGCAATGGGTCTGACTTGCTGGGAGGCTGAGCGAGGGGTGGCGGAAGCAGAGGGGAGCACGCAGCCCGCTAGAAAAGCGAGCCTGGAGGATGTTGCGCGAAGGGCCGGGCTGTGCCGCCCCACTCTGACCTTTTTCTCCGAGTATTGGAACATTTCCATGGCCTCCTCCACCTGCCCTTCCTCGTAGCCCTGCTTCAGCAGCCGGTCGCAGGCCCCCAGGTAGCTCAGGAACTGCAGAAGAAGACAACCAGGGTTAATCCAACCTCGCAGACGTGGGGTGCAAGTGCATTCAGGAGCCCACCTTGCCACCTTCCAGGGACGTGATCACGGGGAGGACCTGGGGCACAACTGTCCTGCTGGCTCCCATCTGATGCTTGGCCATGGCGGTCTGTCCATCAGTTGGACTCCCACCAAGAGAAGACGACATCTTGGTCCCCCCCACTCTCCCAGGGTGGGAACGGGAACAAGGTAGAGGGAGGTTGAGGAGCAAACCAAACATCCGAATCATCTGAGATACCAAGTGATGACCTCTAGGCTGAGGGGTGAAGCAGAGCCTGTCCCTATGAGATGTCTACCCCCAGCCGACCCAGCATCCCTTTGATGCACCGGGGTTCGGGCGCCCGCAGGTTCGCTCCAGGGTCCGAGCACAAAACCCACCCCAGGGGAGACCCGTGTGCTGTCATTACTGAAAGTAAACAGTTATTTTTGGCTTTCCTCCTTGTTCTTGGAGTGCTGACAGCACTATTCCCAGCAGTATCTTTTAAATACCACGAGAATCATTCACTGTCCAAAAACATATGGGACAGACAATAATAAATGAGCTATACAATAGCAGGGGGAATAAAAACATCCCATGGGTCTCCTCGAAGCTGTGCCGTCTTCATCCAAGGAGAAGCTGATTCATATCTCCCCAGATCCACCAGTGCACAGACCTCCACCCTCCCCAGCACCAGCGTAGCCAAGGAGAGGGATTCAGTGAAAGACCATAAAACATATGAAAAAGCCAAAAAAGTCCCTCATACTGAGTTGGTCATTTGGCTAAACAGCAGAGTAAGGGTTTTAAGAAATGTCAGTCTTAAGGAGCGGCTTATTAACTCAAAAATGAGATATTCATTGGACTTTGGCATTCATAACCTGTGTGTGTTTTCCTCATTACCTTACTAATTAAACACCCCAGACCATTGCTGTATTTTCTTGCCCTGTCCCAGCAGGGACAGCTGCTCACGGCAGAGCACAGCCAGTCCTGGCAGCCTGTCCAAGCCCAGCATGGAATTGGTGCTGTTGTCAACACAATGCTTTTTATCATTAACAAAAAGTAATATATATATATATATATATATATATCCTCAAGACTAAACAAAACCAGTTTTTTAAATATTATGATCTGCTAACCCCTTGGGTCTGGTACCAGCCCTACCACTTGCTGGGGAGGAGGAGGAGGTGCCACTGCCCTCTTGAAGCTCCTCCTCCCCTTGTATCTCTCAAGGATGCTCCTTGTCACACTTAGATGTCCTCCAGCACAGGCACCCCTGGAGCGCTCGGCTTTGTCTGCTACACGGCCAACCCAATAACCTCATCACAAACCGCTTGTGTGGGAAGAGACCTCCAGGCTCGGGTAGATCAGTAACCTGCTGGTTTATCTCTTCCCTCGTGTGCTGCTACTTGATGTTATGCACAGCAATGTAGCTTTTCACGTCAAAGACAAGCATGTGCAGTGACGCAAAGGAAATCCCTCCTCCAGTGGGTTTTATTTTCCATGTCCCTGTACCACTTCTGCGGATGCCCATCGGAAAGGCCCATCCCCGTGAGGTCCCCCGCTTCAAGTGCTCCAACAATTGGCTGCTTAAGAAGAGCAAAGCCTTCCCACCAACCGTTTTGCCGGCCCAGCTGGACCATGGACTATAAGTCACCTTAGGAAAAAAAAAACCAGCAAACACCACCAAAGACCCAAATGCTGATTTCATTTTGGAGGAACAGGGTAAACATCTCCCCAGTCTTGCAGCAGGGTTCAAACCAGGGACACGCAAACGTGGTGGGCACAACCCCTCGGGCGCTGAGCCTCCAGAGACGGAGGCTCTGCAGGGGGACAGCGAGATGTCAGCCAGCACCGCGGCAGACAGCCCTGCTCAACTCACTGCTGCAAATGTCACCGCTGAGAACGCAACTTCTGCAAGTGTTGGAGAGGCTCAGGGAGCCACCGCCAGTGGGGGCGGCTGATGCAAGGCTTGTAGGAAGCGCTGAAGATCTCAATTGCTGCTCAGGGGAAGACAGCAAGTTCTTGAGGGGGAGGAAGGGGGCAGGAGCACACTACAGAAGCACAACAGAGAGTGTATTTCACTGTATTACTGATTTTACAAGAGTCCAACAGTCCATAAGAAGGGACTCCCCATCTGCACGTGGCCAGGAGGTGGCCGGCGCAGCGGGCTGTGTCCCGTGGTGGACACCCTGCTCTGAACCCCGTGCTTACGGCTATCTGGGGAGATGGATCCTGACCAGCTGCAGCCGTTTGTCCCTTCTCAGCTCACGCGCACATTGAGAGCTCCGTGGATCAACGATGCATTTTTGGATTGATCGGTGATTGTTGATCAAGATGCAATGATGCATTTTTTGGTTTAGCCCATGACACCCTAGATGATGAAACTCTGCCACGTTGGAGCAACTAACCCTGCTTGAGCTTTTAAAGAGGTTCTTCCACTAAAATTGAGAATTGCCTCCTTAAGGCAGCAGACTTGCGTTCTCCACCAGGGTGGGCTCTGCCAGTTTGACTTGACACTGCAAAGAAATTGAGCAATTTTTGGCTACCATCTGGTACTACAATCAATCTTCATGGCTGAAGCTGTCATCGTCACACGCTGAAACCCTGCGTGACACCAGCAAGCAATGAAGAGCACCCACAGCTCTTGTTTTTAACTTGAGTTGAAACATATTTTCCAGGAAGGTTTTGCCTAATTTGGTAGTTTTATACTTGTAAGAGACGCAAAGAGGGCTACACTTTACGTTTTACCTTGGCTGTATTGGGCGTAACTGGGAAAGATGGGAACTGCTGGTGAAGGAGACGCAGGATACAAGGTCGACCTTGTCTTTTGGTGCATTAATCTCCTCTCCAAGCCAATGGGAGTCCCTGTGTTTACGCAGAAGGGAGCAGACTGTACCCATTTCCATCGTCAATAAAATGGACTGCTGCTTCATATTGAAGCCAGCAGTTGCTACAAGACGCCCTTGCACAGCTCTGTGCAGAGAACGTGGGCTGGGCTCTGCCCATCTCCCTCTGCCTAGGTGAAACCTTTATGAATTGAAGAAATAAAGCTTCCCTTCCCACCTCGGCTTGCAGTGACGATCGCCTGAAACACCAGCGAGGGTCTGGGGAGGCTGATCCCGCCGGGGGTGACCCAGGAGGGAGCCAGAAGCTCCAGGATGACTCAGCCGCAGAGCAGCTTCATGTGCCGACCGGACGGGTAAGAGCTGTCCCACACAGCACGGGCAGCTCCCCGGGAACATGGGACGGAGACTCGCACCTGACAGCGGCTGCTCGGTGCCGTGCTGCTCACAGCTCTGCCTGGGGGCCGCTCCTGCTCCCTGGCACGACAACCTGGTGGACATCCCTCTTGCTAAGCTGCAACCAAGCCCCTTCTCTCTCTGCAAGAGCTACTTGGATAATTTAGCCCTACCAAATCCTCCGCTGGGATGGGCAGGTCCAGCCCCCAGCTCGCCAAGCCAGAGGGTGAGAACCAGCAGCATCCTTCATGGCACGAATGCTCCAAGCCCACCTGGACCACGAAGGGTTCGTCTGGACAAGCAGAGACCTCGGGAATCAGGATGCAGCACAGCAGGCTGTGATGTACTCAGATACCAGGGGTAGGAAGAGGTTGTATGTTAATTATTTTCAATAAATTCTAAGTTATTATAGAGGGTTCATCAGGAAAAGAGCTCTGGGACCCAGAGGCAATGCTTGCGTGGAGTCCCTGGTTGCTCCAGCGCAGGGAGCTTGTGTTTTGGAGAGAGCCCAGACAAATCTCCGAGGTATTCGTACAGTCCCACTCTGACAGGATGAGCCATGGCAATAATCATACGAATCTAACAGCCGGGAAAAAATGATGTGCAAAAAGTTTCCATATACGGGGGCAAAATTTGTACTTCAAAAGGACACCATGCTCCATACAACAGATTGAACAGATAACGTTACGCGGCTGTTATTACTCGCTGAAAAGCTGAGGGCGACTCATTGCTATTTTATTACAGCAAAAGTGCAGACGTGTGATCCCTGTCCAGTGAGCTCTGATACCAAAGTGGGAAACCCAGGGCCATCAGAAGTCCACCCCAAGCAAGACAGTCATCCCTTTCTCCATGAAAATCAAGTTTTTCTTTACCAAAAGCTTTCCGCGGCACCATGCCAGCTCCACCAACCTGACTTAAGCTTTGCTTTCCAGTCTTCTGGAGGGTGAGGATGGCTTTGCGGGTGGGGTAGCCCAAGGCTATAACAGGCTCGATGAGGTCTCGCTCCTCTTGGCTCAGCGCCGCGAGCAGGTCAGTCGCCGAATCCGGCTGGGATCTGTGGGAACTGAGAGGTCGCGCAGGCGAGGAGGCGGGCGTGGAGGCAGGGGGGAGGCAGGCGTAGGGGCTGAGGGACTGCAAGAAAAAACAAGCAGATGGTCTTGCTCCAGACTCATGAAATGATGTTAAACGACGCAGGCTGAAGCAACGCTTTCGAACGCCGGCAGTTACCTTGCTCTTTCCAGAAAAGGAAAATTCCCATACATGGAACAAACCCCCTTGGGCATCAAAGGAGACTGGACTTAATTAAATCCAGGCTCAGCTATAGATACAGATCAGAGAAAACAGTGCTCAGGATGGTTCATGGGCCAAAAAGGACAAAAGCAGCTTCCTTTCCCTGGAAACCCCGTCCCATCTCCGGCAAGAGATGCCACGCTTGTCCTTGACCGGCCAAGCAAGAGGCAGCGCTGCCCGTGGACAGGCGATGCGGCAGCCTGGGCAGGGGGGTGCTCCCCCGACGCCCCGTTTATGCCCATGATGTTGATCAGCTGTATTTAGGTTTCTCTTACAAAACCGTCTCCAGAAATTACCTTGCACATAGAAACGCTTGCCTGAGTACGAGGCTTTGGTTTTTGGCGTGATCCATTTGTAACAGCAGCCGAGCAGGGTGGGCGATGGATTAGTAATTAGTTGCAACAGCTGTTTAGTGGATAAATACACACGGGCATTTAATCCTTCCTTAATTACCCTACATTTAATAAATAACCTGGCCTTTCATGTGTCCAGTGGTTTTAATGGCGGGTTTTCAGTAATTCATCTCCTAAATCTCTCGAGTAGCTGGGTGAGATGTGATTTCTTAAAAAAAAACATGGTGCAATTCATATTGAAGGTGACAAAGCAATATTTACTCCATCATTTCACACCGCCGTCTCTATCGCTAAGCGATTGGTATTTCTAGTAGGACTATGAAATCTAAACTTTCCTAGAAAAGACATGATGGCTGTAAGGGGGAATTTCCCCATAAACTCTGTTTATATCTGTCAGAAGGGGGAAGATGGAAAGGAAAGATGGAAAAAAACCCTTATTTCACTGTTTTGGTTTTTTTTACTCTTTCAGTTGAAAATCAAATCAGATGCCTTGCTTGCTGGGAAAAACGGGGATGTTGTGGTTAGGACCAAACTTATAAAAACTCGTCAGCAATTTTGCATGGGTTCAGTGTTCCCGAAGCCCCACTTTGGTTCCGTTTTGCTGGCCAGACCCCAGCAGACGGGACCAATTCCACATTCTCTCCCCCCCCTCCTGTCTCAGCAACAAGACAAAGGGCTACCAGAAGAAAACACCTCACCGGCACCGTGGGCTTATGCTGTTTGATCGGGGGGATCGACGTGGCTGCGGCTGGAGGAGCTGGCACCAAGGTCCCCAGGCGGGACATGTCCGGGGCTGGCTCATACGTGACGCTGCAGCTGGTGCGGGGGCGCTGGGGGAGCGGCCGCGGCACCGGGACCCCTCTGCTCTCCGCGGCAGCTCTGTTCAAAGGATGCACCAAAGCAGCCAGCTTCCTCCTGGCCGCTTCCAGCTCGTTCTTCATGTTGTTAAATATCACCATGGATCTTCTCTGCTTGCTCGGGTCCGGGCTGGCTGGGCTGTGGCTGTTGTTCTGCGGTGGGGGCTCCAGCAAGCCGGGCGATGTCTTTGGTCTGGTCTGGTAAAAGCCGGGACGCGAAGGCAGACCTCTCCCAGCGTTTCTCCTCCTGGAGATCTTTTCATCCTTGTCGTTCTCTTCCCAGGAGGTCGAGGAGTACTCGTCATCCTCCGAGTAGTCATCCTCCTCTGAGTGCCAGGTCTCGCTCTCGGTGTCGGACAAGGTTCCTCTGCCCTTGGCGTGCCCGTCGGCAGCGCTCAGGCTGATGCAGCGCCGCACCGCCCCGTCCCGCGCTCTCCCCCCGTAGCTGTCGGCAGGGTCCACCAGCAGGAGCCAGCACGGCGGAGCCGTGGGGACAACTTCGGAGGTGACCCGATGCCGGCATGTTTGCTGCTGAGAGGCCACCTCGACCCAGTAAAGCACTTTTCTTTCCAGCGAGAAGTCGTGCTGCGGAAGACCGAGAAGCAGCTGGTGAGGGTACCTGAAACCAGACCACGCGGCACCGAGCAAACCACGTCCTTCAAGAGGGGACCTTGAAGACTGCATCCTTTCCATATTAGCTCCTATTTCCCTGAGCATCGGGGCTGGCTGCAGAC
This sequence comes from Ibidorhyncha struthersii, assembly GCA_013398815.1. NCBI lineage: Eukaryota > Metazoa > Chordata > Aves > Charadriiformes > Charadriidae > Ibidorhyncha > Ibidorhyncha struthersii. The sequence continues at coordinate 1,149,146 of VZSZ01003750.1, forward strand.
ACCTGGGCTGTAGGATTGGGCAGTGCCAGCCTCATCCCTATAGGGAATCCCCAAATTTATACTTGAAAAAAATCTGGCTACAAAGTTATTACTATTTTGAGTTCTATCTATGTTTCTTTTGAGAGGTGTCTTATGGTCAGAGATGGTTTTGTGTCAGTTTGGCTGCTGTGGAAGGGGGCAGCACCCGTTAGTGGCACCCGGCAGGGCCACATCGGGAACAGAAGCTCGGGAGCCACCAAAGGGGGAGACGCCACCTTGGGCGGAGGCAGGACCGGCGCAGAAGTCTCCGGCAGCGCTGGGGGCTGGGCTGGTCCCAGAACAGTCATCATTTCCACGTAGTCCGGCTTAAAATATAAGCGTGTTTGAGACTGAAATCTGAGGGTTTTCCTGGAACAAACAAGCCTTGCCTGTCCCAGAGCTCTCCAAAGAAGGTCTCCTCCGGACGGGCAGGCAAGTACATTCACAGCCCAGGAATGCTGTTTTTACTGCTCCCTGCCACTTATCAGCCGTGGACCCAAACAAGCCTCTCCGAGGAAAACACCACCACGTGCCTCAGCAAGGATCAGCCTGGACCACCAACACAATCGTTCGGCCTCAGTGGGGAGCACTGACATGTCCCTGACCAGGGACAAACCCAGGTCTGGGGGTTTCCTGGGATAGGACAGGATGGTGGACATCACCACCTGCCTTCACACGGGTGGCAAAAAATGCGTGCATTAATATTTCCTTTGGAGAAATAACTTAAAATGAACAACACAGTGACTCTTCACGTTAAACACATCCTGCAGATTTGGGATCTGTCATTTTTGGAGGAGGGATTAGGAAGGCTGAGCTAGGGAAAAGCCAGATGCGGGGTTTACTACTGGTTTGCCCATCACCAGGCGCGAGCAGGGGCTGTTTGGGATCGCCCAGAAGGCCTTCCCCCCTCAAAGTGCACTGACCCCATCTACGGGTGAGACTACTTAAGGCTGAACACACAAAGTATTTCTGAAATTGTCTTCGACTGGAGCTGTGCTGGAGCTACCGGTGAGCCCAGAGAGCCGACTCGAGGCCTTCAGGGCAGTTGTGCGGGGACAGGCTTCCTACCCCCGTCCCGAGCACAGAGAGCTCCTTCCAGTTGCTGTGCTGGGGTTTAAAATCGGTGACAAAGCTGTTACGGCAATAGGTGTAGATTCAAAAGCGGTTCAGGACTGAGCAATGTGGAAGATCACAAACTGCCACAGGATGCTATATATATATTATACATATATATACGTGTTGCCAGCACAGGTAGTATTGCCTGCTTTCATCTCCATTAGATTTATTAATAAATATTTAATAAATATTATTAATAAATGAGATGGTGATGATTCCGGACCAGAAAACAATCCCAGAGCGGAGCCTGAAGTTTGTCCTCCTATCCCAGAAAGACCCAACCCTCCTGCTTGGATGGGATTAAAAAAAACCCAATCCCATACCTACCCCTTCCTCACTCCTACCTACAAATTGTCCTCACCTCCTCCCACTTCTGCAAACCAGCCAGTTAAGAGGAGATCAATTAGGAGGAGGGGTTTCCCTTCCCTTCTTTCACAAGAAAAGGCAAACACCACTGACATCCCTTTGAGCATCCCCCCAGAAGCGAATCCGGGCGCGGACGCGAGCCGAGGTGGCTCACCATGGTGCTCATGAGGATGTCGGCGCAGTCGGGGAGCTCGATGGCTGGGGCGGTGACTAAAGCGGTTTCTCCCCCGGAGTCCCCATCGAGGCTCCTGGTCATCCGGAAGGGAACTTCATCCAGGTAGCTCATCACTGCTGCCTGATTTCTTGCTGCTGGAGGAAGGGGTGAAACAAAACTGTAAAAGGCAGGACGAGCACCTTTTAAGTTGGGTGGAAGAAGAGAAAGATGAGCTACTTCAGGTGACGCGGGTAAAAGGAACGCAGCCCTTAGACACACTACCGGCCAAGTAAAAACTGCTGCGTGCAATGCCCAGGTTTGCAAAATCTTAATTACTGATGCCGGGAAGATTTGTCTGAACTAACCTTTGCTATTCTGAGCTTCAGCCAGCAGGACCTGACCAAGTTTACGGCTTAATTTGGCAGAGATCCTGAGTGTTTTTCTCCTCCGCTTCCACCTCCGTGCATGCCCCACTGCTTTCCATCCCTCCTCCTGCCTCTCCCTCTCCCTCCGCTGCCCATCGCACACTCCCTTTCCCAAGCTGGGGACAGACCGAGCATTTTTTCCAGTTACAGAGGCAGAAACCATAGCCAAGGAGGACACCTCGCAGGTCTCCTCTCTCTGAGTGACCTGCGAGCACCTGTGGTCACGGAGCTCATGCGTGCGGCCACGTGCTGCTAAGCCATCAGACGGAGCAGCCGGGGGGAGCTGGGGCGAGGGCACCCCCTCCAGCGCCGCAGCAGTGTACCGAGAGCCAAACAAGGCGGCTGGTGCATCAGGCAAGCGCCGGTGTGAGAGGGATGTCAAACGAGCCATTTTAAGGCCAGATTAGCTTTTAAGAGCCATCTATTCATTTTAAGTGCGGTGATGTTTTTAGATCAGGAATAGGAGGGGAGTGAAAAATTTCTGATGAACTGTGAATGGTGGCACGGGAAATACCACTGCAATAGCGTAGCCGTCAGTTCTGTATCAATGACTCAATTTAGTAAAAAGCCACTGCTTGCTGCGTGAAGCCCAGAGTCCCCAGCTTCCCAGTGACGACAGTGTGCAAAATGATTTCCTTTATATATTGTTAACTGGCAAGAGCTGATGGTCAGGAATCCACCGAGTTCGGGTACCGGCAGCCTGTGCCTGCTCATCCCAAAGCAGCGGCCCTCAGCAGCCATTGGCAGGACACAAACTGTAAATACTTAGTGTGATGTGTCTCCTGGTCTAGTGGGAGGTGTCCCTGCCCACGGCAGAGGGGGTTGGAACTAGATGATCTCCAAGGTCCCTTCCAACCTAAACTATTCTATGATTCAATGACATCCGTAAAGTGCATTTCCCAATTATTTTTTTCCTTTAAAGTGAAATGGCTTCTGTGACAACGAGGATAAACACTCCACGAAAAGAAAATAAGCAGGTGAGTGCATACAAGGAAGAAAAAGCTGCCTGTTTAATGAAAAATAAGGGTCTATAGCGGGAAATGGCATTCAAGGTAATTTCTTATGTTAGCGAAGGACTAACAAATTGCTTCCAGACCACAAACAAGGAGCGACACGCACAATTGCTCGGTGCAACTCAGTTGCTCTTATCAGAATTACAGAAGAATTACAAAAGGCTCGCCTGCTTACGCCAGGAGCCTTTAATACCCGGGGCTGTAGCGCGGGCAGAGCCCCTAACCAGCTTTGCGGCTCCCGCACATGTACTGCTGCTGACACGTGACGCATGCAACGTGTTGGGAGCCTGCACGGAGCCAGGCCATCTGCTCCCCAGCCTAAGAGGGCTCAGAGTAAGTTACAATCCACGTCGGCACAAACAGAGACACCGCGTGAAAACATCCGTAAGCGAAGCCGCCTTCCCCCGGCTTTCTCCAACGCCTCCGCGTGGCCGTGCAGCCCCTGCCTGCGAGAGGGACGGACCCTCCTTGCAGCTTACGCTGTAAATCAGCTCTTCCCAAAAGCTGTGCGGCGCAGAGGTGCCAAGGAAAAGAGTATCTCGTCATCCATCACTTAGAAAGGCTTTTCTTGGTTTTAAATGTCTCTTTAAATGGGTGGAGATGGGTAGTGAATGTGTCTGAAGCCACGACAAAGAAAATACGGAGAGATTATAGTATTGCATCTCACTATATTTCACCACGTAAACACTGTGCTCTTAAGAAAGCTGTGTTCCCACTGTGCTCCCACAAGTGTTAATTCCCAAAACCACTATTTAGAAAAAAAGAAGTACATTGGGGTGAGGAGCGATGACAATGACAATGCTGCTAGACAAGAATGAAAGAGGATCAGTGGTAAACACCAACTTACTTGCACCAGAAAGCAATTCCTGCAAGGGGTCTGACCTCGTCTGCCTCACGCCAGCCCTGCCCGCTTTCCCATCAAAGACACAGGCCGGCAAACGAACAAATTCCTATCAGGAAGAGGTTGTGCCTTAAAAGCACGAGAAACCTGAACTGCACTGGGACCAGGGAAAGAAGAGGGTGCAAATGAGTCTTGGAAACTCACAGCCAACCCTTCTTTTCTTCTGGGCTATCATATTTTTTAAAAACTTAAAATAGTAGGAAATACTATAGTCAGACAAGTTTGACTCTCAAATCTGAATACCCAAGTTTTTTTCAAGAATTAATACCCCATCTCCATGTATTTTATGAGTTACGATTTTAAACATTCCTCTCCCATCTGTGGCTTCAACATCTTTCTCACCGAAATTATAAAACACTTGAATGCAGATGTCATTAGAGGAGAGCAAATACGTATAACAACCACAGAAAGACAGAGACTGAAGCGTACCTAAACGTACATCACCCACTGGCATTTCCAAGTCCTATTTTTATTAACAATATAAAGTTATCCTTACTGTCAGACGAACTCATGGAGCTCTTCTCGCAGCGCAGGGAGAACAGGGCTGCTTCTACGCTGCCTGTTTATCTGCTGCTCAGTTCTTAAAATTCCTGCAGTGTCAGACAAGCATCTGACTTCGACAGTTTTAAGATGATCACAGCTTAAGCGGTTAGTCTGTGTCATCAGACACGCTGACGGGATAAGGAGCCTAACTATGTAAGCAGAGCATCCTCCGGTCACTAAGCTTCCTGCGTTGCAAGTGGTGTTTCTGCAGTTGTTTTCATGTTATTTGAACTTTTGCTTTTTCATCGGGTAAGACTCCCCAGGGCCTGACCCAGCCACAGCTCTCGGAGTAACAAGACGCGAGAAGTGACAGTAGGATGGGAGGACGTAAGGATTCCCTACCTAAGAGGATGTCACCGTAATCTGTATTTCGGGGTGCTGTAAGTAGGCAATATACACATGAGCAAGAACTGCAAACTTCTGCCCCCAGATTAATTCTAATTCTGTCAAAAATTACTAGTTTGTGTGCTCTTACTAACAGAAATCAATGCAAAGCTTCAGCCAAGGAACTATTAACATTTCATCAAGGCCCAAATGTTGAATTTAGGCAATTACGCATTGTCTCCTCCATGAATTACACGATGTTGTGATGTGAAGAGGGGAGGAATTGGGAGAGATTAAATCCATACCCACATATCAGGGCTATGCAAGAATAACAAATGCAACTCCGGGAAGACCCATGACAATCCGCGTGGACCAGCAAAGCCCCAAACCAGTATGGCCCATCGCCGTCCCACGCAAACGGCGCGGCACATGGAAGGCTTTGAAATCACATGCCTTTGTCACCTTGTAGGAGGGAGAAGTTCCTTCACATAAACCTTTTGCCAGCAATTCTCTCCACACTGGAGTTGTATTTGATGCCAAGTACTAGAAGAAATCTCTCCCTCGGAGTAAAAATGCTTCAAACAAGCAAACAACAAAAAAAAAACCCACCCCACAATCCACTGTTCTCTATTTATTCTGTACAAAAAACAACTTACGAAAGAGAGTTGTGGTTTTTTAATCAAATACTATATACATGATCTGTCCCTATACAAAAATAGCTATATAGGGAAAAACAAGTTACAGTAGGTTATACTTCAAATTTTATTGTTTTTTTCCAGCAGGCTTATTCATCAAATTTATATGTATTCACATGGCTGTCTGACCTATTTCACCACAACTGGGAATTTTTTCCATGTTGTGGTACCAGTTTTAGTCCACAAAAGCAAAACATCAACAGCTGCTTTAATCAACCTTGAAAAACCCTGTCTTGTTTGTACTTCGGCATTTGTTTAAATTTGTAATAGGTTCGTTTCTACACACAAAAATACAGGAACTGTTTTGACAGTGATGCTTGACATGCTTCATTTAAGAAGAAAAACATGTTTATTAATGATCTCTCTTTTTTTTATACTTCTTTATTTCTGGAGATTTCATCATCTGGATTTAGGCTTATAAAGATAAAAGCCACTAAAAATAGGATGTTAATACTGGCACAAATACCCTCATCAGCAATGTTTCTTTATTAAGATCAAGATTTGTTAACAAAAACTCGCAGCGGGATTGTAATTCCATGCCGCGAGAGGTCTAGCAGCTTTGGGCTTGCTCAGATATTTCCCCGCAGAGTCAGATGGCAAAAACATTTCCTACACTTTTCTTCAAGACATTTCAGTACCTGGCTACCGAATCAGAGGATGAGACCTCCTCTTCGCACCCTCTCATATTTACACACGTGACTATAACTAAACATTCCTCCAACATTCAAATAATTTATTACTAAATTATCTGACAGCCGTGCCCCAAGTGTCATTTGTGGGGAGACTGGGAAGAACCCATCCTGGCGGGATGCAGCTTCCTTCGGGGTGATCCGCTGGCACCAAGTACTGATCCCATTCGTGCCTTTAACAGAGAAAGCGTTGTTTGAGAGGAGAGCCGGTATGAGTTTGGTAATAAGATTTATTATATACCCACAGAGGTATTTTTCCATACTGTTCAATACACAAAACACTGTAAATTGTACTCTGAAACTTTTTTTTTTTCAAAACACAAATATGAAAATTACATGTATATTCTATTAAATGGAATGGTTATGCACGGAAGCACACTCTGCCTCACACAGGCATCCGTTGAACACAGCCCTATCAAGCGAGAAGCTTGATCTTTAGCTGAAAAAACCCAGGACAATTCATTGCATAACCATATTTGGAAGTTAACGAACTGAAAGGGACCATAATTTTACAGTCTCAACAAACAACACTTGTCATCTTTGATAGTAAAATAAAGACTTTGTTTGGTTTTACCTGATCTGGATCAGAGCTGCTACAGAATGCTCAGCTTGTAAGTAATACTCTCTGAAGGGCTGCAGTAGATGGGCTAGAGGAAATTCATCTGTTAAAACACAAACATAGAAATCATTCAATAAACCAGAAAGACCTTCAATTCTAGTAAGTCTTAGAAGGCCCAAATTCGCCACCTCATTTGCTGCTCCCCGGCTATAACCTGAAACCACTTCCCTATGTAATACATTAAGGACTATTTAGATGTTTTGCACGTCTCCTCATGCTTACCAGAGCTGTCAGAGGCAAGTCAAGACTAGCAAAACTCTTCCTGCCTCCAACCCCTAAACAAGGGGAACATACGGACGCTGAATCTTCACAGATTACCCGAGTCGCACTTACCAAATCACCAGACTAAAGCATCTGTTGGGTGCTGGAAGTCTTCAATCTATTCTGTTTATTCTCACTTCAGCTTAATCTACAACCTCTTCTTGCAAAACATTATGAAATCGGCTTGAGACATACTGCAGTCTGCGCTGAAGAGCTAAACACTTCGAACATCACATTTGTTAACAGCACACTACATCTCTTCCTCAGAGCATGAATTACTCCAGCGGATGATTTCTTTCTCAACTATTTTTGTGCCTGCATTTTAAACCCAGTGTCTACGAGATGGGGGTGTGGTGTGGAAAAATACTGTTAAGTATGGCGTGCAGAATTTACCTGGATCCCCAAACAGCTTGGAATCAATTTCGAGTTTCTGCTGTAGCAGTTTTTCCCTTTCCTTCTTCTGTTTCTTTTCCATTTCTCTCTTCCTTTCCTCCTCCTGTTCTCCCTCCAACATAACTCTTAATGCTCTCTCCTCGGCTTCATACAGCTCTGTGCGATTTTTGAGCAACGTTTTGAGACTCTCCACCTGACTTTCAAACGCTTCATCTGCGGAGGGGGGTGGACAAACACCTAAACAGAAAGAGAATTAATTTTAAATTTTCAAATTCAGAAGGGGCTCTGTTATCGGAATTAAGAGCAGAGCTGGCAAAATCTCAGAGGAACATGAGCTTAACCGGGCTGACAACTATCTTACTGGAATAATTGTTCTATCAAGGAAGAGCTTGGAAATGTAGGAACGCAACCGCTGTATTTAGCATTTTATAGCTATTCCTGCACAACAACGTAACTAAAATCACTAATAAAGAAACAGCTTTCTCAAGCCGCACCTTGCTAGTCAGCACAGGGTAGGCACATCATCTTATTTCCCGCGTGCACAATTTTAAAAGTTTGGTAAAAGTCTCGTAATTAACCTTTCCTGGCAGCTGCCTCTTTTCTCAGTTTCCGAAGCTTTTCTAATGCACGCAGGATGTCCACCATCCTCTTTGTGTCTGCTTGTTTCTTCCGTACTTCAGACAAGACGCTGTCTGCAGCAGCCTTAAGTTCTTGTTCCTACGGAAGAAAGAAAAAAACCCCAGACATGACGTGTGAAATATCCCACGCAGACAAGAATGAAATAGTACTTTCAAGAAGATTAGTGAAGCACTGGAGGTCAGAGTAACTTCCAAGTTACACAGCTGTAGCAGGTGAGGTCAACCATCCAACCCTGCCTTTTTGTGAAAAGGCTAAAACACAACAGACTTCAGGAAATAAAAAAAGAATGCTAAGCAACTCACAAATTTGGGCCAAAGGGCTAACGAATTCAAAAAGCCTGATAAGATTTAACCTCAGAAAGTTAGGGAAACCATACAACAAACATAACCCATCCCGATTCTACAACTCAATAAAAGACCATTAACATGCCACAGTCTGAACACAAAACCTTTCCCAACAGCTGCTCCATACCACCCCAGCGGCAGACCTAGCACCAGCAGATTGGTAGTTCTTTAGCCAACAGCACCCCCCAGCAAGCCTAATCTGGGGTGGTTCAGCTTCGTGGTTTGGGTTTGGGGGTTTTTTCTGCTTTGGAGCTGTTTTACTTCCCAGTGAGACCGAAAAGCCTGCAAACAAGCAGATTTACAAGGATGCAGCCTGTAGGCAAGGCTTACAGCTACTGAAACGGCATTGACCACTCAAGGGTGGCTGTGAGCAATGTGGGACCTGACAGCTTGGGACCTGAGTGGAAGACCTCCACACGCAACCCAGAGTTCAGAAAACACTTAAACCCCAACTGTCAAGGCCTAGGACACGAACGTGACGAAGCTGAGGTGCCCACCAAGGCTTTTAAGGAAGAAGCAGGACTGCAGGCCTCGGAAACAGCGTCTCTCCGTGCAAGCCGAACCCACGCAACACCCAGGTGGCACCTACTGAACCGCAGGGGCCGAAGCCAGGCGCCGCGCAGGCACAGCCCGCGGTTGAGAGGTCTCCCCCAGCTCCGCCACACTGCCCTGCACCCCAGAGGGACACG
>VZSZ01003750.1:1159029-1183633 GCA_013398815.1 Ibidorhyncha struthersii
GCGCGGCGCCCCCTGGCGGCCGGGAGGCCCCGCCCGCCCCTCAGGGAAGCGCAGCGGCTTCTTCCTTTCATCGCGAGCCGCTTAAAAACAAAACAAAACACCCCAAAACGCCTCAAAAGCTCCAGCGACCCGTAACGTTTCAAATTTCTGGGGGTGACGTCAGGGACGACAACTCTCCGCTGCTTGAATTATTCGCTTTGTTTTATTCAAACGCCAGAGGTGAAGTACAAACTGTAGTTACACGGCATTTTGTTTCCTTAAAAACAGTTCTTGGTTACATAATTCCAAACAACTTTCAAAACTAAGTTGTTTAACAGTTTCGCCTAAAATGTTGGGTTTTTCCCAATCCCTTGAAAAAAAAAAAAAAAGGATTTGAATTAAAGGATTCAGAATTAAAAGCGGTTATACTTTTTTCACTCTACAAAGAGGAAAGTGAGGACGCAGTTACAGATAGTTCTCCACAGATTCCCATCCTGAGGGGACTGAACTTCCCCTAGAAATATCCTCAACTCCGGACGCAGCTTTTTCTGAACCATTACTGGGTCATTTAACCTGAAAAAACCCGAAATCCTACGGGAAGTATCTGTTGCATCTGGCTACAACTGCATGTCACACTGCTTCTAGGTAAGAACACAAGTATTACATGAAATTTACATGACAAAAATTAACAACAAAAATAGGGTCAGCGCACCTGCAGTATCCTTTCCTGTCCTAAAACATCCACTAGACCGAAAAGAATGATGAACTTTTTAATTAAATAGTGGGAAGCAAAATTTCAGACACAGGGGTCAGTAAAACTGAAGTCCACGTATCACTGAAGGACAAAAGAGAGTTGTAAGCAACAATTTTAATTCCCAAAACAAATCAAACACATACAGGTCCTTTAGTGTTTGGGTTTTTGGTTTTTTGGGGTGTTTGTTTTTTGTTTTTTTTGTTTGTTTGTTTTTTTTTTTAATACAAAGGCTTTCCTAAAGGATTGAATTAATTTTGGGGTAGAACAGAAGAGGAGGAGGATTGCTTTGCTGTGAGACTAAAAATCAAAGACAAAACCACAAGATGCAATACTAGCATTTGAGCGTATAACTTAAAAAGCACTGTGTCGTGTGAACAATCACTACCCATTACATCAAAAATATTATACATTTACTTCTTTATCTCTTAACGTTATAAGATAGGTTGGGCAAATACCTGGCACCAAAAAATTGATGCATGATAGTTCCAATACGTTAAACAAAATGTACTATATTAGAACATTAATATTTAAAAATTTATGTCGACTTCTCATCCAAATTCAGATGGCTTACCGCTTCCTGGAAATCCTGGTTACCCTTCCGGGAAAATGAGCAAATTACTGACTTCACCTTCTTTCACAGTATTCGAGGTGACTGAAACTTACTCCTAACGGAGAGGTGAAGGAAAGGGTATTATTTGATATTGCATTCCAATTGCTGTGACAAACGAGTGTCACATTTTAGCAGAATCTCCCAGCAGTGTCATAAAGTATGTCCCAGTTTTTCCAAACCCCTCTTGCAAGGGCTTCCTCCCCTCCAATGTAACAAGTCACTCCAGCACCCGGCGGGTTTCAAACACCAGCAGCAATCTAACACTGACCTGAACGCAACCCCCCGTGAATCGTATGAGGAGCTAATGGTTTATTCACCCTCTACTAATTATTAAGCTTGATTTCCCATTTGTAGAGTAACATTATTGTAAAATCTAACTATTGGCAGCACCTGCATTGCTGGTTTAGGTTCTAGAAGGAGCAATCCAGGTGCTGCTGTATTTGCTATACATTTTAATTAAACAAGTGTAATATACAATTCATATTTGAACATTATGCCATCCAAGTCCACACAATGTCCATCAAATAAATCAACGAGATGTTGCAATAAAATACACGATCTGATTTATCTAAGAAAGTTCCTCATCACGTATCATATCCGAGATAGATCCAATGCCTTTAGTATCAGACTGAAGCCAGAGGCAATCGTAAGGAAATAACCAAGTGCGCTTTATGCGGGCGAGCATTCTGACAGTATTTAATGGTTTGCAGCGTCTGCTTGTCGAGGCCAGCCTTCTTCCTCAACGCCAGAGTCATATTCTTCTTCAGAGGAATCTTTAGTGGGAGCCCTATAATTAAAACGAACTGATCAGATACTTTAGAAATTGAGGAAAAGAACGGAGGCAGTTCCCATAGCTTTTGGTAAACGCGCCACCTGCAAAGCGCCCCAATGACAAACGTTCCAACACGGATCCATCTGCTAAACCACCAACTCATCTGGGAGCGGTGCTGTGCAGATTTACAATACTACCAGTACGCAGTCTCATTACTGAAAATCAAAAGGCTATTGAATTCAGTTAGGTCATTTGATTTGACCCACAAATTTTAAATTTGCAGCACACAAACACTGGTGCTCTACAAAATCGCTGAAAGCAACCCTCACTGTAAAGAGTAATACTTTTCCACTCCCTTTGAGACACTAGGTGCACTGAGCCAAGCTTCAGCACAGACACAAGATGAATACAAAGCACGTACCCTCAGCAGAGAAAGTTACTCAAAAAAGTTATCAGAAGTGGAAATCAAGCCAGAGTTCCTAAATTTCAGGCCTGTGTTTTTAACCTGACCCATCCCCTCTCAATTCCATACTTTGTTAACTTTTTTTTTTAAATCTAGATTTGTCCAGTGCTTTCAGCGTTCTACCACATCATTACCATAACACTATCTTTACAACATTAAATTGATTATTTTAACAAGAGTTCAGCAAATCAGTAGATGCGCCTTTGTGGCTCTGCACTGCTGCAAGAGCAATGGAGAAGAAAACTGCAGCAGCCTGGAGCTTGCATTGAAAAAAAAAAAAAAAAAACAAACCAAAAAACCCCACCCACGTTTCAGTGGCAGAAAGTAGGAGGAAGGAAAAAGTTCTGTTTCAGAAATTTCAGTACAGTCACAATTAAACTTCAGATTTTTACTGTTAACTTATGAAGCTTATCATTTACTTCTATTTCTACAGGTAATACACACACACAAAAGGCTTAAAGTAACTTCATGTGTAAGTTTATTTTTAAATTTCTATTTAAAAACTAAAGCAATACAAACCCAAAGTCTCTGGGACAGAATAGGCAGCTGTGTACAGTATACAGAAAATTGGATCCTTTTTAGGTTGTGTGCATGGTATTGCCTTTATACGTTTGTTCCTCTAGCAAACACCAGAATACCTGTCTAGCTGTGTTACTTGTCTGTTCTGATATTTCCGTTATGGTTTTACCTAATGTATCCTGGCTCTTTTTTGCCTTCTACAACATCTTTGTCGACTTCCACGCATACAATGTCAGAATTGGGCACTTCAAACATGGGCTCCAGTAACAGCTTTTCCTACAAGAAAATAGAGGGGAAAAAAAAAAAAAATTTCTGTATGCCCCCTCTTCTACATAACAATGTGGTTAGTGAGTGATTTTCCAAGCTAGACAGTCTTCTTGGAAGAACTCTGGATAGCCACAGTTTTAGAAAGAGACTTACTGTATCCACGTAAGACCCACAGCTAAGTGAGGTTTTGAGTGAAGATTGTCACGATTAGGTCCGTACGCACAAACGGGAATAGCTTCATTTACTCAATACGAGACTTAATTTACTCACCATTATAGATCGAAGACCTCTTGCACCAGTTTTTCTGTCCAGGGCCAGTCTGGCTATAGCCTTCAACGCATCTTCAGTTACATTTAATTCACACTACATAGAGATAAATGGTGAATTAAATAATTAACTAAATTTATAACTCAACAGGGCTGAGTGCAACAGTGCAAGCGTTACGGAAGATAACATACAGTAGCGATTTACTTGTTACAGACCACAACATTTAACATTTAAGATACATACATAAAGCTTCAGCTACACTTCATTTTTGACTAACGTTACCAGTATTGACTATGTCCCTTTACCTACAACCACTGTAAGCACCTCTACAGTACATGAAGTGGCTCTTGATGCCTATTAGGCAAGGTCATGGATGCTTATTCGAATGTTAACATGAAGAGCAACTCAACTACTTCCAGATTATTCCCCCCCCCCCAACGACAGTTATCCAATCTAAACCAGTCAGGTTTTAACAAGTTAGCTTACTTTTTTTTTTTCAGGGTGGAGAGGTGCACATGTGGGGGAAGGAAAATATTTCAACTGATACTTTAGATCACTTTAACACTGTATTTATAAACAAGAATATTGAAGAGTCATCAAATAAAAACTCAAACCTTATCCATGCTGAATAGTGCCTGGTATTGAGGAACCACAGCATTTCGTGGCTCAGTAAGAATCCGTACAAGGGTCTTCTCATCTAGGCTGTGCAGAGGAACCACAACAGGCAAACGTCCCACAAACTCAGGAATCATGCCAAACTCGATGAGATCTCTGGCTTCCACATGACGCAGCAAGCGATCCTTTTCTTCAATATCTTCATGGGGATCGGACTCTCCACTTATATTAGCAAGATCAGCTGCTGCTGCAGCCCTTCTGCCTTTTCCCATATTAGATGGTGTCCCAAATCCTAGATACTGCAAAACAAACGCGTTATACTTACACCACTATAACAGTTAAGTTTTCTTTATGTAACTAAATCACGTTCCACGTGCATTAAAAGAAACCTGGAGTGACTGATTACGTCATTACATATTAATTCAAGCTCAAGAAGTTACTTACAGTAATATTACACCCCTTGCACACAATCAGTTTCTTACAACATTTAATTCCCTCGGTAAGGTATCAATACATCAGCCTAAGAGCAAGTTGGGTTTTTTTAAATAAAAAAGGTTAGTAATGCGTCCTGATAAGTGTACAAATACCAGTGACACTAAAAAGGGCTCTTCAGAAGTAAAGCAAACGCGTGGCAAGTATGTTTACATGAAAAGCTACATCAATTATCATCAACAGTAATTTGGAGTACAGGCACTCCTCTCTGTTGTTAGAAACAGGGTGCACATTTTGTCAGAAAGCTGCAGCCAGAAGAACCTTGTCCCCAGACATTAATATACAAAATAGTGAACTGCATGACCAGGTATTTTAAGATGATGACAGCTTTTAGCACCGTTTGCTCAAACTGTCTGAGTATCAACAGTAAACCCTTGGATATCTGTAGAAAAAAAGCTTTTTCTCAGTTTCATACTTGGTACACTGCAACTTAAAGAAATCCTACTATAACTGCTAGAACTGTTTCACATATTCTGTTTTTAAGAAACATAGGACATGACAATAATGTAAAAAGTTTACCAGTTAAGGATGCATAGCAAGTCCTCTACCAACAGCTTTCACACACCACCTCCAACCTGATTTTTTTTATTTTTTTTCTTATTTGCATATGCTAAAAATTTCCCTGTGGAAACAGAGACCAGTGCAAGCTACTTAAGCCTACTAACAATAGGCTTGTTCTTTGCTACCTTTCTTAGGCTTGACCTCAGGCTCCCAGATAACAGGTGGAAAACTACTGCTCTACAAACAAACTTAGCGGGTTTACAAATACAGCAAGACCTTTAGGAGTCAGTACTGTGAACAGTAATTAAGATGGTAATTTTTCAGTTCAGGTACAGCCTGATGCACTCACTTTTTCATTTTTCCTCCTGCTGATAATTCTGTCAAGACCATTAAAAGCACCAGAAGCTACAAAGAGGATGTTTGTTGTGTCAACCTGCACCGTTTCTCCACGTAGTTTACGAGAATTCTTTTCTGGAACATTTACTATTGTGCCTTCTAGTAATTTTAACAAGCCCTAAGAAGGAAAGAAGAAATAAGCAATATAAAATTCCACTGTGTAGCATCACATAAGAAGGCATGCCATGCTGTGCTTACTTTCACAGATGTACGTATGTGTTTTGCTCCCTTATGCCTTTATAGTAACAGCAAGTGTCTAAAGAAATCAGTTTTCCATACGAGACAATCCCACTCAAGGACAGACAAAAATCTCCCTCTAATGCGACTCCCATGCACATTATGAGCTGCACTTAGTAATAAGTTGCTTTAAGAGTTCCGTCAAAATGGAAAGTGTTATCTATTCTTGCCTACATTATGCAACTTGCTATCTGAATGCCACAAAAGACAGTTTTCAATTAAAATGTTTCTACGAAGCAGTCTTGAGTTGCTTTTGAGTTTTTTTTTTTTTTTAAACTAAAGAAAGTAAAGAGGAAAGATGAGTGTTTCAAAGGTTCATAATTAAGGAGCTGCTCAACTATGACTGTATGTACTCCCGTCCTATTTGACATAGGATAGGATGATATGTAGACTTGATGGGCTGTTCGCTTACGAAGTAAAAATCACTCCGCGGCAGTACTTACTTGTTGAACACCTTCTCCTCCAACATCCCGTAACTGATGAATACCAGGAACGCTGCCGATCTTATCTACTTCGTCCAGAAAAACAATTCCTGCAGTTACAGAAAATGGCTTTAAGGAAGTCTCCACTTTTTGAGAGAAGCAAGAACTTATACACAGGGAATAACACAGTTTAAGACAGCGGCAGTCTGTTCTACTTCCACACTGTAGATTGCAAAAATGTATGCAATCTTGTCCAACTATGGACAAGAACAACTACTACAAGATATGCTTGGAGCTCTTTTCAGGTTTCTTATTTTCCATTTAAAGGGTTAAAATTCATGTATATGCATGAGGAATATAAATTACAGAAATACCGGTGGTCTTAAAGTTTAGAGCACTTAGGCAAGATTAACATCGTCTATGAATGAACTCGAGGAAACATATTGTAAAAGTTTACCTTGCTGAGCTTTTTCTACATTGTAGTTGGCATCTTGCAGGAGTTTCGCAATCACAGATTCAATGTCTTCACCAACATAGCCAGCTTGAGTCAAGGTAGTACAATCACAGATAGCAAAAGGTACATCTAGGCATTTAGCTAGAGTCTGAGCCAGCAAGGTTTTACCTGATAAAATAAAAACTGTAAGTTATAACTACCATACATTTCTCTATAGCACACAAACCAAAATATTTACCATAGGATCATAATTACTGTTATTAGACATTTTGAATGATGCCAGCATGTTCATATAGTCGTATAAGAATATTTTCCAAGGGAGACAGTTTTCATAACCACTGTTTTTTACATTGGCAAGCTGCATTTCTGTATTAGACTAATGGTACACGTTTGAGGCAGCTTGACACGCATACAGTATCACAAATAAAATGTCACACAATATAAAAACCGGAATACATGTACTCGCATAGATTAAAGATTAAATAAATCAGTAGTCCTTTGCAGACACTCAGAGTGCAGTGCAAAGTCCAACTGCTCCTGCTTTGAAGTTGGGGAGAAACAGAATTAAAATATTTAGTGAATGTTCTCCCAAATAGCCTGCAAAATGCTATCACTTCAGCACAAACACTCCCACTTCTTATGAACATAAAAATATAATTTCTCTTTTAACCCCCCTGTAACTGATCTGTCCCAGAGACGAAACAACAGTTTCTAACTGCAGCATCTCAGTTTGCCATCTAAAGCAGGAAAACTTTAAATGCATTTTATTACAGCTTCATGAAAGTTGCATCTTTAAATCAGTCAGGAAATATAGCCATTAAAAAAAAAAAAAAAAAACAACCAAAACCACAACACAAAAAACCCACATGACTATACCTCCGTCCTTTTCAAGGTCACTTAGCTCAGCTTGTTACCATGGCATGAAAGCACAAAAATCCCAGTTTGGAATTCAGAGTTACATTTTTATACACCAAATTGGAATAATCACAAAAGAGGAAAAGTCACTCATTAACAATCAATTCTAAGAAAAATCTGACACCTATAAAAACATGCAGCTGTATACCTGATCCAGTTGGTCCAAGCAGCAAAATATTACTTTTTTCAAGTTTTATGTCATCATTGGGTGAATCTAGGACTTCTCCTCCCCGTTTTTCCTGAGGTATCTGCTGGTTCATTTGTTGCTGCATCGATGCTCCTAAAGCATTACCGTGTGGACTGATTCCAGCAATCTGCAGTAGTTCTGAAGAGAACAATAACAGTACTGTTTGAGCACCGACAAGGTCTGCCATTACCTTAAATACACAATAAAAGCTTGGTTCTTCTGTTTTGTTCTGCAAACCTGTAATTCTGTGTGTACAGAAGCCTACAGATAGGACTGCAACAGAAATATGGCACAATCATTACAAAAACATGAGTTCAAATCATATTTTTGCACAAGCATATATTTGCATGTATGAAAAGAATTTCCAATGATACGGTGCATTATCTAAAAATATTCCTCTACATTTAAAACAAGATAAGTTTTCAGTCCTTACAAACTAACTCATTTTAACTGTAATTTTTTATATTTTTTTAACACATGAGAAGAAACAAACCCAAACTCTTGATTTCTATGATGAAAAAGTACAAGAACTGGTATACGGTAACAATTACAGAAGCAACACACAGGTCTGCTCTCAAGACTTAAAGACTTGTCTTAGTTCAGTTGTTACAGGTTTTGTCTCTACACGTGGACATGGAGATTGAGCTGGATTTTCTTTTCTCAGAGCTTAATTGGCCTGCAGGGTAGAATTTTGAAAATTAAGAAAACTGGTTGAAGAGGCGTAACTGGGATTAAAAACCAATCTACGCTAACCTAAGGAAGAAGTTCAATAGCCAGTGAGACTTACTGTGGACTGAAGAAACATAACTGACATCACCTGGACAAAAAAAAAAAACCCAACAGGCATTCTGAGGTTCAAGGTGATAGTGCTCTTTAAGAGTCTAAGTACCCTGCAGAAAACAGTTGCATAACTTCCTTCATTATCTACCTCACATCATATTCTGTGTGACATTACTAATATAACCACACCTCAGTAAAAAAAAAAAAAAAAAAAAAAAAAAAANGACAGATAATGATTTAACCAACCTCATAAAAGGTATTGTTACAGTTTACCTGCTTTCCATCTAGATAAAGAGTCACCTCTGTTAAAAATACACTCAATGCCATCAATTAAATTTACTTGCAGAAGAAAAGCAAACAGGATTTTACTCGGCATTGCAAACTAGCGGTGACTAAAGACTACTCTATATTAACATCGAAAGAGTAGATATTGCAGAGGAGGACATGAGGAGAGAGTTCACTTACTTGTAAATCTGTACTCATCCTCCCGTCTTCTGATTTCTAATTCTAAGAGAGAGGATGAAAACAGTAATAAAAAATAAGTTTATAAAAGCTTACAAATTCTCCACCTCTTGCCCTCTTCTGAATACATCTCATCACTGTGTATGAATGTATTTCTACCAAGAAATCCCCACATGAATTAGTTTTTATTGCTGTCAAAATTAACCCAAAACCCAACTTGCATGCTTGTAAAAGGACAGCAAGTTTTCTACTATTTAAAACAGTAACAAACTATTACCTCTGATCAGATTTTAACTTTAAAACTGCTTATAGAAGGGGAAAAAAATGCAGTAATGCAGTTTTGTTTTGAAATGGCTTCCTTAAACTCTCACATTTCTATCTGAGTGTTACAATGTAAGATTTCTCATATCTCAAAGCACTATCCCTTACTAACATTCACGGCCAGTCCCTCTGGGTGTGTATCATTTTATCTTCCTGTGGAGGGTCAGGAACTTCCCCCCCTGCCAGGTACACAACTGCTCTCCTACCGTTACCAGAATGGTGCTACTAATGTTCCCCTTCAGTTAAAATACTTCTTTACATAAATTCAAAACAACAGAGAAGATTTATCTTTGACTAGCATACAATTTTTTGCAATACAGACAAAACACCTTAAAAAAAAAAATATCAAGGTACACTTTGAATCAGAGGGAGTAACTTAATCCTACTTCTAAAAATAAAGATCAACATAGCTACACACTTACTCAGTAGCAAAAGTACTGCCAAGAGTAACTCCATCTACACCTGTTAGATACGGAACAATACTCTGGTGACCAAGAGATGCTGCCAACAGCAGCAAGTGAGGTTAGAAAGCTAGCTATTCATCAAATAACCTATGCAAAATACTGTCTTCATGATCTGCATTGTTGCTTGCAGATTAAGCAGCAGATTTACTGTTAAGCAGTAAATGAGATTAGAAAGAAAAATTTAGGAGGCTCACGTTATAAAGTTAAAGGAAAATACCTAATATGTGTCAGTAAAAGCTGCTAAATATTTAACACACTAGGCAATACCCATGGCACCATAAACCTTCCGGATTACTATTTAAATAAATCAGAGAAATTCACATACAGTGAAAATTAAATTTAATAGAAATTCTTTTAGATTGTTTCGATTACAGAACATCCAGTGTCAAGGTAAAGCCTTTCTCAGGTTTCTTAAGTTAGGGCCCTGAAATTTTAAGTTTTATTTGACCAGAAAAATACCAAACATCATACAAACCTCTTGGTGTTAAAGAAGTCTGCTTTTCAACTTCTGCTTGCTGTCTCAGGTTAGCTGGGATATTATTGTAGATTCTCTTGTAATGATTGTACACAGCAACTGAAAGCACCTTCTTGGCAAAACACTGACCAACAACGTATTTGTCGAGGTAGTTATAAATCTGAAAAATAACCTCAATCTTAGTAACACTTCTATATCACCTTGCAGCAGAAATGAAAAAATAGCATATTGTGCCAAAGATAGACTTTGGTCTAAACCAACCATTACAGAACTGAGAAATAGAAACTAAACACCTAAAATACAAAATATACTCCTGTTGATCAGTTTACTTAAAAACATGGCACTTACACAATTATATTGTGTCAGTTCTCCCATACTAATATTTAAACCCATTGTCATTTTCACCCAAATTTGTAAGAGGAATGGAAATTTCAAGAATATTTAATGTCTTACAAGAGGTCTATCCAGGAGCCACATTCAGCTTCAGAAATCATTACAGTCCACTAGGAAATCAGAAACACAATAAGCTCCCTCACTATTCAGAAGAGGGAAACCAAATGATTTAGGACGGGTCACCCCAAAAGGCTAATCAGCCATAGTTCTCACCCAGAAACAGGCCAATAAAAGGTTCAGCAACTACAGAAAAAGCTGCTAACATTAGGGTGCAGAACATGAGGCCATAGCAGGAAATAAAAAATGCTACAGTTGGTGAGAGTTGAGGTTAGCCTCAGGGTCACAAGGAGAAAATGCAGCTACTGGACTTCAGTCACAAGACAAAGCCAGAGGAAAACAAGCCCAACTACTTTTATTGGATCTACTTGTTCCTTTTATCAGTGTTCTGTTGGGTCACATAGCTCTCAAAGGTTTAATCTTGAGCTAATCGTCCTTCTTGTCTGTTGCTCTGTCACAGTAGACCATTACACACCTGACACAGATTAAGAAGTAAAGCATTTCACCATGCTGTAGTAGAAGGAAACACCGGGGTGAAATTAACAACCAAACCTTTTTCGGTGGAGGCGGCGGCTTCTGCTGGAATGCCAACTTCACAGCTTCTGCTGCTGACTCGGGCTCTTTAATGATGCTCTTTTTTGTGTCTGCCTCTGACAGTACAACAAAAAAATGGTGACACTTTTCACACTTCACAAAACGGGTGGAAGCTGCAGGAAAAGTAAAACAAAACGGTAAGAAGAACTGCCTAGACAGCATTCATTCAACTGCCCGTGTTCATCATACACAGGACAAGCACCTGTAAGACAGCACAGCCACCTCTGCCTTTACACAACACTTCCCCTTGGTTCACCTTAGAAGTTTTAAAAGCAATTACTGGACTATGAAATCTGACACAGAGGGAATGCAGTTTGCCTGAAAAGTCTCAACACATGGCAGCAAACAAACAAGGGATTAAAAAAGCAATCTATTTCCTGCTTATTCAGTAGTACTACACTTGGAAGAGGAAACTTTGCAACTCAGAGCAATGAAAGTGTTATGAGGGCTTCTCACTATGCAGGAATTGTTCCCAACTCTCAAACTAGCAGGCAAAAAAAAAAAAAATTGTGGTTAGGAACAGACTACTCTAAAGTGCAGGGAAGCAATTTACAGTATCAACGATAGCATGCAGCAGGTTCGGGAAAGGACAGCTGTGGCAGCTCCCGCTCTCTGCATCCCACCGGCTGGATGCCCATCCCACTACAGAGGATGCTCGAGTCACCGAAGCCCAGGACACGGAGCGCAGCAGGGTCACGTAAAGGGCTCAGCCCAACAAGTGGCAGCTGTGGTATGCAACAGATGATCAGGACTTCATTGTTTTGCAAAATCTTTTGCTTATTTATTTTTACTGTCAAGAGGAGAATAAATTTCTTTCAAATTCCAAAAGCCAAATCCTCCTACGACTGACTTTGCGAACCATGTCTCAAGAAATCATGTTATTTGCAAAGATTGGTTTCAAAAGCCTGCAAACTAGAACTTGCACTATTTCTTTCCCTTGGAAAAGCAAAGTTAAAGTAACAGAAAATAGACAGTAGAGAAGAATAAATTTATAATTCAAAATAGATCTTTTCTGACCATATTGCTATGTTATTAAATGCAAATCATGTGCAATAGGAGTGACTTAAATATATTAGTAAAAGTATTAAATTAAAAGCAAAGTAAATGTAGCAAAACAACTACATGAAAAACTTCAACGTCAAAACTTCTGAAATCATACAAAGCTTTCAGAAAATGGCTTGGACACTGTAGTACCAGCTGATTTTAATACCAACCTCTAGCAATAAACAAGCTGCTTATTTATAACTTGTTGCTGCCTCCCACAGAGCTGCCATCAGCAAAAGAGGGTTCTTTTTTTAATACTAACACACATTATGACTGGATAAGTAAGACCAGCAAATTATTTTAATAACGTACCACATAACACTGTGACAATCACAGCTTTATTAACTCTACTCCAAATAAAAGGTGTATAACAGCTGGAAAGTTCTCCAGGCAACATGCCAAATTACTGTTATCTGCCTGACGGGAACGCAACGATGAACCACTTGCACACACCCACCCCTCTTACATAAATATCATTTAGCAACAATATTGTAGGGGGGGGGGGAAAAACATTTTTCTCCCAATACTCCCTCAAAACACCTCTGATACTCTTAATAGCTACAGTGCTATGAGGCTGTTGCCCTTCCTTACGCAATGCTAATAGTCAGCTTTATTACAGTGGAACAACCATGAGAATACTTGCTCCCCTTATAGATCCACAGGAATGGTTAAAAAAAATAGAAAAATCAAGACCAAGCTATAAGAATACTATTGCGCAAGCTATAAGAATACTATTGTGCATCTTTAAAACATCATTCCCTGGAAATAATTATCGTGTAGAGTACACTTTTATCAATTACTCCAAGCAGCACAGAGGAAGGTTATTAGATATGTTCCTGATTTTCAGCAAGACAGATAGGGTCTGTGGTTACAGAGAAACTGTTGTATGGGGTGTCTTGGGGAGGAGACTTATCAAAACACAGCTGTGAAACTGGCGACGCTCTCAGGGGGGGAAAGTATCAATGTGAGTTTTAACAGAACAAAAAAGTTTGTTCTGAAATACAAGGAATCAAGTTTAAAAACTGCTATCTCCCATAATAATGAAACTAAGCATTCAAAATTGCAAGCAACTTTGCTATTCTTAAATACTGGCATGTCTTTATATGTTCTTTTAGCAAACACACAAAACACAGCAAAGAGCCTTCATGTCAAATTACCTCACAGTCATTAAGATGTCTGCAAATATTTAGTGTGGTAAAAATGCAAGTCAAGTGTTGTTTTTCATTCAGGCAACATTACCACAGAGACTGCATTTGCAAAGAGATTTCTAAAGTCCGTATGAGCTGACCTTGCCAAAGAGAAACACCGGGGTTTTACAGTACATACAGGAAGCCAAAACAATTGGAGGATTAATCTTAAAAACACTTGTAGGGTTGGGATAATCATAGAATGGTTTAGGTTGGAAGGGACCTTAAAGATCATCTAGTTTCAACCCCACTGCCATGGGCTACTATTAAACTGCTATAAGGTAAAAAGACATCATGGAAAAGAGAGCAGGGAAGCTTCTTGCCTGTTAAGTATGTACAGTAGCAGGGAAGTCTTGCTTTGGAGGACGGGAACAAAGCTGATGGCATCAGGTGGAGACAGTAAAAGCAGTGCGTAGCTGAGGCTTCTCACGTCAATCAGCTTTAAAGCTATTCGATTTCACTCGACATTGGAGGCTCACATCTTATTTCACTGATCATAAATCTCTCCTTACAGAGTCTCGCAACCCAAACCAATACAGGAACTGCTGAGAAAGTCCATCAAAGCAAAATTCCTTTTGGTTTGCATCACATTCTTCCTTAATTGTTAATTACTGGAAAGCCAGAGCCAAGCAAATCCTTGTGCAAGATCTGCACACACAAAGTGAAGCCCCGTTAAAAACAAACTCTACTGGTCAACCGGCCTGTCATTCTACCACTCAATGGCTAATTACAAATTCATTTACTAATAAATGCGGCTTTTATTCAGTATTTTGTTTCTCTACTCCTCTCAAAAAGACTGAAAAAATCTAATGTTTAAAAGCTGAAGTACACACTAATTGCATATTTTCCTTTGGCTTTAGATATTTACTTAAGTTTCTGTAATTCAAACCAGAATTGAGCGAATTCATCATTTTTCATAACTAAGTAACTCCAAAGGCTTAGCTGAAAAATCAAGTTACAACACATTAAATACAACCTGCAACCCATCCATTTTAGGCAGAACTGGACAGATATTTTTTTCTGTATTAGTTTTTGAGCTTTATAATAGCTTTTAAGATAATTAGAACTTAGGTCTTTTTGTTTTCCAGCTGCTTTATATTCTACAATTTGGCTGGGAAGCAGCATGCTCAAATTAACAGACTGAATCAGAAAGACACAGGTCCAGAGAAAACTTGACCATGACTCACAGAAATTACAGCAATTACAATCTTTGTTTTCATTTTTTTTTAAGTTACCAATTAATAAAAAAATGATGACTGCTATTCTAAAGATGAACAAAAAAGTCCGCTTTACTCCATTATCTGCTGTCGCTGCACTTAGTTTGAACTCGTAACAGACTTCATTTAAAGGCTATAAAACCCTAAAGCCTCAGAGCAGAACATGCAAGGATGAGAAAAGTAGATACATTCGGTAATTCACAAGCAGACTTGCTTGTATTTTGACTTTCAGGCTGACAAACCTGCCCAGCTGCAACACTGTTCTTACAAGTAAAAACCGGGTTTCCAGTCCCAAGCTGTTTACAGTACCTGTGCCACTCTGATGCCGCAGTTCAAGTGCGGTATTGCTACTTGTGAATTTGAGATTGCATATACCAGACATTTTCTCCCATAACACTAGTATGAATGAATCCTCTTCCTAAGGAAGTTTTCAAACACGCTTAAACATTCCTAGCGACAATATAGTAAATCACATCTCTGCTTTCCAGGGGTACACAGTGACTGTTCTACTCTGGGGCAATGCTTGAACCGTATTTCCAGATGAAATCACAAACTCCAGTAACAAGGCAGGCAAACACAGCAGTGAAGTGAGAGAGTTTCAAAATGTCTCTGTCTACTCATGAATCATCTGATAAGAAGGTAAAGGAGGTTACAAATCCTTCCACTCTTTTCAACCACACCTAGTCCAGGGAGATGCCAAGATATTGAACACCACACAGAACTGTATTTCTAGTTCATGGACTAGTGCCAGATTTTTCAGAAAACCTTGTTGCCTATAGTTTCAAACAAACAAATGAAAAAAAGCTTATTATTTCTGGAGAAAAATAGTAGCTGAGGACTGATCCTTTTATCCAACATAAACAAAGATATTGTTATTATAGAATTGTCTTGTGATTCATGATGTTTGATCATTTTTAATAAACAGTATTTTACATGAGTAGCAGCAAATAATAGCGCATCCGCTCATTATTTTCACCAACTGCGATATTAACAACTGTTGAACAAATTTATGCTGACCTTGTCTTAAGCTTCTTAGTGCACAAGTCTGATTATGACTTGATACCTTCTCCTTGAGCCCCACCTACTGACAATGGTTATTTGCTTTCTGACAACTATTTGCTAGGCTGGTCTCATTAGCCCTGAAATAAGGAGAAATGTCTCCAAGTCCAATAAAGCCTAAAGCATAACTGCCATTAATTTGGACTGTACTTCAAAAAAAGGTTGCTATTGCTGCTGACACCAGGCATGTGATGCATTTTGGATTTTCTATTTGGACTTTCCTGCCTCCTATTTGGAATATATTACAGAGCCAACATAACCATAAAAGACAATTCCAGTAAGCCATCTGTCATATACTTATTCCTCTGCTGGATAAGCACTTTGGTTACAGTATACGCAGGAATAAAGTTTTATTATTTAGTAAACAAACGACAGACATTACAAACATGTATATATAAATATATATACATAATGGACAGAAAGAAGTATCAGTAGTTAAATTGGTATTATGTAAGCATCTCTTCCAACCGCACAAAATGTAACGAACTATTTCAAAACTGCATATTCACAGTTGCGGTCCAAATTCCACTACCATATTCTGCTCCACCACACACCATAGGAAGTTACACAAATATATTCACACAGAAAACACGTGCTTAGGCCAACATGGCCAAACTAAGCATAACAAAGGTTTTGACATTGTACAATTAGGTAGGCTAAAACTTAGCTATGAGGACTATGTTAGGTCACAAATATAATCACATCTGTGTTTTTAAAAAATAAAGTATTCATTAAAACTTACACACAAAGGTCTCCACATGTGTGCACAAGTCACCACACTTTGGGCAGCGCAGCTGGTTCCCTCCTTTCCCAGAGCTTCCAGAGCTTGACTTTTTACCACCCCCCTCACCGACAGACTTCTAAAAGAGATTTCCAGACAATTAGCCCCAAACAATGGAGCTGTTAATTAGGCATTTAGCAATGTGTTTATCGAATCCAGTAATGTGAATATTGCAATAGATGAATGATGAAATAACTATTGTCAGGATTTTGTAAAGGCTTTGAAAACTTAGAGCAACACAATATAAACATTTTGAAGCATGCACACATCTGCATTTCCCACGTCTGCCAATTTTGGATGCCCATGGAAGAGGCATCCCATATCTACATTAGAACTGCTTGACTAGCACCAAAACAGTAACAAGCTGAACAGCGTCAAGAATGTTTTAATAGTATATTCCAATGTAATTTATTCTAACCCCAGAGAAGAAAACAAATCATACTTATAGAGAGAGTAATTTCATTATCGCAACTGTGTTGAATCTAAGGGTTTCTGAAGCCACAACTCTTCTCGCATCCTTGACAGATGTAGCTATGCTGGCAGATGGCTGTAGGGTAGATATGGCCTATAAAACAAGCATCTCAGAAATTGCTTGGAAATATTTTATTTTTTACTTCTAAGGCAGAGTTACCCGACAGAAACTTACTTGTCTTTCTCTGTATTACCCTGTTTAGTGGTGTTCAAGCTTAACATTTTTTAAATCTACACCTGTTATATGCCCTTTGTACTTTGAATAATAATATAAGCTATTATAATTTAGGAAATAAAGATCTCTCTTCCCTTTTCTAACATAGTTCCCTATTTTTTTAAGCTTTGCTTGCCCACTCATTTCCCCTCGCAACCCTTCTCAAGATAAAAAAAGACTATTAAAAATTTTTATCTTCATTGTTTTATTTTTTAAACAAGTTTAATCTGAACCTCCAGAACACACCTGTGTCATCTAGACAGTTCCTCAGATGTCACAACACGCCACACTAGGGCTAAGTTATTGCCTGTGAACTCTCAAAATCTTACTTGCTGACTGAAGAGCAGTTTTACTCTCAGGTAATCATTCATCTGAAGAAGCTGTTTATTAACTATAATTATAGAGAAAGACTGGGATGAAAATAGATTACAATTTAGTAACAAGAATAAAGCTAGTCTCTCCTCAAGCTTGTCTTGCTTAATACAACTACCAAATCAGCGCTGAAAACAAGAACATTTTAAAGTGTACTTACTTCAAAAAAAAATGTTTGAAAATAGCAGGCTTTTGAAGAATAGTTCCGATTACTACTCTTTCCTGAGACCCTGGAGCCTGTTGTGGATTTATAACATTCTACAAAGTTTTCAAGTGTCCCTTTACGCCCAGCAAAAATACTTATAGAAATGGGAAAAGCATTATGGGATGTTTATAGGGTTTGTCTGCTAACATATTCACAATACAATTCTTTTTTTCTTCATCATCAGTTGTAGCATTTTGAAGGATCAGAAATGCCAAGAGTCAGCTAAAATTTCAAGATTCTAATTTTAACTAAGGAAAAAATCTACTAAAACGTTTAAGAAACATTTTATATAAACTTATCAAAAAAACCCTAATGCCTTGAGATTACCTTGCTTCCGTCTCCAGAACCATCCTTGCTTGCACCATCCTTTGAAGCAAAATATGCTGGTGTTTCTGAAAAGTTTCTAAGAGGAATTCGTCTTAGAGAACAAGTTTCAAAAGTTCCAAGTTTTCCTAAAACAGGGATGCGTGTACGACCACAAGTAATACCTAAAAACAAATCAAAACACAAAAATAAAAAATTAGTTTCATGAACCATTACACTGTTGGGAAAGATTTGCTGACACTACAGTCAGATAATAGAGCTACCTCGTCAGCATCTGACTGTGATGCATTTTGGTTGTCACTATATGCTGAATGCACACAATTTCAATATGCAGCTTCATACTTTCATCCAACTCTTTAGGGACATCGCTGAAGAACCAAACCAATGTTTTCCATACGTGTAATAAGTTCAAAACACCGTATTTATGTATGTGTTAATTCGCTAAATTCTGGATGTCAATTAAAAATACTCCAGTTCTAAATCCTGATGCCACCAAACTCCAGAACTGATTTACATTAAATGGAGCTCAAAGGTTTCAGCAACAGAACTCCACTCTGAACATTCAAATTTCAGCTATCCAAAATAAATTAGTTTCACCATCTTAGTGTTCAACTCATTAAAATCTGCCTGGATTGTCCAAAAATGACCCAGAAGTAATTCCACGTCCTCTAATGGCAGACAATTCATAGTCTCATTGTGTCATGAAATAGGGAACATCCAGGTTATGAAATCGATCCTCAGAATGATAAATACAATCAACATTCAGCACTTGTTGTGAAATCATTCAACCCCTGAAGGAAAAGACTGACCTTTGAAGTGTCTCCTTATTGTGCAAAAATTACTAAAGAGTCTCACACTCACACACTGCACGTCTGGACTTGGCTTTCACTTGTGAACACTACTCCAGGAATTTGACAAAACTTGACAAAAAAAGTTGTCCTGAGAAAAACTGAAAGGTAGTGTCACATTTGGCACATGCTGACAGACAGGCACAAGTAAATTCAGCGTAATCTTAACTTTGTTGAAATAGCTTATTGTCAACATGAAAAAAAAAACTCATTGAGAAACTAAACAGCCTTTTCCTCCTCTTGCAACAGCGGGTAGGATTACATTTCATGATCAGGTATGATGTGAATCAACATATGCCATGCTTGCGATTTCAACATCTCTCAACATAGACAACAGCCTGGAATCCATATCTCTCATTTGAAGTGACCATTTACTCCCTTGCTCTATGTTTTTGATAAAAATTCTGATTTACCAACAGAAGAGTTATATAGCAACAGTGACAATTAAAAACTTGCTGATAATACGTGGTTTTATTGTTAGAGAGGTGAGAGAATCCTACCGAAAACTCAAAAAACTCTTCTAAAAAAGAATAAGAACAGTAAGAATGGCAAGAGGAGTACAATTCATTTGCTCTGAAAGACGTAACAACAACTAAGACCTGGAATCTTAATTGAAAGAGGGCATTTAAGAAAAATCACCTTGCTACTATGACAGGAAAACAGACAAAAAGAGAAGAAAAGCGTTATGGGTGAGCCTAAACTCTGACAGGCTTCTGCAAAGCCACAACCAAGACGACAGTGTCAAATGAGATTTTAAGTTGTTTTATTAACTTATATGCTGCTCAAGATTCCTGAACTTGAAGATTATTTGCAGTTATTTTTAACATAACTAAAAATGTAATCTTTTAAAAAATCTGTAATAGCATTACTTCTGTCTGTAAACGTGAGGGAGGAATAACGATCAATGTGCTTTCCAATTTTAAATTCCTCTGCCAAGTGCCACTGCAACACAGCAGAACACTTTAGATTACGTAGGACAAACTATGAAAATATCACAATAAACTTAAAAATACTGGCTTACTTTCACAAGCAGTTGTGTCCTTTCAACTGAACCTGCAGAGAACTCTGAAGACTACAAGACTTGTAATGCACTTGTCAGCAGAGAATAAGCTGTGGTGAGTGTTTACAACGCAATAGCTCTTCTGCATTAATTCCCTGTCTCAGGGGCTTATTCCTCATAGATGGTTCCTTTACTGAGATTTATTTTATCACTTCTAAAGTGAGAAAAGACCCCTTAACAATATAAAAAAAACAAGCCACCTCACCTTCCCTGAACAAAACCTGAAGTCACACAACTGTCCAGCAGTACAGGGAGATTTGGCCTGTGGTGAAAGGACAAAGCACTAATGCAGAAACTCAAACATTTTACCACTAAGCACTGCACGTGGACTAAAGATCATCAATTTTAATTCGGAATGTCACTGTGACATAGAAAATGCGCTGAAAACTGTATTGGATGAACTACAAAACTATACACAGTGCTGAGTTCTGAGCCAGTAAGTGCCACGTTACCGACTGCGCCCATCCATTGATCAGAAACACTGCAGCTGTGGGGCTTCACCTCCAGCATTTGATGGGACAGGACACTGCCAGCAGATCGAGGCTAGCCAGCAGCATTACACCCACACTGTAACGCTTTTGTTGCTGTTAAATTCACTCTCTCAAAAGTCTTAGCTGCCCAGCCTGCCAGGAACATTAAACTTACCCTGCTACATGTGCTGAACTCTAAAGCATGTAGATAGGCTAAACCAGAAAAGAAAAAAAAAAAAAAAATCACATTACTGCTACATAGCTTATGGCTAAACACAAAAAGCCTTGTCCCTGTGCTTATCAAGAGTGGGGTTTTTTTTGACAAAATATCATTGTACAATTAAAGAATGAAGCAGTAAGAAAGTTATCACAACTACTTTCTTGCATAAATGAGCCCAGAGGCAGATCTTCAGAAGAAATCAACATTCCAGCCCAACGTCTGGCAACATGCACCAAATGATCCAGATCCTGATAAATGTTCAAATATGCAACAGCTGGCTAGCACAGCAGTATTCAGTCACACAAACCAGCAGTCAGGGCACAGGTGTTTTTTTGAAACAGCAAATTTAAAGGACATGTACTTAACATAAGAACATTGGTGGCAGCAATGGCATCTATCCAGGGTGTTCAGATTAGCGTGTTAAGAAATCATGGGAGGCTCCTTTACACCTTATTAACCTTTAATTGATACTTGAGGAAAGAAATACCGACTTTTGGGCCAAGCTTCAATATCTTGGAAGAAAATACTGCCCAAGGAAGTGACAGGGAGACTGTGACAAGAGAAGTCTCCTCTCTGTCCCACACAACACTGGATCGACTAGACTGATCCACGCACTCTGAATCTTCTCAAGTTTGTACCAACTAGCAATAGCAAACAAAGTACCTCACTCTTACAATACATTACCTGTTACAACAAAAATGCACCAAAATAAGATTATTTTTAAAAAAAAGAAATGCATAAAATAATCTTATTACTCTGCATCTACGATTTAGTCTCATTTGGTCTTTTACATACCCATTTTAAATCTTAATTCTTAAAAAAACCCCACGAATTTTAAAAAAAGATAATTCTGAAGTTAATTCAGAATGCTACTTGCCTTGAGGCTTATTGTTTCATTAGGCTTACGTGAGGACAGAGAGGCTGGAGTTGAAAGTACTCGTTTAAACCTTTCAGCACAGGTGATGTCAGACATGTAAATGTAAAGTCAGCTGCAATGAGTTAACTCATCTCTTGAAGGCAATAAATCATCTCTGATTCGGGAGGCTATTGCTGAGGGCACAATCATTCAAAACCTTGTTGCTAATGTGGCAACAGCAAAGACCTTAAGCACAATTTGGGGGTGGTCCCCTTTTCACCAAAAGCAGCACATGTAATGTCAACCCTCACTACCCATAAGAACACAATGAAAAGGCCAAAAGCAGTAAAAAAGTAACAGCCTCACTCCACTTCAACTTCTAGTGAGTGGTCTGCACAGCCGCACCCTTCTACCAATTTGGAAATAAATACTTTTTCTAACTGAGATGAAGTCTTTATGAAAAATATTTCAGGTTTAGGTTGTAAAAATGGCAGGCTTTTAATCAGTCGCTAATTAAGCTCACTTAGTAGCACTGCAGGGTAACGCAGACTGGACGACTGCTGCTGAAAATCCCTCCCGTTGAAACAAACTCTATTCTCGCATTACATTTCCCAAAGGATATTCCAGTGCGGGCTAATTTTCCAGAACTTTGCACCATGTAATACTGTCCTTAATCCTGACACGCCACCAGCCGTCCCCTCACACCACCCAGGGTGACATTAGCAAAAGATTAATAGAAAAACAAGAAAAAGGCCGAAGCAGCCACCCCTTGCCTAACCGAAGCCCTTATCGCAGCGCCGCAGCACGGAACTCCCCAGGTAGGCCGTCTGCTGCCGGGCCCCGGGAGGACTCGTCCCCCCTGCCCCGGGGAGCGCCTCCGGAGCGCGGCTGCTCCCCGTGACAACGCTCCGGCCGTGCCCCGGCGGGCCCCGCTCCCGAGAACCCCCGGCAGCGGCGGGCCGGAGGGCCGCGGAGCGCTGACAGCCCTGCGGCGGCCGACAGGGAACGAGGTTTTCCCCTCAGGGAGGCGGCGGGGAGCGGAAGGGACCGCCGCGCTCGGGCCCCGAGACGGAGGGCCCGGCCCGGCCCCACCGGGGAGCAGCGTCGGGCCGGGCGACGGCGAGGGGAGGACGGCGGGTTACCTCTCCGCGCGGAGGGCAGCGTGGAGCCCAGGAGGCGGGCGGCGGCGGCGCANCGCCCCACCCGCGCCGTAAACACCCCCTCCTCCCACCGCCGCCTCAGTGACGGCAGCGCGCTGCCGCCCGGCGTCACCGCGCACACGCCGCGGACTACCGCTCCCAGAGGGCAGCGCGCGTGGCGCTGCGCCCTCCACTCTGCCGGCGGCCGCGCGGGGCCTCATGGGAGTTGTAGTCCTAAGGGGCGTCGCGAACGCCCTCACCCCGCTGCAGTGCATCATGGGAAATGTAGTCCGGGCGCCGCCGGGTCCCCACAGGCTCCCTCAGCCTCCTCTCGCCACACAATTTCTACGATTCCTGCCTTTTAATTCCCCCTCCTAAACACAACAATGAGAAGAATGTTCCCCTTAGATCCCAGAAATTATTAAAAAAAAACCCAACAACAAACTGAAACAGCAGCTGACAACTTTTAAGCAAAATGAAGCAACTTTGGGAGATAGATGACATGGATGCCTTGTGTCATGGGGTGATCCCCAGCCAGGGAACAGCACTACCTATAGATGTGTACATTACCTAATCAAACGTATCCTTTACACGTAGCTCATGGAGAACGCACCTACCACTGACAGGCATCCATCCGCCGGCTTCTCCCGGCTCACCTCCAACTCCCATTTGTCATCTACCAATTAAACAAAGCTAATTGATCCCAACTGGCCTTTGCAGGAATGACTCAGAGTCGGGAACATGTCACCGGTCGCCCTCCTCAACCGCCCGGAGCTGCCTTACAGTCGAGGCCACCCCACACCCCTGCCGTGTTTCCTTTCAGGAGCTTTTTGACGGGCAGGAATAGCAGGTGAGGCTCAGGGATATCCCGACAAGCATCAACAGAGGCGGTTTGCCTTGTGACAACCTCATGGAAGCACGGTGGGAACAGTGGCGGCTCCAGGCTGGAGCAAAGGCAGGTTGGGTACCTGGTGTGCAGTGGCCGGGAGTGCCCACGGCACACGCTGCTGGTCCCTGCTCGCCCCTCGGAGCTTCCCCTCAAACGTGGCCACCTGGAAATAAACCGGTAAAATGCTACTTGTGAAACACTATTCAAACGAACAATTTTCTCAGGTCGGAGCTTTACCTGCAAATGTTTCTGTGCGTACAAAAGACACGCAGTGCCACTACGCCTTCCAACTTACCCTGTGCAACTCAGTTTTCAGCACAGCCTTTAATTTAGCATTTTTAAAACTAAACTGCTTGGACAGACTCAGCAAACGGAAACCCCCAGATTTTGTATTATAAGTACAAGCACTGCTCAGCAGCTGGATCAAGGGAGCAGGATAAAGCCTACTATATTAAAAGCAAGACCCCAACTTGAACACACGCCGTCTCACTCACCGGGGATTTCACTGAAATCACTTGGGATTTCTCACATATATCAAAAAAAATGACGCTCTTTCCCACTGGATGGCAGTGGCACGTCACAGTGACGCCTGCGCCAAGCAAAGCGGCAGCACAGAGCGGAATAAAGCACCTCCAGAGAGCTGCCGTGCCTTTTTTCCTCGGCTAAAACCCACTTCTGTCAGGAACCGGCCGAGCAGCGCGACAACACCGACAACCGGTTCCTCACACGCTCCCGCCCGAGGGGCGTTAATGGCGGCTGCGGCCCCTCACACCCCGCCGACCAATCACCGCGCCGCAGCGGGACCACGTGGTCTTTGCCTCGGTAGCCATGGCGCCGTGATCGCTTACTTCC
>VZSZ01003750.1:1183918-1255038 GCA_013398815.1 Ibidorhyncha struthersii
TGAGGGGGGCTCTGAGGAGGCATCGGGCTGGGGAGAGGGGGGCATATCGCGACCCCTGAGGGGCTCCGGGCTGGTGAGGTTTGTGGCTTGGGACTCGCTGCCGCAGGGAGCCCGAAGCCCAGCCCTGCCCTGGCGGTTCATCTTCCCGGGGGGACTCTCAGGGGAAGGGGCTGCCCCAGCCTGCGCTGCTGGGAAGAGAGCCTGGGCTGGGGGTGCTGAGTGGGGTTTTGCCCCCTTCTCCCCACAAAGCTGTGGGGGTTGGCTGTGGTTGGGGAGGGGGATGAAGCAGGGTCTGGGGTCATGGGCAGCCTGGGTCAGGGCTGGTGGGAACAGTGCTGGGGGAGAGGGGAAACCACATCCCAATTATCTATAACTCTTCTTCCCCATTGCTGATGTCTGGTGTTCATAAAGCACCCGTAGCTCTGGCATCTCCCCTGCATCTACTGATATTTGTCCGCAGTCAACAGCGGCTCTTGGTGCTGGTGTTGCTGATTCAGGTCTCTTGGCCCGTGGGAGTGGGCACCGCGTGGCCAGCGCAGTGGGAGAGCGGTTGCGCGGCGGCCCCAGCTCAGGCAGACACAGTATGGGGGTAGAGGAGCGATTTGCCACTCATCTAATCTGCTCTGGCAGGGTTTCCTCCCTAGTGGCAGGATTAAAATCGTTCTAAATCAATAATGAGTGGAAAATGTTACTAGTGTAGTGGGAATAACTTACAAGGAGAATATTATCAAGTGCTCTGAACACATCCATAGGTGATTCCTCCTTTAGGGGAACTATTTTTGAGAGGTTAGAGTTCTTCAGGTTGTTTGGTTTTACTGAAAACGAAACTTGGGTCTTTAGAGGCTGGGTCATGAACAGCATCAGGTTCTTTGTGTTTTGAGTTACCTTCAGTGGCTGGTTCTCTGTTTTCAGTTCATGGTTCAGCTTTTCTGTGGCTGGAAGAGCACATAGTTGTTGGCCCAAGTGTTGGTGTATGCAAATTTAATGCACCGTTTCTGTGCCAAGGGGGAAAAAAAAAATCAGTAATAGGACATTGACTTCAGAAAAAAAAGTCTATAATCAAAGAAAAACCATTTACTCCTGCTCTAAAACAGGAGTAATCCTTGGGGGGAGTGTCACAGATGCACCTTTACAAGAAAGCAGCTGGTGGAAATCAGCTCAGGTCCTGGTGGCCAGCGGTTTGCTTCTGCAAGTGGTAGCAGGTGAACAGGGAAGCTCAAAATTTAGGCTGCAGATGGACTCTTAACCTGCTCTGGTGTGAGCTGAGGGACGCTGACAGGACAAACTTCATCTGCATCCGTGCCTGATACAGCTTTGTGCCCCCAAGTGATGTGCCAGCCCACAAACTAGCTTAACAGTGCTGAAAGACTCAGGTGACAGAAAGAGAGGTGATCACAGCGGGAAGACACTTCCAACCCTTTATGGCAACCAGAATTATTAGCAGAAAGTCTCCCTCTCCTGCACCTTTGTATTTGCGCGGTGCCTAGGGTAGTGAGGCCCCGACCATGACTTGTGTTTCTTGGCCATGCTGTAATATAATACTCAAAAAAAAAAAGTGTTGTTTTAAGGCGTTTACTGTAATTTCTTATTTCTGCTATAACTTTGGCACACTGTGGTTTACTGAATAACTTTTTGATAACCAGTTAATGCATGGTTACAGAAAGGAATTAGACTAAACTGCTGTTTACTTTCTCTAGTGACCAGCTGTCCCCCTTAGTGCAGTAATGCATCTTTGTGCCTGCTCTGCCTTGCAAGCTTGTGGAATAGATATTTTTTTACCTCCACTGTAATTTTACCTAATGCCAGACTATGACAAAGAGCAGAATAGTTGATGCTAGCACCAAAACAAAGCCACGCAAAACTGAAACAGGGGCCATGTAGCCGAGTTTGCTACCTCTAACACCCTCGTTAGACATTAAAGGTGTATCACCAGCTCTGTGGAAGATGTGTGTTGTCTTGCAGTTTAGAAAGTACTTTCCCTTTTAAAATTGAAGTTTTCTGTAGTTGGAAAATGGCAAATGAAAACTGAAAGAGGAGGAAACTAACTAACTGTTAATCCAGCTGTAACCCAGTAAGGTACTTAAGCCTGCACACCAGCAGCTTTCCTGCAGACAGAAACGAATTGGAGTGACTCACAGAAAATACCAAGGTCTTATTTTATGAAGAATTAAGAAACAAAACCTATTGATTTATACTTGGCAACTGTTAAGTAACAAGAGTAAAAGTTGCTTTGTTTTTTTATGCTCAGTGCTGTGTGTGAATGCATGAAAATAATCTCCTGAGGCAGTTGGCTTTCAGGGTAAAGCTGTTGAGTCTGCAAGCTTCAAAACTGATACCATCTGTTGTATAAATGGAAGCTAATGGTCTCTCGCTGCTTTAAGAAAAAGTTACATCTACAAGTTACTTAAGCGTTTATTACAAATTAATGGAGTATTACAAGACATTGAAGTCAGAATGTCCTAGCATACATAGTGACAGAGTGAATTAGTGGTGTTCCTGTGTGGACCCAACTCTGAATCAATTTGTTCTGTATTAATTGGTGTGCTTCAAACGTATTTTTGTTGGTAACTCCTGACAAGGGTCAGCTTCTGTGCAGGTAGAATTGAAACTTCAGGGCTCTTCTGTAAATTAAGCCTCGGATCATCTGATGTTTCCAATGTGCTTTGGGTCGGTTATACTGAGATGGAAGAACGTGGACTGAATACTTAAGCAGTAGGTTCATGAAATAATTTAAGTCTGTTGTCTGACTGTGCTGCGGAGTGAATTGTATGAATATTTATTAGATATAAACTTGGAGCGCTTTATAAATTAAAACCAAACTGAATAGATGCTTTAGCTTTTTTAAGCCACTTACAGCCTGTAACACAGTCGTCTTTCTCTACAACTTGTTATATGGGAATGCTGTTACAAGAACATCATCGTTTCATCGAAAAGCCGGTACAGTAAGGCAGTCAGGTGACTGTCTCTTGGGAGAATAATTAAATGGTTTGTGATGAAAACTGAGGATAAGTAAACTTGGCGCGAGTCAGAGGTAGTATAATCAACTGATAAGAGTAAACTTATTCTGCGAATGCTTTATGTACACAGCACAGCTTTGGAGTGCTGCCTACAGTAAAGCTGTTGTATTAGTTTCTAACTTTGTCTCTTTCTTTTCCAGGCTGACCTAAACTGAGTTTTTTCTAAACATCATGGGAGAGATTAAAGTCTCTCCTGACTATAACTGGTTCAGAAGTACAGTTCCTCTTAAAAAGGTACGTACAGCTATAATCGACTTGTGGGTGAAATGTCTCCTCTTGCTTTGTAGTGGGGCAGACTGAGCTGTTTGGTTAATGCAGAACAGTTGTGGCTGTGCTAGTGACCTGGCTTATCTCCTGAATTGTTGTCCCACGTGTCCTATGAGTTCATGAAAGCATGCTCTTAATTTTCATGTGCTTCTTGGAGGTCACTTCCATGTGTGGTTGCGGGGAGCAGAGGCTTGCAGTTGTGAGCCGTGGCAGCAGTACCTGGCATCCTGATGCCAGCAATGCCGGAGGAGGAGACTCCGAGGAAATAGCGCATGCAGGGGACCACACGCGTGGCCTGTCATGGAGCTGCCTGCGTGCACTGCACTGAGGCAGGGCAGCTGACCCGGCTGCCATGCGGCCGTGCTGCCAGAGCCACCTCTGCCATTCCTACCCACTGTCCTCAGGCTGAAGCAGAGCATCTGAAAGCAACTTCCCAGCAGTTGGGCTGCACACAGTGTTCCTTAACCACAGCGGGGAAAAAAAAACAAACGGTTTCTTCCACTGCGTGTCCTTTAGATGTCTTATGCTTAATCACACTCTCCACTACTTTCTCCTCTCGCTTGGATTTCTCCACTTCCTTTCGCTGAACCACAGGAGAGCATTTGAGGTGTGCAGTGTTCCAAGTTCTGCTCCTTACACGTTGAGCGGCAGAGGGTACGGAGTGCAGTACGAGCACATAGCTCCTGATCCAGGCTAGCTCTCATGCGTACCTGTGTGGATAAGGCTTGCTGAGGCTGTGGCTACAGACTAACCTGCGGCAGCAGCCCGGACTCCTGCCAGACTGAAGGACAGTCTTGCCTTTACACCCCAGCCTGCTGCTCCTGCAAGCATGGTCACTCATGTAACCATACAAGCTGCGCAGAGTCAGTGACCTGTCTTGCTTGGGGGTGTTTTGCAGTTTGTTTTTGCACTGACTTCCAGCTGGTTCGGTTCCCTAATCTGCATGGCTGTGTGGGTTGCAGGAACACAGGGATGGTGGTAGCAGCAGAGGCAAGAGCAGCATTCTCTCTTTCAACAGCAGTTGGTTGCAGTTGGGCCACTGGAAGGGGACTGTGTCTCCAAACCTAAGGAACAACACTTCAGTGTGCCTAGTGTTATTTCTACTGGGTGGTCCGTGGCTTGATTTAAGAAATTAACTTTATGGAAGGGCTGTAGGATTTTCTGTTCAGGGTTTCTCATTAATTTTTGCCTGTTTGTGTCTTCTGTAAATAAGAAGGATCCATCACTGTTGACTCTGCATGCTCTGTCTGGGCTCTGGCTATCCAGCTTCTTTCTGTTTCTGGCCAGTACCAGATCTGGGGATCTTTTTGTGCCATTGCCTCCAGGCAATGCCTCACCAGGTCAGCAAAGCCAGGAGGCAGCATTTCAGCAGAAAGTGGTGTGGGCGCTCTGAGGCGCTGCTTTCTGGGATGCAGTACGGTAAATGAAAGGAGCTGGAGGTTGTAGTTACAACGGAACGCGTTGCTGCTGGCGTGGGGACTGTGATGCTGCAGCTCACTGCCAGGGGCCACTGCCTTCAGCTGCTGCCAGCTACTTAGGATTTCAGAAATGGGGACACATGTAAACTGAAGCTGCTGTTGACCCGATGACCTTCAGACTAGGGTATACCTTACCGTCTTGAGTGATTCAGTCTACCTAAAAGTAAAGTGATGCGGCCGTTATGAATGTGGGGTATGAAGAAGGTAGAAATAAACAAACTAATCCTGGTTTCTGGAGAGAGAAGAAAAGAAAAAAAGCACAATTTGAAGATGTATTTAATCTCTGAAGCAGTCTTTAGGAATGCATTTGCTTGCGTTATCCCCTCAAGAGTATAGACAAAGCATGTGCAGTACAGAGGAAGGAATGACCAACCATAATTACTGCTGGTGAGCACACGTTACTGCTGTCAGATCGACCTAAGGAAGCCGAGCCAGAGCAGTTTGTTTGAAAATAGGCTGCAATAGCAGGAGCAGGAAATGCACAGCTTCATCACCCTTCCTGCTCTTGTCAGATATAGGAAGTACAGCACAGAACATAATTAAGCTAAGTCTTTAGCTTTGCCTGTCAGCCTCCATTTGCATACACCGCTTGGTGTCTTATCTAAGTCCTTCCTAAAAGTCTTCAGCAGAGGACACCGTGGCTCTGCTGAACTCAAGGGGGAAGTTCTGCCCCTAGTTTCAATGCAGGACAGATTTTACGCTTTATGTGAACTGTAGGCGATCTTGATTGATCAGAACAAGGAAAAGGCTGGTGACCTACCAAATCAGCAGTTAACCACGCTGATGTCTGCCTACACAGTGCTTAGCCTTGTTTCAGAACTGGAGTTAAACTGTCAGGCATGTGGCTAGAAATCAAATAGAACAATTGTCTAAACTCATTGATTCCTTGTCTGGGCTCAAGGAAAGAAGCTTTATCTCTCAGCCTCAGTTCCCTTGACATGAACTGACTTCGGTTTTATGATTTTGCCTTTGGAAATGTTCCTAAAGGTAAAGTTTGTAGTAGCCACTGACAGCATCTCAGGAGCATCTGGAGTGCCTGGGACACCCAGCTGGCTGAAGGCGCATCCTATGAATGACTAGTCCTTTTCTGGAAGGACAAACTCTTACTTAAAAGGCCTAGATTGAAATCTCCACAGAACAGAATGTATTGAGCCACAGGACAACATGCCATCAACACTCTAATTTAAAAAAAAAAAAAAAAAACAAACCCAAACAAACCAAAAAAAAAACAGCTACCCTGAACTGATCCAAAATTCCTGATGGAGTAACAGCTGAGCACAGTGAGGTGTGAGCTCTGGAGTTGCCTGCGAAGGGTTGTTTTTGCAGGAGCTGGGAGGGCTTTTGTACAAGGTTTATTTTAAAATGGTTTCAGTGATCTGGAAGCTCTGGTATGCAATCTATCTTTTTTTTTTTTTTTATTCATAGAGACTTTACAAAACAACAGTATCATGTGATTTCTCACAGGCTCTCAGAGCCTGAAATACTGGCTTTATTGCAGGCAGATTTGTTAGTCAAGCAAATCTGATTTGTGATACACTGTTCTCTGATTCCCTGAGAAGCTTAACTGTGGTGATGGAAAAGCGAGTTGTGCTTGTATATTGCTATTCAAAAAGCTATAAAATCTTGAGCACAGAGGAGATGAATTCCCTCTGCATGATGCAGGCTTTCCCCAGAGGTTTGTGCTCCTTGATCTCGTATGAACTGCACGCTTTTGCTGGGTTGTGGAGGGTTGAAAGAGTATCCTGAATATACATAGCAGTTTGCTGGTAGAACAGGCCCTGTAAAAACAAGTCAGGCTCCATCATTGCTAGAAAAGACAACATTTACCTAATTCCTGTGCCGTTCAGATACTAATTGTGCTAGGACTTCTAGCTTCTGTCCTGAGGTGGGCACGATATGAGGAACTGCTCGTTAAGGATAGCGGCTCACGTGTGAATAATCCGCTTCAGGCAGCCATGTGTCCTAGGTACTCCAGATGTTCCTGAGATGCTACCAGATGATGGAAGCGTTTTTTCTTTCCAGGTCAGCTTTACAGTGCTGCTTTGGGAGTTGTGTGCGCTTCTGTTTCTGGCAGCAGGCTATAACTGTTTTGGATCAATAATTTGTGGTGTTAGCTGCTTAATTCATTAGGCTTGCCTGTATCCAGCCCTGTAACATCTTTTGTGCAGTGAATGCAAATATCAGTGGCTGTTTATAAAGCTGCCCCCGGGGGCAGTGCTTTTCCAGCCTAGAGCTGTTGCTCTCCGTACCTAGAACTGACCTCCAGGTCTCTCCCCTGGGCCGTGGCACGGTGGCTCCTTTCCCGAGCATATTTTTCTGCATGTGGTCTATTGCATAAATCTGATCCTTTGGGGCACAGTCTTGCTGTTCCCGTGATTTCTTTCTGTATAAATTTTCACATCCAGATGAACTATCGTTCTGATTAAGACCCTCTGAGTTGAAATGCAGAGCAAAGCATTGCAAACTTTAGTTAATAGCATTGCCTCAGAAAGGAAGAGAGATTATTTTTTTTTTTCTGGGTGTAATTTCTGAAGTGCTGTCCATCACTCTGAAACCAACATAATTCACTACTTTCAGCACTTGCACTGTTCTCCAATTGTCTGCAGAAGGATGAGCTCCCATAAGACACCACACATTGTGCTGCTGCTGACTCTGTGCAGTGCACTGTTCATTATTCGGCTTATGTCAGGGCTCACAAAGCATTTGGTCTGACAGTGCGCATCCACAGTTCTGTTTCCAGCAGTATTCACGCAAACATTGTAATTCCAGTTAGTAAACAGCCTTGGAGAAGACAGCTATTGTGAAGAGGAGTAAAAGATGGTCTCATTCAAAGGGGTCTCGAGTATTATAATATTTACTAGATGACAGAAATTTTGTAGAAGCAATCCTGGGAACTGGCTGAAGAATCTCATTTGTCTTGTGTGTTTCTTTTCCCTCCCCCCTGTGCCTCTCTTTTTCCAGATAATAGTAGACGATGATGACAGTAAAGTCTGGTCACTGTATGATGCGGGACCTAGGAGCATTCGCTGCCCACTCATATTTCTCCCTCCTGTAAGCGGAACTGCAGATGTGTTTTTCCAGCAAATTTTGGCACTGACTGGATGGGGCTACAGAGTTATTGCTGTGAGTATTCTCAGTCCTTTGTCAAAGTTAGCGTACTTGTGCTTGTTGCTCTAATCGGAGGTTGGATAATGAAGATGAACTCCTTAGTGTTGACTAAGGAGAATCCACAAAAAAACTGACTCTAAGTTGTACTCCAGAGGATGCAGCATGCAGATCCAGGCTGAAATCCGCTGTATGTTTATGGCAGCACTTACCCAGAGCCTTGCGCATACACGTTATTAACTTCTTGGTCTGTTTTCTCCTTTGTGTGCCCCGGACACAAGTCCTCTCTGCCTCCAGCTGGATCTTTGTTAGCCATGAGGCAAGTGTACGGGTTAGTGTGCCTTAGGGATGGTGCATAACCTGGTTCTTAGCCTGCCTAGCTGCAAATGCTGGGTCCCTCCTCCTTAAAATCCGAACAGCATGCCATTTTGTGGCTTTTCACCTCCTAAGCTGAACTGAAAGGATTGATTTGTCCAACAATATTTCTGTTAAACCGTGTGGCTTTAGGAGTACTGCTGTACCTCTAGCAGCAGTTAATGATTTCTGTACCTGCCAACTTTACATGCTACAAAATCGCTGAAAAATCATTCCAGCCTCTCCTCCCACTGATTACAGAATGAAGCAACACTGCACTTTCCCCAACAAATGTGCTCTGCGGTGCTTTCAGCTGTGTATTTTTTGTGCAAGCGAGGGGGAGGTGTTCGCACCCTCTGGCTGTAGGGACCTTGCTCAGGACCCTAAGCCTTGTGGTACAGGAGAGGCAGGTTGCTACCTTGGAACCTTTAATGGGAGAACTGGTATGACTTTCAAGCCTTCGGCTGACAGGTGCTGATCACGGACCAGCTTTTTCTAACTTCATCTTATTTTAGTTGCAGTATCCGGTGTACTGGGATCACCTTGAGTTCTGTGATGGATTCAGAAAACTGTTAGACCACCTTCAGCTGGATAAAGTGAGTGCTCCGAGATGGGAAAATGGATGTGTAGTTGCAATGAAAACCTAGTGTTTGAAAGAGTCTCATTCAAGAGGAAGTGTATAAAATATGACACAAAAACGTAGCCTCTAAATAAAGAGGCTGTGTTGCAATTTTGCTTTTGAAACAAGTTTATTTTTGAAGATGAATACCCTTAAAAATTGTCATACTTGGTCTAAATTCAACTGCTGTTCTAGGCTTATTAAATTGTATTGATTAACTAGTTTTTCGTGAGATCCTGTGGAAGTTATCCTTCCTAACTCATATAGTACTGAATACCACAATAAAGTTGGATTGGAATAGCTATTGAAACCAAAGTGAAATGTTTGGGGTTTTTCTTAAGCTTGATGAACAAACAGAAATTTGAACCGTGACCTGGAAACGCTTCCTTTTTTCAGTATTTATCACATTTATGTCACACATAAAAACAGAAGCTGAATAGAAAAGTTTGATTCTTTTAAACAATGGGTCATGAAGACAGGGTGAAACTAAGCTGAATGACTTATTTTTGTAATGAAACATCGTGCTTAGAGGTCACTTCTTTCACAAGTGTAACACAATCTCAGTTTGTTGTTTGTTTGGGTTTTTTTTCCTTGAATTAGGTTCACCTTTTTGGAGCTTCTCTGGGAGGCTTTCTGGCTCAAAAATTTGCTGAATACACACACAAATCTCCAAGAGTTCAATCTCTGATCCTGTGTAATTCCTTTAGTGACACTTCTATCTTCAATCAGACATGGACAGCAAACAGGTAAGCGAGACTGAGACAAGCAATCAGATTCCTGGCATTAATTTTTTCACAGTAAAATGTGACGCTGATCTGGTTGGACATGTGTCTAATCTGTTTCCTGTCTGGGTGAGGGAGGTGCGGGATGGAATACTTGTGACTTTTAAAGCCACGCCACCAGGAAAATGGAAGTGTTCACAAGTGGGAGTGTGGAATTTTACATCCAGTGGTCCTCAGTGCATGTGTGGTCAGATTTAAGAACTCTGCCCGTTTTCTAGCAAAACCGTTTAAAGTGAGAAAAGTATTATTCACCACGTTTAAAATATACTCTTGCAATGTAAGACTAATGGCTTCCCAGAGCATTTCAGGCATCTAGCTGCCAAGTTTTCCATTTCTGCTCTTGAAGCTGCTTCAGGATTTCATTTGAAGTTAAAGCACAAAGTCTGTGAGGAAAGGGAGTGCCTACAACAAAGCATCTTAAGGTTGGAGCCCCAGCTGCTTGAAGACTGTAACATCTTGTTTCTATTTTAGCTTTTGGCTGATGCCTGCTTTTATGCTGAAAAAAATTGTCCTTGGGAATTTTGCGTCTGGTCCT
Organism: Ibidorhyncha struthersii; assembly: GCA_013398815.1. Taxonomy (NCBI): domain Eukaryota; kingdom Metazoa; phylum Chordata; class Aves; order Charadriiformes; family Charadriidae; genus Ibidorhyncha; species Ibidorhyncha struthersii. The sequence goes on from VZSZ01003750.1 coordinate 1,194,076, forward strand.
CTGGATCCTGAAATGGCCGACGGGATTGATTTCATGGTGGACAGGGTAGGTAGCTGTGTGCTCTAATGGGTGTGATGGGAGTCTCTGTAGAAGATTTACTTAGCAGGAGATTGTAGTATTTCTGCTGCTTTCTTCATTTACTTACCCAGAAGGGAGGGGTAAGGAGTGGATCCTTAGCAGGTGTTGACTGCCACAGCCCCAGCAATTTAACTGATGCTGCGACCATCTACCTTACAGTCCTGTTTATGTAGATCTGTTTATGAAGATGTTTATGTTATGCGAAACAGTGAAGAAACTGAGGTAGAAGAGGAGAAAGCGCTGTGATACGTCCATAGGCCATGCTCTGGAGGCAGGAGCAACTCATGGAACACGTTTTAAGCATTTGTCTCATGCAGAGAAATACTAAGTTGGAACTATAATCTTCATTTGAAGTGCAGTCATGTTGCCTTTTAAAATTAACTTCTCTTTGGGTGTATTGTTAATATTGCATTAACTTCCTGCAGTGAAATGTGATGTTAATCAGTATTTCTCTCTATGGAAAGCTGGAGAGTCTGGGCCAGAGCGAGCTCGCTTCAAGACTTACCCTCAACTGCCAGAACTCCTACGTAGAACCTCACAAAATTCGAGACATCCCTGTAACCATTATGGATGTAAGTTAATCTCAGTGTAATCCTTTTATTTAAACACCGTTTCCTCCCCTTGGCAGGTGGGGCCTGGATATTCTGTTAGCAAATTAATAAATATTTGCAGCATCTAACTTTTTATTTAGATAAGCCTTTTACTGACTGGGCAAACACGGTGGTTCTTCTGTGTTACATTATGAATTGGATGGTCTGTGCAATAGCACGGCCATATGTTTACATATCACAGCGTTGGCTTTCTAGCTGTTGATGCCAAACGTGTTTGCTTGTTTTCTGTTTCATTAATGCCCTTCTACAGAGAAGCTGAGAATTGCTTCCAGAAGTGGCATACATCCAGTCGGATTTAATGAGCATAATCTGATTAGATTCAGAACTAACTGCTTTGACTTGTTACACAGGTGTTTGACCAAAGCGCGCTTTCAACTGAAGCAAAAGAAGAGATGTATAAGCTTTATCCTAATGCCAGAAGAGCTCACCTCAAAACAGGAGGCAACTTTCCGTATCTCTGCAGGAGTGCTGAGGTCAACCTATATATTCAAGTGAGTCCCCGCATTCAAACCCAATCGAGTAATGTGTGTAGCCAGAACAGCAGCAGGAAACTTCTTCCTGCGCTTGCTCTTGTTTCTTTACCTGCCGGAGGCTGCCAGATCACTGATACAGAAAGGCACGGCTGGGAGCAGCCGCGTTCATGGAGGACTGGCATTGCCCATTTCGTCTGTTCTTTCTCTGAACTCTTGTACTCCAGAGCCATGATTTCATCCTCACGAAGAACGTTTCTCTTTTACCAAAACCTTTTACCTCTACACCTGTTTCAGTGTTATTTTCCATGTCCGACAGATCCATTTGCTGCAGTTCCATGGTACCCGCTACGCAGCCATCGATCCCTCCATGGTCAGCGCAGAAGAGCTGGAAGTCCAAAAGATCAGTCTTCACACCAGCAATGAGCAAGAAGAGCAGTAAGTTTTGGAGTGCTGGGGAGAATGAGGAATCGGTTTGGTGGTCTTCCTGTGTACAATCAACTGTTCCGACTCTGCCTTTTTCCTTGCGTTAGCCGATTATCACTGTGTGATTCCAGCAGGATCAATAGTCAGTGAACTACCCGCGGACAGTAACCTCCAGCAGTGTAACGGGATAGGATCTGTTTCACTTTTAGTCTTTGAATTCAAGGAAGCATCTTTCAAGACTACAGTTTTAAAAACAAAGACATTTTTGCTACCAAAGTCTTCACTATCATGTTCTTAAGCAGAACAGTATTTCTTTTTATATTTTTCACTCAGCTGTATATATTGCCACATGCAGATTGTGTACTTATAAGCTGACGTATATTTTTGTTGAATATTTGGTTTAAAAGATGTTTAAGTGCCAATGTTGCCATCACTTATTTGCTTCATGTGTTGTGTTGTAAGTTAGTTTCTATTTGAAATAAAGCATTTGAATTTTTAACTTTCTTGCTGTTACAATGGTTTTCAATAAAACTTCAATTTCAGTAAACGTCTCTTGTTCTGACTACAAGAGAGCTTACCACAGACACCTTTCGCAATTAAGAAAACCCGTACCTTCTGCTTGAATTCACCTCAGGGCTTTAATTAAAAGGTTGCACTGGTTTAGCTCAAAGTAAGAATTATGTAGTATTATGTAGTATTTTTTAAATAAAAAATGAGTAACACATAATTTGCAAATTTAAAGGTAAAATCTGGATTTATTGAAATACAGACATTATTTCCCCCTCAAAACATTGTAAAAAATAAATACGAAGTATTATATGACAAATTGGTATTTAAGAAAATTTAAGAAACTTCTTGTGAAGACTCAAAAACATTAGATCACAACCCATAAGGTTCCAAAAGGACCAAGCAGTAGCCTTGACTTTTCCTCTGCAATTCCCACCCTAATAGGGAAGTTATGAACACATCTAAGACACAAGTGATAGACAACTCCCAAGAAAAGGTAATTAAAGAACATTTCTGAAAACAAAGGCTTTGCCCTCAATAACTTAAAAAAATGACAATTAAAAATGTATATATAAAAACGTGATGTAAACAAGTTACAGCGTAGTATTTCCTGATACTCACAGTATGACAAGTGCGACTCGTTCACTGATCTCTTATGACGCTACGCAGATCATATGCAATAGCTGATCAAAATCTCCATTCTGTGTAAAGAGGCATTTTGGCTCGCCAGCATTTGCCGATACTCTTGCTGTTTCAGACCAGGAAGGAAGCAGCAGGGATGCCAGCAGTTTATGACAAGAAGCCCTTAAGTTGCAGGTGCCTTCTGATCAGCTGCAGATCAGGTGTTTCTCCTGCAGCTCTAAGACAAGCTGAGGATGCATCAGTTGCTGGAACTGCTGGTGCCCTCCAGGTTACATCGCTACGCACTTCCGTGGAGAGGCAGAGTCTGCATTTGCTTTTTTCCGAATGCTTTCTGTAAAAGAAGAAAGAATGTTCTGCTGCACAGAAAGTATAAAGCCGTGGCAGGACGTGTTAATTTACCAAAATAAAAGGAAGAGAAGGAAAAGTAAAGGTAGCAAGGGGGAAGGGCAGGGTACCTTCCAGCTTGTTGAACTGGCTTCACTTCAGTTTTCCACTGTATATTGTGTAACCACAGAATTTAGGTAGTGCTCAGTGTGCATTATTTGAAGGAAGACAAAACTATTACCTGCTAAATCTCTTCTTCCGATCCCCACAAGGCCTTCATACAATCCCTTGATTGGATTTTCTCCTGCCATGATCACTCCATGGAGCCAGATAAGCAACATTCTGTGGCCATGCTCCCTGTAGCTTTTCGTACCTGGCAAGATCAAACCATGGCTGAAATCCCGCACTTGCAGCACACAGCCCTGAACAGAACAGATTTCTGAACTGGTGGCTTTGGACACCCTTCCCTCCTCTTTGAATGCTCTAAGGTACAGTTTAGCTTAATTCCTAGTTGCGGTGTGATTGCTAGATTAACGTTAAACTTAATGGAGTGGGCCACGAATGAGCTTAGGCTTGTCAGATGACCTTTCATGGCAATTTCTGCCTTCAGAGCATAGCTTAGCCCCTTGCTCACGTTGTGCAAACCACAGGAGTCCTTACAGTAACTGAAACACTGGTGATCTGTTTCTGAAACGCAGAACCTGCTTCTGCTAACATATCTCTTAAATTCTAAATGGGACTTCACTGCCTTCTTGGTTCAGCTCCTTAAAAGAAAAAAAATAAACCCAGCAAGTTTCCTCTGTCCTACAGAACAAGAATTGTAGCAAGACCTCACAGGTCTGGCAAGTGCCTCAGAAGGAGCGAGCAACGAATCACAAATCCCCATGCTTGTGTGCTTTACTCCCAGACAAATTCCAGTGTGTAGATAACGCCACATTAATTAAATACAGGCTTTTTAACCTAATCATAGAATCATAGAATTGTCTAGGTTGGAAGAGACCCTTGGGATCATCGAGTCCAACCATCTACCCTACTCTACAAAGTTCTCCCCTACACCATATCCGCCAACACCACATCTAAACGTCTCTTAAACACATCCAGGGATGGTGACTCAACCACCTCGCTGGGCAGTCTATTCCAATGCCCAACCACCCTTTCTGTGAAAAATTCTTTCCTAATGTTCAGTCTAAACCTACCCTGTTGGAGCTTGAAGACATTCCCTCTTGTTCTGTCTAATCTTTTGGTTGTTTCAAATAAACCATCTTTTCTTCATGCTTTGCTATTACTGCAGATTTATCTCCTAGAAACGCAGCCCCAGTGAAGGAAGGAAAATACCTGGGCAGTGGTTTATACCTGTCCATTGTTGCTCAATGGCCCTAATGTGGGCATCAGTGAATTTCCAGTAATGTGCCAGCTTCTTCCATTCACCAGGTCTGAGGTACTTAGTAGCTAATCTCCACATTACTGAGCGAATGTGCTGTGTTTCCAGCCTGTGGTCTTGCTTAAAGGTCAAGTGCTTTGCCACCCAGGAGTCGGAGTCGCTGTTCAAGTTGTCCTGCAAAGCCAGAACAGGGGTTCCGGTTGGGATGCCGCAGAGGTACCTGTCATTCTGCAGCCTCCCACACCCTCAGCTCTGCAAGTCGCTGGGAGTTCATTCTGACACAGCGCCTTTTTTTTAATTCTCTTTATTCTCTTGTTTCACTCTGTTCTAATCATGCATGCTAACAAATGCTGTTAACAGCAGCTTTGCTGTGGAAGCCCATATGTATCACAATTTGCATTTCTACAGTGCCTTTTATCTGGGGCTTGTATGCAGAATCATTTAATTAAATCTCCTTGCTCCCCTGCAACACAGGCACGAGCTTGCCTCCTTTACATGCCAGACTGCAAAGAGGCTAAACGACTTTCCCTAGGGCTGCACGACTTCCCCTAGGGCTGCACGACTTCCCCTAGGGCTGCACGGAAAGCCCACGCAAGGGCCTGACAGACACGGCATTACTCCTGAAGCTGGGCCTGTGCCACCAGTGTATGCTCTCCCTTCCTTCCTCCCTTCCTCCCTTCCTCCCTTCCTCCCTTCCTCCCTTCCTCCCTTCCTCCCTTCCTCCCTTCCTTCCTTCCTTCCTTCCTTCCTTCCTTCCTTCCTTCCTTCCTTCCTTCCTTCCTCTTCTTTTTCCTCTACAGCACTGTCACTCCTGCTATGGGAGGACGCTCAAAGTCTTAGGAAGACTCAAGGGATGTGGTGTTTGGTGTACTTTCAGCATCCCCTCTGCTCAAATCGGTTTGGGCACAGGCTTGGGGTAGGCAGGGTTTCCATGGGGGACAGGGGCTGTGCAGCTGCGCCTTACACACGGGGCCATGGGAGGAGAGACCCAGGTGGACCATACTGGGAAACACAGGAGGAACAGCCCCAACTGTGGGAAAGTTTGAGAGGGAAGTCAGTTGTAGGACTTCAACAAGGACTGATTGCTCTGCTCGCAAGGGGTGTCTCTATTCCACTGTTGAAAAACTCCCCACCTCCCATTTGGTGACCTCTGACCAAGCACATTCCTGATCAGTGCTCCAGTTTCTCCTGGGAAAAAGAAGTAATGCTACCCCACTCCCTTCTACATGGCTTTGGGAACAGCTGCCAATCTTTGAAAATCCCTTTTCCCTTCAGCACAGCCTGGGTTTTTTAACAACAGAGGCTTTTTTAAATGAGGAAAGCCTTAAGCAGATGTTGGTGGCATGGTGAGGACTTTTGTTTTTCTTAAGTAAGGTAATGAAAGTGGAGGTCAGGCTGTCACAGCACATCCTGCGTTTCTTTTCCTTTTGACAGTTGGTAATGTGAAGTCTCAATGGAGAAGATAAAGCTACATCTGCCCTGGAAAAGGCAGGGGATGGTGGTGTAAGCTGCTCACCTTTTCCCATTTGTAAAACCGATCGGCTTTGATAATCATGTCCGCCAAGTTGATGTGGTTGCCTCGGGCAGCGACATCCAGAGATGTTTTCCCTTGCTGAAATCAGAAGGGGGAAAACGAGCTGGAAAAGACCTTGCACGCTTGGAGGGTACAATCTCCATGCCCATCCGGCAGTCTGTAGTAGCAGGCAGCGTGGCCTATTGAGAAATGCGCTCAGCTGGGATGAAGGACCCCTATTCTCCACCTGTGAACACCTCAGATGTGAGCTAGCTTCGAGCAGGGCACAGGGAGTCATTTTCTAGGCTCTGCAGCATCCCCTGTTGCCGCAGGGCATCTGTCCGTTTGGAAGGAGCGGTTGGGAAAGCATGCCGTAACCCACAGTGGATGGCAGGGTGCTTTCAGGCTCCCAGCAACATGGATGCAGCGTTCAAAGGACCAGCTCAGCACTACAGTCCAAGGCATTTTATAGCCTTTTGCACAGCAAGTTTGCTGACACGTGAAACTGAAGTGATTTACACAACCTCATTAATTTTACAGGCTCCACATACGTATGATTAGAAACAGTCTCCTAGGAGAAGCACAGGCTGATGGGACTATGAAAATGTAACTACAGTCCTTACATGAACATGATTTTGGATTGTGCAGGGGGGATTTATATTTGTATCTAAAAGCATATAGCAGACAGGAACAAGATTTGAAAGTTGCATGAAGAAAAGCGAGCCAGCCCAGCCACCAGGCATGGCAGTGAGAACGGTTCTAGCCCCAGATGCCAGCAGAAACCCAATTTCACACTGAAAGTGAAAATTTCACAAGTGTGAATGTGCTCCCTGCACTGAGTCTCACTGCAGTTCCGCAGACTGCTGGAAGGTGGCAAACACTCCCTGCGGCTGAAGGCCCTTTCAGCCAAGTGGCTTCCAGTCTGTAGGAGCTTTAACCCACTGCGCATGGCAGACCCTATAGCAATCTCTGCCCAAGCCCCCTTCAGCATTTTCTGGGCACATACCATGCTTTCAGGCTGCACGCAACTTGCCCGATTCCTCCAGAATTCCTTTTGTTGATCTAATTAGAGGGCAAAAGCCTTGGAGGCCGGTGCCAGATCTATAGCAAACAGATACTTTTAACCTATTAAAACATGTCTGCTGTAATTATTGAGGTATACTATTTATCATTATTTAAGAAGATATTTGATATCAATGTGCATGATAACACAAGTAGAAGGAACTAGAACAACTTTGAAAAGAAAAAGTTTGCTCGTCGTGTGAACTGTTTTCTACCTTCCTAAGAACCAGTCGTTTCTTTCCTGGGAGACACATCAAAATAACCTACTCAGCAGTGTTTCAATGACTTATCCCTGGAAATACCCAGATTTTAATGTTATTACTAGCCCTCCTTGAAAATTATGAAAAACGGTGGCAAAGACCATCCATATTTTCCCTCCACACCCCCATGGAATCTGTTCAACCCATGGAGACAGTTACCTTGTCTGTCAGCTTCAGATTAACTCCTGCAATGAGAATCATCTCGGCAATGTCCTGCCTGCCATGCTCCGCAGCGATGTGGAGTGAGGTCTGCTGCCTCTGCAGAAGGAGGGTGAAAGGACTAAATTTCAGAAAGGGACAAGTGTGAGGCTGGAAGGATAGGACAGAACAATACTAGGAGGAAGCGCTGTAAGAATGCTGTCAGCTCCACTCTCCTCTCCCCTCTATCCCTTTTTAAACTGAGGGCCAAACACCCTCCTACCTCAAACTGGACTGGGTTCCTCTGGCTGAGCAGAATCAGTCTGTCCCTGTCCCAGCACCAGCACTAGGAAGCCTCCCTGATAACACTTCAGTCTAAAGAAGGAAACTCTTCAGTTCCAGAAAGCTCCCTTTGGTCACTTATAGGACTATATTATTTTCTGTTATTTAAATAATTTCTGTAGGCAGGCAGTTTGGCCAAGGGAGGAAAGGACCTGTGCCAGTTCTTTGTTCCTGGGAGACAGGGCCGGGTTAATGTGTATGCACTGTAAATTGCATGCACCTTGCAACTGTTTAATGGAAACAACTAAAACCAAACACAAAATGTGGCAATTTTATGGTGTCATCAGGAGAGACCATCACTACAAGAATGAACATTAACCAAAACATTACAAACGAGCTACACAAAGCCCTTCATTCACAAAATGACAATTTGGTGAGTCAACTTGCTACCTCCAGGCTTGCCTCCCATTCTCAGTCCCCCAAACATTTTGCAGAGTATCTTCTGGCCTGAAATTTCTCCCACCTGCTTCCAGCACGGAGGAGAAAGCCTGACTATACAATGTCGCTGTGCACAGGTCCCAGGGACATGTCACAGCCCACCTGTTGAATGCCATCAAGTAATTACCTCACTGCAACACTCGGAATCATTTCACAGGTTTCATTTTTCCTAAGCTGTGCTTCCAGGTTTTCCCCATTTTAAAGCACTCCTCTTTAACCCTGTCCCCAAGGTGATCAAATCCCCCATGAAACTGGCTCACATTTCAAAGACAAAGAACAGGAGCTGCAGTCTTACATTATCTGGAATGTCAAGGTCACACTCTGCATCGATGAAGAGTTTCACCATGGCTGGGAAGTTCTGCAGTACTGCAATGTGTGTTGCTGATGCATTTTGCTGTGGAAAGAAGACCCTGCACTTAAAAAGAGCTTAGATCACCTCACTGAAAGGACCATGATGTGCCCAGAATGCCTTATTCTAAGACAGCTGCCAGCCTAGACTGGCCATGGACTGAGGATACTGCCCCATAAGCACAGACCCCATAGCAGCACTGGTCCTTACACCGCTGTTTTGTGCTCTTGAACAATTCCACAAACTGGCTTTGCCTTTTTGTAAGCGATGAGAGCATTGAGCAGGACTTACATGATTAACAGCATCTGTGTGGATTCCTGCGTCCACGAGGATCCTGGCTATCTCCTCATAGCCGTGCAGTGCTGCGTAATGAAGGCAGTTCATCTTCTTCTGAGAAGCACATCAGAAGACACGGGTATTAGTCAGGGCTTCTTCTCAAAGGCTGCAGTTGTTACAGACTATCCACAGAGATCCCCCAGCTTCCCTCCTGCAAAAGCCCCGTGCCCCTGTACTGACAAATTCATAAAGATTGTCTCCACAGCCAAACCAGCCCCAGGAAGCTTCACTTGCCTCTTTGTACAAAGCCATGTGTACTTTCCTCTGGACTCCCTGCGCCATTTCTGAAATGCTGGGCTCCATATGGCCTCAACTGATAATGGGTGCCTACCCTGGGAGGCCACAGACCTAATCCACAAAGTAGTGTTTGGAAATGGAATCACATCCACAGAGCTCACCTGCGTTTGGGCATTGACATCGGCACCTGCTTCCAACAGCAGCTTCACACTGTCGCTGTGACCTCCCTCAGCAGCCAGGTGCAGAGCCGTAAGTCCTTCCTGGACAAGGCAAAAAAGGAGACAAGCAGCATTTCTGTAGACAAGGCCAAGACAGAGCAGCAAAACGAGCAAGCCTCTACCCAGTCTTCTCAATCCATGACATGTTAAAATGCCAATTTTGAGGGCCAGGGTGATTGTTAGATAAACAAAGGACACAATTATCTGCCACCGACACATCAGAGTACTGCTCTGTTCTTATGCCACTGGAAACAGCTGGCCCATGGGCCACAAGACAGACATCATGTTAATCATCTTTTCTCCCCTTCAGCCCATTAGCAAACAAAAAAGGATTACACGTGGACAATGAAGACAAACCATTTTCCTAGAGTAGCCCAGAAACAGCCGTAGGCAGAACTGGAAACCCATGGCCCTTGATCACTGGTTCTCACTTCCAAGGGCTGCAGCTCATTTCTTTACAAGAAACAAGCAGAATTCCAAAGTGATTTAATCTCGTTTTATTACTGCTCTTCGCACAAAGGGCAGCTCATCTGGCGGCAGACAAATGCTACCAGAGTTACAGCAGAAGGTGGTTTCCCTTTTCTTTCAGATCTTAATCGCAATCAAATACACTTTTCAAAGACAGTAACCAAATAAGACTAAAAAAATTGCTGATAAACTTAATTGGAAGTGTGCCCTGAAATAAGTAACAGCGTTACTAAGCCAATATTTGCAATCTAAATCATTAACTATGTACCAGACACATAATTTTCCAAAGTAGGTCTGTCAAAGAGAGATCTCAAACAGAAGGTCCATATGTTCAGTGACTAAGTCAATACTATAAAGCGTAGTGAAGTTTAGTTTAAAACACATTCAATAACCATTTAGGCACTTGAATGTACAAGGGTCAGGGAAAAAAAGGAGATTAAATGGAGTGATAAGGTAGGTCAGCAGATACAGCAGGAAGAAAAGGCAGCACTTCAGAATTGCGTACTAGTCCAAGAAGGATGTTGCCTTTCACTGATATTCTGCAAGTGTGACCTGCATTTACACACGTACACATTAGATAAAATCAGCTATCTTCTAAACCTCTCCTGGCAATACTGACTATTCAGCCTAACTGCTGTGGCAAGAGAGCATTTCAGGGGAGGGAAAGGGTGATGTGGTTTTCATTTGATTTAAATGTACTTACTAGGTTCTTTTCATCGAGGTCCACTCCAACATCTATAATCTTCTGCAGCACAGAAAGATGTCCATTTTTAGCAGCTAAATGCAATGCTGTATTTTCTTCCTGAAAGTAAACATCACTTCATACATATACGTATCACAGGACTGAGCGTTCATACACCACAACCTTGCACAGAGTATATCCAGGGTGACTGAAGAGGAGGTTGTTAATGAGTAGCAAGAGTCTTAAACAGTCTTCTAATAGGTGCAGCAGGGAGGGGAGAAACACGGCTATCTTAAACTGGAGCATACTCCACCAGGCTCACTGCATATTCTGTCTGAAAAGACCTGGAGACAAATCCAACATGGACTGAGGTGCAAATGGCTTACAAGTGGATAGGGAAGAAAAGCCCTGACATACCACAACTATAGTTACAACTGTTGACAATTTGCCTGCACGAGCCTCATTTGGTAACCTGTTCCCTAACTTTTACATCCTCTAATCCTTGGACTTTACCTCCCCTGTGTGTGGTTTTATGCCCATACCTTGTCTTTGGCACTGTGAGAACAACCAAGTCGAATTAGGAACTCCACCACCTCCAGCCGCCCATACTCTGCAGCCAGGTGAAACGCTGTCCTGTCCATCTTTGGAAGGAACAGAAAGAAATACAGACCAAGAAAGGCTCAGAAAGCACAAGATTACATCACCTGCTGCAAGAAATACAATAATGCCTACTGCGATAACCCAGTCGCACAGCAAGCTTAGTGTCCACAGAGGGGAAAAAGCGCTCCACTTCAAAAATAGTTATCTTTTATTCTGTTGCTAACTTTTATTCTGCTTTACATTTGGGATGACCCTAACAAAACAAGGTGAACAGAACTACCCACTGGGGCTAACAACTCCAAGCACTTTGGTCTTGCCAAACACTGGAAAAGAGATCATTCTGGTGTTTATTTCATGTAAATAGAAAATAATAAATAGTTTACTAAAAGCAACTACGGATTAAAAAAATGAATTAATGTCTGAGACCCCAGTTATCCAGGGAGTCAGGACCCCTTTGGGGGGAAAAGCAGATCTCTTGTTGCCTCACTTAACTCCCAAGCATCAGAGTGAGGATCACTCTAGGAACCATGAAGGCCGTGGGGCAGAAAAAAGTGTGTGCCAGCTCCTGTGTTCCTCTATGTTCCTCCTACACTGTCTTCAGGAACAGATCAGCTAAGGCTGGAACATTCTGAGAGAGTGTTACCTTTTGTTATTGCTTACCTACAATACACCCTGGAGCATCAGCTGCACAAGAGGAGGACACCGAAATTCCTGAATTTATTCTGTAAAAGGCTACACTGGGAAGCCCTGGCTGCCAAAGCCTGACCAGAGCCAGAATCCCCATCATCTCTAAGCCCCCCTACACAGGAGGGCCAAAGCCTGTGTGGGATACCCTTGGTACCCCAGGAGTAGCATCTGACTCTGAGTCTCTTCCCAAGACCAAGGGCAACATTCCTACTAAGCTCAGCAGAGCAAGATCAGACCTTGTGAAACAAAGCAGCGAAGAGCCTTCCTACCTTGTCTGCCTTATCCACACACATGTCCTCCAGGTTCTCCATGATAAACTCCATCACCCGGATGTGTCCCCTCTGAGCCGCACAGTGGAGGAGGTTCCTGCCATTCTGGAGAGGAGATGAAGGACAACTCGTTTAATAAGTCCAAAGACAATGGGACAGTCTCTTTCAACAACCTGTTGCTGTTAGCAAAGACCCATTTGATGCCTCCCTGCACCTCTAGAGCTAAAACAGTTTGTGCTGCAGACAGCAAGTTATGACCCCGAAATATGAATGGTCCTTTTCCCAACCCAGGTCTATTTTAAAATACACAGACTGCTGATTCTGTAAAGCCATTCCCCATTTCTGTAACACCTTCCACCTCAGCCCTGCACAAATGTGAGCTAAGAAAGCTGTGTAGATCTCTATAGCTACAATTATTACACCTGTTCTAGGAATAAAGGAGAAGTGCAGATGGCTGTCCCTACAGCAGATGCTGTCACACAGGACCACCCTAGCTCACAGGTAAGCCTCTTTCTCTCCCCCCCATCACTGTCTGGAGCCATGTGATGGACCCACATAAGGAGACTCTCTCACCCTATTGACACAGTTAATCTTGGCCCCAGCATTGACGAGGATCTGCAGGACGCGGAGGTGGCCAAACCATGCAGACAGGAGAAGCGCATTCATTCCAAACTGGACAGAAGAGAGATAATTATAGACAAACTGCAGCCACCACCATCCCCACCCTGGAGGGAAGCTGTCCCTCTAGCTTCATGAAGTTTCCCAAATACTTTCATTTCTCTCTGGGTTTTTTTAGCCCCACTTTCTCCAATTACTATTATTCCTGCCACAGATGGTTGCAGCAGCTGAGCAGAGACCTGCCTCTTGACTGCCACTTCCTAGTCAATGGTGCATATTAGCCTGGTTGTTATGGGGGAAAGAGAGAACTTGCTGGTTGTCACTGTCTTCTCACAAGCCCCAGCAACACGATCAGAAGCAGCCAAGCATCCATCCCCATGCTATACAGAGAACCTCACAGATTCTACCAGTCGTCTTGTCAGTCACTGTGCATGCAAGGAAAAAGCCAAAAGACAGAGCACAGACACATCTGAAAACAAGGTTTGCTCCAGAAAGGCACTGCACCTGCCTCAGCAGGGAGGCCACAGATTCCCAAGCACTGCAATGCCTTGTGCCACCCACCCAGGGCCAAGCTGAAGTCTGTAACTGCCAGCCTAGCACCCAGTCCCTGGCGCCCCCCCAACACACAACACGTTTGCAGGACATGCAATGGAGATTTGCCTTCGTACACTGTCTTCGTCATCCACCGGGACATCGTGATCCAGGAGCAGTCGTACAGCATCCACGTTCCCCGCTCCCGCAGCCCAGTGCAGGGCAGTCCGGTCTGTCTGGAAGGGAAGGAAGGAGAGAGGGAAGGCTGATGTATGCAGAGTGCATGTGTATCCACCAGCCTTCCTGAAGGCCAAAATCTCCTTTGCCATCCATGGAGCCAGAATTTCTCACATTGTGCAGGGTTTTCTTTGGACATAGCCCTCTGTCTCTACGCTCTCTTGTAAGGCAGACAGGTGCTAGTCACCTTCTACTCAGAAACTGCAGTTATGGACTATAATGACAGCACAGGAATGAGAAAGATCACTGACCATGGACAGATTGAAACAGTAGGGATGGGTGCACCAGGAACGGAGTCCCACAGCCTTGGTGGACAGAGATAACAAAATCAAAGCCTTTCATTGCAGCCGTGTGTATTTGGCACACGGGTTCCAAGAGGAACTGTAAATTATCACCCTCCCTCAGTGCTTGCAACTTTGCAGTCTGGCCAGTGCTGTGGGTTTCAGTGTGTTGTGAAACTGCTCAGTTGCCACAGGCCCTGGGTGGCATATTTTAAAGCTTTGACCAATTGAGCAGCTTATAAGAAGAGTAGTGTTAAGGAGCTGCAGTTCTGAAACACAACCTCAGCACTTCCTGCAGCTTAGAAGTGGAGAAATCCAGGACTTACATTGTTTTTGGCTTTGATGTCAACCCCTCTCCTGATGAGCTCCTCCATCCTGGCTGTGTCATTACGCTTTGCTGCATCGTGGAACTCCTTCTCTGAATGAAGCACTGCAGCAGTGACAGAAGAGCGGGCATTAAAACAGTGCTGGCATGGAGCACAGAGCAGCATGCCCCAACAAACCTGCTCTTCATCTGACCAGCCCCAGCGGCTTCAAGGAAGGATGACTGCAGAAAGATTGCTCCAGCAAGAATCCCAGCCCTATAGACGTTGGCATGTTTGCTGGAATCGTCCTCTCCCACTATCTCCCCCTCCCTGAGTACCCCTGTGCCGCATCAGTGCTCTTCCAGTCCTACCAGCTTCTTTTCTAATTTAGTGTCTTTCTCCGCATGGGCTTGCTCCAGTTGCAAAACTTTTCAATCCATTAGGTCCATGTCCTCTGGGCATCCTCCAAGGCCCAGAGCCGGTGTGAGGGTTCAGGCACACAACACAGACCCTTTCCTCCATCCTTCCACTTACATCCTGCTACTCTACAAGGAGGCCTTTACACATGGTCCTGCTGTGCCCCTCCAGGCAACGTGAATCAGCCAAGCAGCACAAAACTGCTAGCCTGGCCTGTGATTAGTGTTGCATCTCTTAACAGACCGTGACAGTTCTAGGCATAATTTACCACAACCGGCAGTATTTGTCCTGCACTGTTAGGCACAATTTAAGGGTATTTAGTCTCCATGCTGGGCCTTGCCCCAGTAATCTTCTCCCTGATGGAACCTTCCTGCCAAGAAAGGAGTGCAAGGCTGTGACTCTGAGCCTGCTGCAGCCCCACAGGAAGGCTCTCAAGGTTTTTGGCAAGGCTGGTGTCAGTTTTCATTGGACTCCATCCCTGCCCTAGTGCTTTTGGGGAATTCTTTTGAGAGGTGCTTGAGGCAGACTCTCAGCCTGCCACAGCCCCCGCTGGAGAGCTGCCTCAGATGCTCTGCTCTCTTCTACGTTTCTGCAGATCTCAGGCTGCAGTTTGAGGGTAGGAGGGCCTCAATGCAACTTCATTTTGTATCAACATATCAATTAGACACTAACCACATGCCATACAAGAGGCATCAAAACATATTACTGTTCCCGTTCCACCACACTGAGGAGTTAAGAGACTTGCTGTCTAAATGGCACTACGCCGTGTCTCTCTGGAGGGCACAGAAGGACGGCACCCCTACTGGGGACTCCTAGGGCTGCAGACGTATAACCTCGTCCTCCAATCCTGTTCCTCTTACCTTCAAATAAAAACCTTTAGCTCAATAAAAACGCAAATAACACAAATCTTAATACCAGACAGGCTCATTCAAGAGTGCTGGACCTACTGCTTCACTGAAGGCAGCAGGATTTGTACACTGATTTCTGCAGGAAAAGGATTTTATGTACTGTATCATGAGATGCCGTTCTCATCTGGTCAGGTGTGTTAACGGGACTGCATTTCCACACTGCTTGGACCCCTCATTTGAGAGGAAATATCAGGAGAAGTTGGGAAAAACCTGTAGAGTTTATGTTAATTATTAACACCAATGGCTACACACATGCTACCTCCTTGCAAACACTTATCTCCATCCAGTGGAGTAAACCCTATATTTCAGTTAAGCAAATGTTGCTGCCCCTGCTCTCCAGGTGTCAGAAATGTGTTCTCACATTTTATGATCGCACAAAGCATCATTGTCAAGCGATGACAAACCACCCCTTGACTTTATTCTTTCCTCTCTACCTGTGAAGATGCAGTACCAAACCTCGCATTGCTAAGGCTGTAGAAGCCGTAGTTTATTTATTCTCAGGAACACATGGGAAGCCATTTGATGGTCTGAGTTTCCTACTTAGTGTCCACACCTGCGAAAGTAAATGTAAAAGCACACCTCACCATGGCATGCACCAGTCCAACAGTACCATTTTGGTAGATATTTAGAAGTTTTTCCTTCTCTTTTGAGCTCAGGTTCCAGGTACCTTATGGTATTGAATATGAATTCAGTTATCCCAAACAGCGTGGAAAACAATTTAAATGATTTACCTTCTGTGCAATGCACCATCACGCTGGCAGCTTATTATGCAAGAGATTTAAAAAAGCAACAAAGGAGAAGAAAATAAAAGCACTAAAAGAAAAGAAAGGCACTAGAACCGTTCGCTGGGCCCTACCTGAGGCTGCAGGACACAAAGACAACCCCGTACAGCCGGGGACTGGTCGATAAAGGGGGCCACAACACCGAGATGGGGGCTATGGGCATTATTTGCAGCATCCCAGGGGTACAGGATGCTTTGGGGCAAAAGCAGTCTCGATTCCCGCCTAGGTTACACACCTGTTCTGCTTCTGAATGCATTTTTATATGTCTCGTTATTCTGTAAAGCATCCCGGCCCTGCCCCGCAGCCCCTTCCCCGGGCCCGCGGGAGGCCGGGGCCGCGCCCGCCCTCTCCGGCCACACGAATCCCCCCTCACGGCGCGGCGACCCCCGCCTCGCCGGGGCTGCCCCCCGCCTCGCCCCCACTCACGGGTGTCGCCCTCCGACGCCAGGTCGTCCCCCATGCCACGGCCCGCCGGCCCCACCGGCCCCCCCGCCGCCGCCGCCGCCGCCTGAGGGCGGGCTGACAGGCGCGGCCCCGCCGCCTTACGGGCGGGCTGACTGACTGCCGCCGCCCCGCCGCCGCCGAGCGCCTCCGTAACTGTTATTTTAAAGGAAAATAAAATAAACCGAAGCCTCCTTCCGACAAACGCGGTGTTTTCGGGCCGTTTGGGGATGGTTTGAAAGGGAAAACCCAGATACCGCCATTTCGGTCAGGGGACCGCGCGGCTGCTACCTGGGCTGGTGCCGCCCTTCACCTCAGCGTGGCGCGGCTCAGTGCTGCTGCTTGGGAGCTGTGGGTGGTTTAATTCTGTTCCCAAACCGATTTGGGAGGAGAGGGATTTACTATTCTGTGGCAAATACGAGGTGGGTTGTTGGGATTTTTTTCCTGAAAGCAGGGATCAGGGTTTGGGGTTTCCAGGGAATGAGGTGCTCTCATCTACCACACGGCTTGCAGGGGAGGGTTAAAAGCGCTCTGCGCTTAAGAGTTTGAGTTAATTCTCCTGTTTCAGCACTCTGGGTCTGGTTTTGTCTTTTCTTTTCAATTTTGATAGTATGAGGAGGAAGGAACCAGGCAGTGGCTGAGCTGAGGCTGGGGGGAGAATCAGGTCAGTTTCAGGGAGGCAGGCAGAAAAAAAAAAGGTCCAAAACAGCCCCCCCCCCAAAAAAAAATCACAAAAACGGGTGCTTGGTCCTGTCAGTGTTGTCCATCCCCTGGCTGGAAAGGTCCTGCTGCCTTTTCAGGAAGGACGAGGTGGTGGTTCTCCTGGCAGCAAATCCTCCCTGGAGCTACATGGGGACCGCTCGCTGCCGCAGCCATTTCAGCGCAGCCGGTGCCAGGTCCCCAGCGTGGGTCTGGCCCCCACAGCTTTCTCCCCATATTTAATTTGTCAGGGTAAGCGTGGCACGCCAGTGTTCCCTAATCCTTGCATTTTCTCGCCTTTCCTGTGCTCGCCTGCGCTCAAGTCCTGCCACGGATACGGGGTGACCCATGGAGTGCCGCCGTGGGTTGGCTGAGTAAATGCTGTTTGTTGGCCTTCAAATGCACAGGAAGGCGGTGTGAGGAGAAAGGAACAACCTGCTCTGCAAACCCAGGATGGGCAGGACTGGGAGGCATGGGCTTAAATCATGGTAGGACTTGGGTTTCTCCTGTGTATGGCTTCCCAGTGGCCAAGGCTCTGGGAGTAAACTGCAGAAAAGAGGGGTTTCTTTGCTGCTGGTTTCCGGAGAGCGGAGGTGACATCCGATTTGTATTCCCTCGCTGTACCGTGCTGGCCTACGGACTTGTCATGGACCCCTCTCTCCCCCCTCAGCAGGACTCCCCCAGGACTCTCCCCCGGCCCTCCCGCCTCCCCGCACCCCGGGCGCTGGCTGCGACCACACGCTGATGGCGGCCACCACACGAGGGTGCCAGTGCCGTTCACCTGCCCCGGAGCGCTGCAGCCAGCCAGCACCTCCGGGGTGCAGCTGGGCCTCGTTCCCAGGGCCCAGGCCAGTTTTGGGGGGGCACCCATGTCCCGGGGACCCTTGTGCGGGCCCTGCGAGAGAGCGCGGGGCGTGCGTGTGCGGTGGGAGATGCGGGGAGGCAGGCAGCATCCCGGGGGGAAGCGGACATGCGGAGATGTGGAGACCCTCTGCTGCTTCAGACACATCCCTGCGTGGGCACAGCCACACCAGAGTCATCTTCAGAGCAGGGAGCAGCAGGGCTGAGGCGGTGGTTTCCATCTCATCGAAGCCCACTGCCGAGGGTCTCTGTAGGCAAGCGCTGTGCTGGTCCAGCTGGCCCACTGCAGGGGACCACGAGCAAGGCTTGGCCAGCCCGGCTGTGAAATGGGGAGGTAGACCCTAAGCTCTTGAGTCAACACAGATTGTGGGGGCATTTATGGCTAGCTGCTGGTCTCAGAGCTTTGGATTTGTGTTTTGTTTTCCTTTTATTCAAATTGAATTAAAAAAAAAACCCTAACCCTCTCCAGTAGGAAAAGCAAACATAAGGTCTGCCTGGATAAAGGGAAAGCCCTTCTTTTGTGTGATAGCTCAGCGGGTAGAGCATCCTCCCCGAGGAAGGGGGAAAGCTAGGTTTGATCCTTGCTTCTGCCGGAGGGGAGATGCAAACCCTGGTCTGCACAAGACCCCCAGAGAGCACCACAAACAGCAGGCTGCGAGCATGTCTGGTGCGGAGCGTCTTTCTTGCTCCTTCCTGTTATTTTAAATAATTAATGATTTGATGGGGCAGGGAGTGGAGAAGGCAGGTGTCCTGTCTCCCTGGAGGGCAGTCTGTGCACCCGGCGAGACAGGAGTCTTGCTCTCTCTCGATGAATATTTAAGTGTCTTTAGACAAATTGGAGCGGTGCCAGCAGGAATGACTGAGAAGGGCTGAGCCCTTCCCACTGGGTACCCTAGTGCCTGGGGGCTGGCGAAACAGCCCTGAATGGGGCAGAGAATAATCCCTGCTTGTACGGACGTACTGTGCATCTCAGCCTTGCCTGGGACCTCTGGCTCTTGCTAGTTTTTTGTTACACTCTAAAAGAGATCCTTGGATGGAAAGCTGTCCGGATTTAACTTGCCACTGTTAATGTCATTGTCTGCACTTCTTCCAGAGCTTGAATCAGCCAGGACTGATCACCTACAGCTCTTCTGCCACTTAATGCCGACCTTCGAAGAGAAATAGCGCAGAGGCACTGAAAGTTCGCATCTGTTTGTGGGCTTGGGCATTTCCAGTGGGCAGAAAAAAAAGCAATGTAGGCAGTTCCTTCTGTCCTTACTAAGTAGGTATGTGTTCAGGGCTGGAAGGGACGAAGACTTTCTGCTGATACCAAGTACAGAATGTAGCCAGGATTTATTAACAATGCTGAACACTTGCCTAGTGATCCATTTATTAGCTAATAGACCTAAAAGAGCTTTTGGATTTTTCCACTAATGTTGTAGCGTAACGAATGACAGGGGGAAGTGGTAGTTTGAGCTCTTTTTCCAATATATTCCTGATATTGACTCCATCTGCAGAAAGGTGTTAAAGCCTTCGACTTTATTTCACTTGAAGAATAATTTTAGCTAAGCTGGCTACATGCTCTTTTCCACTTAAAAGTGAAGCTCTCTGGCACAGTGTTTTGTGCTCCCACCTTGCATGCACAATTTTTGTGTGTTAGTTTAGGATAATCACTATTTTCAATCTCCAGCTTTCAAAAATCATGAGTCAGTCTGCTTAAAACCAATCCATTTTAGAATGTGCCTGTGTTTGCTCACTGGTTTAGTTGTATACACTGTGATTTTAAAGTCAGTCAGATTTGCAGCTAGCCATGTAATACAGCCCACAAACCAGTATGTGTTTATGCAGAAACAGCTGCTTACCTAAAGGTTTAGCAAATTGGATTTTAATTTATAATCTTCCTTTGGAGGAAAAACTGGAAGGTGATTCCTCCTGCCTGCAGCTGCCTGGAGCCCAGGAAGCCAACCCTCTGCTTCCCTGAAGCTGCCCACAGTGGGGGAGCCTAGCTCGGGCAACAGCCTCCAGCCCTGGAGGATTGTCTTTTCTGGCATATGCTGCCACAGTCAGGAAGTTGAATATTGCATGGGAGAGGGGATGACCACGTTCCTCTTTCAGTGGTGATGGACTGTTTTTACGTGACTGGGTGTCAAACAGCACAATGTGCTGAGATAGCAACCACGGGCTCTGTGTGGCAGCACCTAAACCAGATCCTTTGGGCACTGCATGGCTGCCGTTACCGCCACGAGGAACTGTATGTTTGTGCTGCTTTATGTCCCTGCTGTGGGTATGAAAGGGACTAACTGTACCAGCTCTGTGTGCTGGCTTGCAAACTGTGCTTCCAGGTATGTCCCATTAGAATGGAATACGCGTTAGAGGTCTGGCTACATGGCTTCATGTGTGGCTCCATCTTATTTGTTTTTTGTCTGGGCCAGGCGTTTAGTTCTACTGTAGACTAGGTTATTTTTGGTGCTTTCTTTGATAACTCCATTGCTGTGACATGCTGCAGAGCCCAAACTCCTCTGGGAACATCCCAGCAATGCACACAAACATCAGCCCTGTAGCTTCTAACAGTCAATATATGAAGCTTTCAGAAACCCTGGACACCTAATGGGACTCCACAAACCCACTCTGGAAGCCTGAGAAGGCATCCAGCACTTTCCTCAAAGGCTGTATTCATCTCCCTGCAAGGCTTCCACAGAGGAACAGCTTGTTAGAGGGACCTGTGGAGCTTGGAAGCTTTGCCAATAATAATTCAGGCCCAATTCTGAAGTCAAATATTTAGTTAAACAGAGACCGCCTGATGACTGGATTAAACACAGACAGCATCTGAGTGAGCTCGCCACTTCAGGTTTTTGTCAGTGTCCATTTCACGAGCCTATAATTCTGTTTTTCCTGTCTTCCCAGGCTCTGCTCATCCTGTGTAGTGTTTCACACAACACAGAATGAGGTACTTGAGCAGAGCTGTTGCTCCTAGCTCAGGAAGCAGCCTGTATCACAAAATTGTGTTCTCTGTCTAGGTTTAGGAATAATCCAGTATTATGGGATTGGGAGGAAATCACATGTTAGAGAAACTGAAGGTTTTGTTTGTTTGTTTGTTATTAAGGAAAAGTCTCAAGGAAGCCAGGAAATGTCAGAGGGTGGGTGAGCGAGTCTTGCCTGGCAGGATGCTGCTGCATGGGGTTGACACATATAGTTCACAGAATCACAGAATAGTCAGGGTTGGAAGGGACCTCTGGAGATCATCTAGTCCAACCCCCCCGCCAGAGCAAGGTCACCTACAACAGGTTGCACAGGACGGCGTCCAGGTGGGTTTTGAATGTCTCCAAAGTGGGAGACTCCACAACCTCTCTGGGCAGCCTGTTCCAGTGCTCCACCACCCTCAAAGTAAAGAAGTTCCTCCTCATGTTAAGATGGAACTTCCTATGTTCAAGCTTGTGCCCATTACCCCTCGTCCTATCAATGGGCACCACTGAAAAAAGACTGCTCCCATCCCCCTGGCATCCTCCCTTCAAGTATTTGAAAGCATTAATAAGATCCCCCCTCAATCCTCAATCTGTGTTAACAGCAACTGGAAGTTTCAGCTGGCGACTTTGAACTTCCCTCTTCTGTCACTCTCGCTTCCCAAAGCCGATAGGCCTTTAAATCCCTTGAAAAGATAAATGGGCTTAAGCTTCTATGTAGCTTTGAAAGTGAAGCTTACACTCAATTGGCACTGTCACCAGGGTTGTTCCTGACGATCATGTCACTTCTCTTGATCCCTGACCTTCACATGGAGCTTACTGACACGAGTTCACTACATCTTCCAACTCTCAGTATATTCTCCTTCCAGTTATGGAGAACTGGGCTGACATCTATCCAGCAGGAATACATGAGAGGCAAAAAAATACCAGCTAAGTATTGTACCCAAATTATATCTTAGAAAAAAACTCAAGGGGGGGATATATTTGTTATTTCCGTGATGTTTTGCTGAAGGAGGTCTTTAAGAGTCCATTGTGTTCAAAGTCTCTTAATGCACGAGTCCCAGGTTTGACCAGTAGCTGGGAGATTGCTGGTGTGACAACCTCTATCTCACAGTGAAGATCAGGTCCCAGTGGTCATCCCGGCCCTGCTTTAAACTGTACGCCTTACAGAAAAAGTGGAGGCTGGTCTTTCAAAACCAGCAATACATGACTAGTACGCGCTTAAAACGTCTACTACGTGAAGCAAAGCAAGCGCAGCAGGGAGGGATCTAAAGGGCAGAGTATCTTCTTTCTTGAATTTGAGAAGAGAAATGGTGTGATGGAGCTGAGGTCCCTGGTTCAAATGCGATGGTTAGCTGAGCAAGTGTTTGATTATGGGAGCTGGGAACGGCTGCATCGTGTAAACCAAGCAATAATCGGACACTGAAGCCTAATCCCCTCGCTGACATGCCTGCAGGCAATGTTTTTATTCTCTCTTTCCTGCATGTGCAAAAAGAGGGAGGATCCTCTGCTTCCTGAGCCTCTGAGGACTGTCTAGCTCCTAAAGGCAATCTCTTCCCTGCCTTTTTCAGGACAAAAGTGCAGCTGAAATGTAGGATTTTATAACCATAAACCTGAAGTGCTGAAACCTACTGCCAGAGGCACAGCCCTGAGCTGCTCTTATGTCATGCTGTAGGACTCAATGTGCAACAAAAAAATCTCGTGTTTGAGCATTTAATAAAAGCAAAATGGAAGCAAAGGGTCGTAAGCTGTGATGCCATCGCCCCCTTCTTCTCTGACCCCACAGTAAATCATGGAGTGTGACAGCAGCAGGAAAGCAGACGTTTAGGAGGCAGCGGTGCAGCTTTGAAAGCATTTCATTTCTCTTTCTCAGCAATTTCTTTCCGAGCCCAAAACATCTGTCTCTGCCTCCAGCCACATGCAAGTGCACTGACAGAGTTTTGTTGCAAGCCTAATGAGTAATTTCATGGTCTTGGAATTGGTGGTAGGGGGAGGGGGCTGGGACAGCAGCCAGAGTCATGTGCTTTACAAGGAGCTCTGCTGATGGCAAATCGCAGCCTGATGACTTTTATTTTATTGCAGCCCGCAGCCTGCAGCCCACCACCCACCAGGCTTCCCTTTAAAGTCTGCGGCTGGAGTTGCTGGTGCTCAGCGCAGAAACAGCTCCTACACCGGCTGCTGCGTTCCTGGGGCTTCCTCACTTCTGGGCACAACAAGCAACATGGAAAATAATGACATCAGGAGGTGGCGGAACTCAGCTGGGTGTCAGCTCCGCTCTGTTCGTGGAGAGAGCACGCGTGCGTGCAAAAAACGCTTTGCCTGTGCTGCTTCTGGCTTCAGTGCCGTGTACTCGCAGAAGGAAGGATGAGGGAACAAACAACACCGGGCAGATGTGTAATCACATTGCTCGAGTGTCTAGCGGATGATGCCGAGATGTGGTGATGCACACGGTCTGAGAACAGATATAGAATGAGCCGATTCAAGTTGTAGCTGGTCTCAGCAGACGTTTTAAAAGCACAAACTCCAGCTTTCTTTTTGAGAAGGACAGGGTTATCTGTAGAGTGAGATAATCTGTACAGAGCACAGGAAACAGAAAGCAGATGTTGTCCTATGTTTATCATATGTTTCCACACAGGGTCTTCCTTTGGGACAGGCTTGCAGATCCCAGGCCCCAGAGCAGGGCTTGCACAACTCCATGGATGCGCTGTGCTGTGTTTATCTAGGGCGGAAGAATATACAGAGCTTTTCCTCCACCTGCCCAGGTTCTCCTGGTCTGAAGAGGAAGTTTATATTCACTTGCTGTGACTCAGCTATAGAGCCTGACTCATTTTCATGCTGTTACTCATCGAAAGGGAAAGCCAAATGGCAACCAGTCTGTGCCTGTAGACACCTGTAATTCTCCAGCTTTCTGCTCCTTTCTTTCATCTGTGGATGAGTTTCTGTTTATCGGCACTAACTTATCCTGCTGAAGCTTTTAATACTTCTCTCTACAGAGAAAAAGACTCACTAAAAAGTAAAGTTTTCTACCCTTAAAGCTAAGAGGAAGTATGCTGAATCTCCATGGCTGCTTGTGGAGTTCCCGAAATGGGACTCTTTCAAACGGACACTTCATACGGGTAGCAATGGGCTGGGACCAGATGGAGCAAGCACCAGGCAGAGCTGGGACCGGCTAAAGAGTTCCTGCAGCTCCTGAGCTGACCTCTGTGGTCTGGTGGGAGTTGCTGGTGGTCTACCTCCTAAAGGTGCTCAGTGTTAGGAGATCCTGCTTCCAGCGACGATGGCTTGTTGGTGACCAGGAATCTGTGTCACCAGCTCTCTGGGTTTCTGTCCCCTGCCTTGACTCCCCACCGTAACATAAAGACTAGAGCTGCTTGGGGTTCTGTAGGCTGCCAGTCCTCAGAGAAAGGGACGGTGTTTTACTTTGTGTAGACCCTTCTTGCACTGCCAGCTCAGGAGTCTCTGCTTACTTGAGACCTGGCTGTTGCTCACTCGTGCGTATTTTGCGCGCTTGTCAGGGTGCAGGGAAACACTGGGTCCTGGGTCCTTCTCTTGCGGCGTGCTGGGTGAGTTATTCTGCGTTAGAGACCGCGCGAGCATGAGTCAGATTTGAAAACCTCACCCAAGACCTGCACAGGGAGGCTTTAGCTGTGAGGTGGGAACCAGTGCCTGCTACTACAGCTGGGCCAAACCCAGCCTTTCCGGTTTTAGCCTCATTCCAAGACAGTGCAGCCTTTCCTGAACTGCACAGGAGAGCACAGTGTAATGCTCCAGGTGGGTGGGCTGTCCAGAGGACAAGGAGGGATTTTGGGCCTGGGGCAGGGGTTGCGTCAGAGTTAAGGCAGTTTCCTCTGGGTTATGGGAACCTGAGGTTCAAGTCCCTGGTCTAAGTCTTGCAGGGGGGAGTCTGGCCTCAAACTTGGCTCTCCTCTCTCAGCCTTGTCTGCTGCTGGGCAAGAGGCTACTCTAAGGTAGCTATTCTAAGGTCTACTCGTCGTTTGCCTTGATCTCATCTAAAGAGCTTTGATCAGAACCGTTCCATGGGCTCTCAGATGAAAAACTGGGGTTCCAGTTATTTTCTGGTGGAAAAATATTGAATTGGAAAAATTCCTGTGTGGCCTTGGTATGCTTTCAGCTGGCATCCTGCCTGCCTCTCTCTGAAAATATTGCTGATTTTGCGTGCAAGCGCTTCTTGTGAGGCTGGTTTCTTTGGTTGCGATCCCTCATTGAGGTTTCTTTTTACCTTGAGCAGATGGCAGGAGTTGGCCTCTTGTTATGTGGCACTGAAGTGCCCTTCTGGGGCTGCTTGCATGTCACACTGTCCTTCACGGGAGAGCATGGCTGAGAGAGGCATGAGAGGCTGAGAGAGGTTCTGTAGCATTTAAGGAGCAGCCACTGCCCTGCTGCTCCTAGCTGTCTGCTCTTAATACTCGCCACCGCCCCCAGCTCTGGCAGCCGCGTTCGCAAAAAGCTCTGCGGGCAGTGGAAGCAAGCTGGTTTCATCATGACAATGTAGTTATCCTTTTAAGGGAAAATTCCCTCCGGGAGCCAACCCTCAATTACCTCCTGCTCCAGTGCCTTCTTGTTGGAGATGGCTTGTAACACAGCTGAGTTAGAGCCACAGTAACACAGCCAAGCACCTAGCCGCTCCAAAAACAAAACCCCCAAACCCCCTCTTTTGGCCTCTGTTGTTTGCTAGTGATTGCTGCATCTAGAAATTGGGGTCAAAACCCAAAGGGCTGGCTCCCCTCATCAGTGCATTTGTACAGAACCAATCTGTGGATATTACATCTTCAAACCAAGATGCTATTCCCATGGTACTCATGGGTCATATGCAGATACTATGTTCTTCCCTAAAAAAGTCCATTGCAAGATTCCAGAGCTCTGGGTAGTACAAAACTGGTGATAATCAGCTAACTCAAGTGTTTGCTAAATGCCAGGAAACTGGGGTAGGCAGTGGCTGCTTTTCAATCTGCTGTTATTTCTTGTGGTGAATGAGATGGGTCCTTCAAGGGTCCTGATTTGGAGGCCAAAAAATTCCTTCTATTCTGCTGACACATCTCATAGTTCACAGGGGTGATGCCTATGTGGGACGGGGCTGCTGCGGAGGGTTGTCCTCTGCCTCTGTTGCAATGAGCAGAGCAGGAGCGGGCAGAGCTTTAGACAACAGACTGTGCTCTTTCTATTCTACAGGAACGGTGGCCTTGGCTGCAAGCCCCCAAATTTACATGTCTTGTGTTTAGCACTGAAAATACTGTAATTCCAAACAAGCTGTGTACCAGAAGAACATGACGCTCTTGGAACGCAAACTTCTCACAGGAATGAGACCAGACTCCTTAAAGAAGTTCTGGGGACTTCTTCTTTTGACATCTGTAAGTTTACTGTAATTGTCTTGAGAAAATGGCACTTTCTCACTGGGCAATAACAGATGCAATTAAAAAAACCCCGAACCTTGTACCTGTGCAGCTACTGTTGTCTTGAGCCAAAACAAATGGATCACAGCCTGTGGTGTGACTGGATCATCTGAGGATGAAATGATGCTTCTTGTAGGAAACAGGCACAGAGGAGCCAGGCTGGATCCCTGAGCCCCATTTTGAGGACTGAAGTGCACGGGAATCCTATGCTGTCTGCCTAGAGCCGGACTGAAAGAGCTTTCCCATCTTCTCAGCCTTCCCAAGGGTTTGAATTCTCTTCCCCTATCGAGAGCAAGGAAAAAAAAAGAGATTTTGAAAACTTCTGTAAGCAGACAGGAAGCAATCACATGAGCTCCATCAAAATATGTAATTTCATACTTCTAAAAACTCTTAGGGCCAATTACCTAAAAAACTGCAAATCAACTAAAGCGTTGAAATTGTGTTTTCATGCTGCAGAGCAAAACTGCCCCCTTTTGAAATGTCAACTTTTCAAAGCTTTTTTTGTTCATTTTTTTAAACCAAGACACTTTTCCAAATCTGTAGTCCTCTGTTAACAGTTTTGGTTTGCTCTTTTGCTAGAAAATTTCTTGCCAGCAATTCCTGTGAGGCCCCGATTCCACCTTTGGAGATGGGTGGGTTTGAACCCACCTGGATAGAAAGGCAGAAGTGTGGCTAAGCTGAGAACAATCCTGTCATTCAAATACATAACTATTGTTTGAAGTTGAAAACAAGTGGAATTTATTTGCCTCGCTCAGGAAATTCAACCCAAGCTGTTGAAAATTCAGTGTTGCTCCAGAGAAATAGCTGATCAGAGGCTCGGTTGCTTGGACAGGAAGGTTATCCACGTGCTGGGGACTGGCACCGGAGAACGTCGGTTCAAATCTCTATCTCCTGTGATCTCCCATATGACATCTGGCCATGTTTTTTTTTCCTTTGAGCTTCATTTCCCCTTCACCACCATTTCTTGCAAAGGCGTACAATACATGAAGAACTGGGCAGTGCTTTGCTGTCATGGTGATGTGGTCTAAACAAACCCGGAGTATTTTGCCAGTATTTCAAAACTGACTTCTTGTTGCGAATGAAATAGCAGAGGAACTTGCAGTTTTGTTTGCACAGATTCTCACCCAGTTAGTCATGCTGGCGTGCATATCTGTTGGAGTTTTGGAGATCTTCTAGTGTTTTATCAGCTTCAGTGATAAATATGCCAGTGTGCAGTGTTGTGCTAGATAACTTGCATCTAAAACTGATTAGCATTTCTCCTTTAAGAAGCATTTCTTTCTGTGCAAGGTAGGTTTCTCCAGAAGGAAAAAAATCATTTGCCTCCAAAACTATGAGGGTTTTTTGGGTGGGAGGGAAAAATGCTAATATAGTTAAAAACTTCGCCGAGCATCTGAAACTATTTAGAGACCAAGAGGGGATTAAATGTTTCAATAAGGTGTAAGGGAAAGCCAGCTTTCAAATATCCTCATTGCTGGATATGACACTGCTGGGTAGTTCTGAGGGGAAGGAGAGTTTGGATCGGTTTGCGTTGCATGTATGTGCCATCCTGACGCGTGAATGGGAGCTAGTACTTAGCATTGCCTCCCCACGTCTTGCCCTCTTCCTAGCACTGACCTCTTCTCCAGTACACCCCCTTACAGTCTCTGCTCCAGGTGGCTTTGCCTTTTCCCCCAGAACATCTCAAAAATACTTCAAGTTGTTATTTCTTATTTCAAATGAACGCTATGGTGGATTTAACAGCTATCTGTAGTATTTGCAGTATGTCTTAGCCACTAATGGGCTAGGAATAATAGTTCTTTAATTGTCATATTGCCCATATAACCATAGAATCATAGAATGGTTTGGGTTGGGAGGGACCTTAAAGATCATCTAGTTCCAAGCCCCCTGCCATGGGCAGGGACACCTTCCCCTAGACCAGGTTGCTCAAAGCCCCATCCAACCGGGCCTTGAAAGAAAGCAGAATTTGGAGGTCCATTCCTATCCCTGCTAAGGGTTAGAAAAGTCATCAAAGCACAAATTCTCAGAGTTGGCTTTTTTTTTTTGGTTTGCTGTTTTTAGGAGCACTTCTTTTGGTCATCTAATGTTCGGGTCATCTAATGTTTCCTGCAAAATGTCACCACTGCAGCAATTAAAAATAAAAGGATCTGCTGCAGGAGAATGGGTTTGGAGCCCAGCTCGTCAATGCTCTGTGCCTTTGCCTTCATTCTGCAGGGGGAGAAGCTCCACTGTCCCTCCTGGCTGCACTACAAGGTGAAATTCATTCATGGTCACAAAACATCGTGAGGTCTTCGGAAGATTCCATCTATTGGAAGGTCCTATAAATTCCATCTATTGGAAGATACTATAAAAAAATTGCCAATAGTGTTCTTAGGCAAAAAAAAAAAAAGAAGTAGTTCTAGCTTGGATTCCCAGCATTTTGATTCCATTCATTCATTTATTATGAGAAAAACATTTTACAATTCATTTCCTGACTTTGAGAAATGCCCACATTCCAAAATGTAAACTTATCCCCCATGGGGATGTAGAAACTAGCACGTGAATCCCATGGGGGTGAAGGGTAAGGAGGTTTTCTTGGCAGCAGCACAACTAAAACTCATGGGCAGCTTCTACCAACACAGCGCCGAGCTTTCTAGGAATCAGTTGTTCTGGCAGAGAAGGGGCATCAGATGGGAAGGTGGGGAGAGACAAGAACTGTCTGGAGTTCTGGAGCAGAAAAAGAGAAAAGAAAGCCGGGGAGAGCAGGCCAGGCTGAGGAGGTGGGAGCAGGGTCTGCGGGGCAGCACGTTTATCATCCCGCAGCTCCTCAGGGAAAGGGAAAACAGGGTGAAAGACCTGAATAGCCTGTGGGGTTTATTAGCCCCTGACTCTGGTTGGTGAGGCTTCGGCCAGTGTCCTGTGAACACCATATGGCTGGGACGGACCTCAGGCAACAGTTTGATCCATCTTGCTGTGCAGAAGAGGGTGAGATACACCCACCTTCCCTGCAAATCTGCTCTTAAGAAATCCCAGTGATGGAGATCCCCCTGCGGATCCCATTCTAGAATACACCCTGGGCCTGGAAGACTTTTCTAAATAGAAGTCTTCAATCTTTTTTGATGCAAATTAAGCTGACTTTGTTTTTTCCTGTTACCCAGTGGATGCGATAAGCTGTTGACAGCCATCCCTCCTGCAATAACTTCTTACAAATGGGATTTTGCAACGTTCCACAGAAGTTTTCTTGCTTTACGTATCATCTTTAGTGAAAATGACTAAGGTAGGATTCCTTCACTGTTTGCTTATATGTTGTGTTTTACAAGCTCTGAACTGCCAAGCCAGGCTAGCTCAGGCAGAGGGGACTAACGCTGCGCAGCAGGAGATGCGAGGGCTAAACCTCCAGCTGCTCTCTGGAGTGAAGCTGGTGGGACTGGGCCTCTGATACCCAGGAGGGGCTGGAAAATCTGTGGCTTAAAGTACCTCTCATTGACCTCAGACAACAGGATTACTGCTGAGAATGAAATCATTAATGCTTTGTAACATCACGTCGGTGGTTGTCACAGGAATACGGTGGGTTGCTTCGCTGTGAGGCAAGGTGCTAGAAGAACACAGTGACTAAATTTCCTCCAATAAATCAAGTGCTGGCTTTCTGAAGTATGTGAACTTGCATAGTGTAACAAAACATGGATCTCCATTCTCTAAACAGGGTGGATATCTTGTGTGCCTGCAAATCTTCTAACTCTTAAGCTGGAAAGGGGAAATCTGGGAGAGCTTCACTGTTGATGACTCATATTTAAGATAAACGACATATTTTTTAATAGCAAGAATAATTAGTCATCAGAGTACATGAGCCAATGCTGTAGTAAATCCTTTGGCACCCTGGGACTGGAAGAGCTCTTCCTGCTCTTTTGCAGTTGCAAATTACTTAGTTCTGCGAGATCACTGGATGAAATTTAGGACCTGCATTTTCTATTTAAGATTACATGGTAATACTGTCTCTTCGAACCAGTAATCCATGACTATCCATTGAATTAAAAGCAGTTGGGTAAATGTTTCGTATGCCAATACCACGTATGCTGGCATTTATGGTTTTTTTAATCATATTTCACATAGTGCTAGACACTTCCCTTCCTTACCAGCAAAAGTTTAAGGCCAAAATGTGATGTGTTGTCTGTTTTTAGTGCAAGATGAACGGAGTGCCTTTCTCTACAGTATATCTGTAGAAATCAACCCTGTATCTTGGAGATTCCTTTGAGCAACAGCCCCTTTCCCAGCAAGGGGTTAGAGGGTTTGCTAAGCACATTTTTTTACCCAAATGAAGCCAAACTTGTGCAATAGGATGGCACGTATACTTGCACTCTTTTCCCTGCTTCCTCATAACTTTTGAACCTACTGACCAGTTTCTACCCAGTTTTTGCAGAAGGGAAGCAGTCACTCTGATACCAGCTTCTTATCTTCCTGTTGCTTACTGGCATCTGGGCAGAGGAATGAGGCTCTGGTGTTGCTCACCACCGAGGGTACAACTGGACATGGACCTGTTGGAGCAGGTCCAGAGTAGGGCCACGAAGATGATCAGAGGGCTGGAGCCTCTCTCCTATGAGGACAGGCTGAGAGAGTTGGGGTTGTTCAGCCTGCAGAAGAGAAGGCTTCAGGGAGACCTTAGAGCCCCTTCCAGTATCTGAAGGGCGCCTACAAGAAAGCTGGAGCGGGACTTTTTACAAGGGCATGTAGTGATAGGATGAAGGGTAACGGCTTCAAACTGGAAGAGGGGAGATTTAGATTAGATATTAGGAAGAAATTTTTCACTACGAAGGTGGTGAGACACTGGAACAAGTTACCCAGGGAAGCTGTGGCTGCCCTGTCCCTGGAGGTGTTCAAGGCCAGGCTGGATGGGGTTTTGAGCAACCTGGTCTAGGGGAAGGTGTCCCTGCCCAGGGCAGGGGGCTTGGAACTAGATGATCTTTAAGGTCCCTTCCAACCTAAACCATTCTGTGATTCTATGATCGCTGAGTGAACATTTTGTAGACACCAGAGAGTTCGCATGAAGATGTTAAGGGCAGCCCAGACAGCACTGCTGGAGACTGCACTTGGTGAGGTCTCCAGCAATGAGGATGCTTCCCACTGCTTTCCAGAAGGAGCAGGAGCAGATCCTGGCCTCGCCTGTGGTTCCTGGCCAGGGCAGCCAAGCTGGCAGGGAGGGATGAGTCTGGAACTGTGCTGCGTACAGCAGGAGCTCCGGCGCTGTGCCAGCCGCAGCCCCCAGCGCTTCTTCCTCTGGGCTTGTGGTTAGCACAGCATCTAGCTCAGCCCAGCCTGACCACAGCCTGTGCAACGAGCCCTCCTCCAGAGCAAAGCCTCAGTGTGCTGCTCCTGGTGGCTCTTCTTTGCTCCTATTTAGGACAAATGGCTCTCAAAACAGCTGATATTTAAAAGGGGGGTTTATTGCCAAATCTCAAAGCTCTTTACAAGCAGGAGACAAAGTGCTGCCTTTCCATGGGCTGCAGCAGCTGCTTTTCAGAGTCATCCACATTTGCTTGCTTGCAAACTCACTTCCTTCCTGTCACAGACTGTAACCTGGTGGCACAGCCCAAAACACAGACTCACACCCGAGTGCGCAATGCCCGGAGGGTTTTCAGGCACAAAAAAACAGCCTTAGTGCAGCCAGAAATTAGATGCAAGTTTAAATGTAAGTTTAAAGGGAGATTTTTTAAAAAGTGCATGGTGGCAGGATAGACGCTGAAGATGGGAGTTGCTGTAGGAGGTAGGAGCAGACCAGGATCCTGTCTCTGACTCTGACCAGCACTGCCATTTTCAGAGAAGCATGTAAAAACACCCTAGAAGGCAGCTGCAGGAGAACCCCCTCTCCAACCCTAGGCAGGGCCTGGCTCGTGACCAGAGTGAGAAGATCAAGTGAGAAGAAAACTGCAGAAGGAACGTGATGTGTTGTTTCCTGTAAAGTCCAGATGAATCAGGCTTACGGCTGGGCTAGACATTTTAGGATGAAACTGCTAACCCTATTAGAAAAAAATAGTTAAAACCAAACAGTCTCTAACATAGCGTTTTCAGCAATAGAGTTACTGGGTGCTCCGGAGATTCCGCTTAAGTTATACCTATTTACAAGACATAATACAAACCTAGCAAGTTCTGTTAGTACAGCACATACAGTAATTAGCTGTAGCTTGTAAAATGATTTAACTTGCCCATTTCGTAACAGATATAGGGGTTTTTATCTGTTAAGATTCCTACTGATGGGTATTCAGTAAAATGTCAGACATTTATTCATTAGAATATTCAGTATAACATAAAAATATACAGTAAATATAAGCACATCCTGTAGGTTTGGCTGTAACAGATAGGGATGTCTGGGTGTTTTCATCAGCGCTTTGCCAGATGGGTATCCACAGAACCCACCATCACAAGAAAACACCTGCGAGAGCAAAAGCATTTGTATATAAATTAGGGGACTGAGCTATCCCATAAGCTGTTTCCATTCTCCTGGGTTCTCAGTTCCAGGCTTTGATTTGCCCATCCTGAAGTTTCGAACTGGCTTCAGCTTCGGGATATGAACCTGTATCCAGAGTTTGCCCTGGTTTATGTATATTCCTGTTAGTGTGATCTGTTTTTTCCCCCATCTAATTTATCTGTTGTTACAGAATTGCATCTTGCCTGCTCTCTGAAGCTGATGTCCCTCGACTTCCAGTGCAGATCAGGTTCTGACAGCTCACATTCATACCACACAGTGTTCGGTAAACAAAAGTGCACATGCAGAAAAATATATTTAGATAGCAGATAGGCACTGAAAATCGTCTGTGTTACTAGCCCTTGTCTTAAGCATGTCTGGAAAGGCGAATAAGACCCATGGTTCACATCGAATCTACAGCAGCAAATGACACAAATGACACAAAGTTTGCTCCAGGCTGCGTGCCTGGGAGTGGCCTTAGGACATAGGAAACTTTTTGTCTCAAAGCAAAGCTTTTTTGGCACCTGAGCCCTGAGTGTTTGAGTGTGTAGAACTTTCCAGGTCGAGAGACTAACAAGTGAATTCCCATGTGATGTCTATGGCTGTCTTGAGAGAGGGACAGACCACTGAAACCAAGGCTGGTTTAATCAAAAGAGGCAGAAGCATCAGTTCTAGTCACTACCTGTCTTGCAGGCTCTGGGTGGTGAAAACCAGGGTGTTTAGAAGCCCAAAGCCAGCATTTCTGTGCTCAGACCTGAAGTGCCCGCTGCCTAGCCTAAGAAGAGGCTCAAATGAAGCTTTACTGGGCTGCTGCTATGGAGGGTGTTTGCAGCCCGCTGCAGCCTTGCGAAACGTGGGAAATTAAAAGAAAGAACGGGAGAAAAAAGAAATGGGTGAGCAAAGACTGCAGTGCTGACAAACAAGAGAAAAAAGCTTAGGTAGCGTGTCGCTCCTTAAAACCAGACTGGGAAGATCACCCTTTTCTATGCTTCCAGAGTTAGGCTCAAGCAAAGGAGAAGCCCTCTGGGCTGTCATATGATTCTCCTAAGAGCCACTATAGAGAATAGGGGAGGGGACCCAGCTCAGGTCCGGGGCTATGCACCAGCAGTGCAAAGACATGATTTTATGACAGCTGTAATCACTAAAGACCGCAAGAACTGTGGTTGCGTTCAGCAGGTGCGCAGGGAAGCTGTGGGAATTGTGCCGGAGCCTTCTGCAATGCCTTCCTCGGACCGTTCCGTAGCGATTCATTTTTATTTGAATATACTTAAGCCACTGGGACCAGCCCCAAAGTTGTGCGTGCAAAATGCCTTTCCCTCCATGTACTCCAATAACAGACATCTGTGCCAAACCACAGCTCTCAGGCTAGCGAGGACACAGCAGGTAGAGAGACCTGTTAAATAGGAAGAGGGATCTCATCCTGACCCGCTGCCGGATATGCATGCTCCTGTCAGTTAATATTCCAAGACAACACAGAGAGCGAGCCTCCAGCTAAGGGAACACACATCCCTAAAGCTTCTTAATAACAGCTCTCCTAGGAAGCTCCTGGGGATCTCCTGGACGCAGGTTCTCCAAACACCTGGCTAATTCCTCCCAACGATGATGAGGGGATTCAGAGTTACCAGATAGGTACGGTCCTCAATAATCAACGTATTATACTGCTAGAAGACACTCCTTCAAAAGCCAAGTGTAACCTCTTTGCCTCAATTTCCCTAGTAATGAAACGGGCCTAATTAATACTTGCCTGGCGATGATGCATTGAGACTTGTGTTCACTTATGCAGTGCTTAGCACACCTAAAGCTCTGCAGAGTCAGGCTCAGAAGAGTGCCTTCATACAGCTGCTCCAGATCTGAGGACACTATTTGTAGTCAGGAGTTGGCCAGTTTTGTTTGCCTCTGTGGGAGGTCACTTTTTAACCGTTGATGTGGTTTTATGTGTATCTTTGGAGAAGATTAAAACATTTATCTTTACGTTCCTAGATGTCACTGGGCCAGGTGGTCTGGGAAACCTTGCCAGCAAGTGAATAAACACTGACTACATTTATCCTTAAATGATTTAACTGGGAAAACCAGATAGATGCCAGTGTAATCTGGTATCTGCTTGTCTGTAAATACAGATAGACAGAGGCTTTTGCTAGAATAGCCCTTCTGCTCCTTTCAAAAATCTGGCTTGGCTTGATTACCAGTAATTTTTAAGGCCTGATCCACTGAAAGGACTTTGGACAGAGTCCTTCAAGAGCGTTCACATTTTTAAACTGTTCAATGTCCTGTAACCTTCTGCTGTGCTAAGAGGATTAGAACCAGACTGGTATGTACAGCATGAAGAAAGAAAGATGCTATAACTGAAAGCTCAATTCTGTCCCATAAACGTGGTGTGTGCACAGCAAAACACCACCTTTTAAACACTGGCCTAGCAATGGTACAAATCATAAATGACAAATGTTTAGCTTTGATTTTTGAGGAATAAGTCTCTTTGAAGAGTATGTCAGGGAGCACTTCTCCTATAAAGAGTCACTAGATCCTTTTGCTTTTCTTTCTGTTTCTGTGTTGCTTCTTTTTTCAGTTCTCCAAGACCTTTAATTTCTTGCAAAACTTGCGTAGCTTGCCGAAGTTGTTCTACTGCCTCATTGAGCAATGTCTCTGCCATCGCTGGGGGTCCATTCCCCTCCTGGGCCTGTTCCAACCCTTCACGTAAAACCTTCTGCAGAAGTTTTTCTGCCTTTTCCCTTTCATTAGCAACTTTCTCCTCCATTTTAGCTAAGCAGTGATGGGAATCCTTGGGGAAACCTTGGCTTGGAAGTGCTCTCTGTGTATTTTTGGAATCAGACAGCAAGTCTCCCAGAGAAGAACTGCGAAGTTTGAGACCTGAAGTGCTTTCTACAGACATTTTCTTCTCAATAGTTGCTCTTACACTCTCATGGCCTGTTTCTGTAGCTAAGGAAGTCTCTGTCTCTTCTGCTGAAGTTTGCTGTTCCTTCTCAGCAGAGGCTCTCCCATTTCCTTCTTCAGTTTCAGCTGTTGGGGATGTGGACTCTGGTACCTCGGTGGCTGAGATCCCGTTTACCGGGGGCTTGGAGCTGGCAGACTCCAGGTCTTCTAAAACCCCGGCTTCCAGGTCACCATGGCTGCAGTTCATTGTGGCTAGCATTTTTTCTGACAGAACCTTAGGAGGAACAGGAGGCTTTGTAACATCTGCAGCAGCAATCTCAGCAAGGTTGTCTTTGCTACTATCTCCTGATGTTTTCAAGTCTTCTGTTGTTTTAGGCTCAGTGACTGGTTGGTCCCAAGCAACTTTTAGCTTGTCTGGCACGCTCTTAGGAAGAAGAACCGGAGCTTTTGCTGTGCCCCTGTTGCTGACCTCAATGAGGTTCTCTCTGTTCTCCTCACGTGGTGCTTGGGATCCTTCTACATTCTCCTCTGGGCTTACAGAGTCCTCTTCCTTGGCATTTACATTGTCCTTTGATGCTATGACTTCCTTAAGCTTCTTATCTGGAGGCAACGGAGGAGACAGAGGTTTTTTATGTTCCTGGTCAGGAATGTCGTTCTCTGCATCTTGGTTTTCTTTTGTACCAGTGGGTTTTGTAGGTGGCATAGGTGGCTTTGGAGTTTCTTTCTGAGGCGGTGCATTGTCACTTTCGCTGACAGAGGAATCGAAGTTTGGCGGTCCGTTGTCTACTATGTCCAGATCTAGTCGCAGGATACCATCTGACGTAGACTTGGCAGCCTGAAAGACAAGAGAGAACTTTTTCAGTATCTCTCCCATCATCAGTTCTTTGCTCTGTCCTTTAACTTCAATTTAAAGTGCAAGAACCTCAGAACCAGCATGGCAAGCGAGGGGTCGCTGCTTCACACATCCACCCTGTTTGAACTTCCATCTGTGAAAACTGCAGGAAGAATCTGACCAGTAACAAAACCAGTGCTCTTAAGAGCAGCTTTTTCTATAGTTCAAGAGCAATCTATGGAACTTGCTGTTCTTCCATGCTATCCTCTAAGAGCAGTAGCCAGCTCTACCAGTGTTAATCTAATAAGTGAAACCCAATGTGATCTGCTATGCTAAAATTTAACAATCTATAATTACAAATACCAAACATTTCACCCAACAAAGAAAAGTCAGATCAAATCATGTACGTTGCAGCATATCTTGAATGCATGGAGTGAAGCATTTCCATCCCCCTGCATAGCCCCGCTTTCTCCCCAAACCAACATGTTCTGTGCATGCCATGAGCGTTTTGCTGCTGAGTTATTTTCTGCCTCATAGTGCAGCAACTTGCATGAGAATATCAGCAAATAACCATAAGCAGTCAAGAATTAGGACAAAACCAGAGAGTTATTTTACTACTTCCTTTGAGAAGAAGGACTCAAAGCCTGTTCTACAACAACCTTATTTCTTGGTTTTCCTCTCCGTGCTAAGCGGTCAGCTCTACCAGACTTTAATTCTTTATCCTGTGGTAGCTGGATCCCTCTACCCCCTTCATTTACAGCATGCCTACCCAAATCACACCTGCCTTCTGCTTTTGGGACTGTCATATTTTTATTTGAACATATAAAATAAGTTGATCTTTAGATAACTTGGCTGGGGATACTATTGTAATACCATTGCCTTCTGCTTGCTTCCTCCAACCTGATGTCATCCCTGTCTTACCGGGACCAAGCCTCAGCTAGTTAATCCTCCTTCAAACCACAGCCTGTGTGCAAATCACTCGAGTGGGGGGTGGGTCCTAAAAAGGATGGACTTAGCAAAGACATTGCAGCATGTAAGCTCAGTGCCCCAGAGGGAGAAATGCGGTGACGGTTCCTGTGTGAGGGAACCCAAAACCACAGGAAGGCGTAGCTGCAGCCAGGGCCAGACTCCTGCACTGCAGGGAATTTAGTTAAAGTCTCTCTTCGCCTTTCCAGCCCATCAGAGAGAGATGGAGGCAAGCTGCATCCTGGCAGCATGGCCCTGACCCGGCCTGCCTGGCCTGCTTTGACACTGAAAATCATCGTTCATCCCATTTCCTTCATGATACTGCAGCCAGCAGCCATGATACGCATCTTTCTGCAGGCTCTGTCCCCTCCCTTTCCCCTTGTTCCTGCTTCTGAATTTGTAAGCCAGTGTGATGATTTAACCCCAGCCAGCAACTAGGACCACGCAGCCGCTCACTCGCTCCTGACACCTCTCCTCAATAGGGTTGGGAGAAGAGGGAGAAAAGGAGGGGAAAGAAAAAAACCTCATGGTTTGAGATCACGACAGTTTAATAGAACAGTAACAGAAGAGGAAAATAACGATAATAATTTCTCCTGAATTTGGCTGAAGGTGATAGGTCTTACAGGTATTCACCTCAGAGGTATCTTGTGCGTTTAGCGAGCTGAGTAGGAAACAGAGATCTTTTCAGTGCCTAGGGAAAGGCTCCCTACCTTCCTGAGCCCATATTAGGCAACAGAGAATCCACATTTCATTACTGCTCTGACTTTTGTCATGTTTTCTTCTGCGGTTTTCTGGAGGAGTGGATGGGAATCTATGATTCATTTTCATGCATTTCTCTAGAAGAGACACTCTTCCTCCACTTCTATGCAAACTAAAAAGTCTCGGGGCATCTCATTTTCTGCACGAGCATCATCTAAGCGCTGTGCAGACACATAAGTCAGAGTCTTGGGAGTTTGAAGAAAGAAGGTTTGATTTAAAATCCTTCCTTGGTTGAGATTAATGCGCTGCTAAAATATCAATCTGTCTGTGGCAATTTTTTCATAAATCACAGGAATCAAACATTAGTAAGAACCTCTCCCACGGAAATGAACTCCAGGTTTATTTTGTGGTGTTTTTTCTTTCTTTTTTTTTTTTTTAAGTGACAGATCCAGAAAATCAGTTAAGAGTAGACAGGCTAGTCCATAAAACTGCCTGGGAGAATAATGTATTCTCTTTGAGACCTAAGGAAGGGCTTGTAAGCTTGAAAACTTGTCTGCTTTTTCCAGTTAGCTTAATCAAAAATACAGCTTCTCCCCACAGACTGTGCAGTTCTTCTACCTTTAGACCACTGTGGCTACGAAATCATCTCTTCTTAGAAAATAAATATAGGCGCTTTGGTCTCTTCTGATTAAAGTGAAACTATAATGGCTCTCACCAGACGGTGAAGCAGCTCGTGAGTTATGGAAAGCTAAATATATCGTAACGTGTTGCAGCAGCTACAGATCTATGGGAACCTGGAGCTTCGTTAGAGAGGTGCTGGCGCAATCTTTCCTGGAGGAAGCTGTTTTCCTTGTCAGCTTTCTCTGGGCTCTCTGTACCTGAGGGTTTCCCTGGGGTTTTGTACGTGAGTGGAAGGGGCAGCTCTTGGCGATGCCAGCTGGG
The DNA here is from genome assembly GCA_013398815.1 of Ibidorhyncha struthersii. Classification (NCBI taxonomy): domain Eukaryota; kingdom Metazoa; phylum Chordata; class Aves; order Charadriiformes; family Charadriidae; genus Ibidorhyncha; species Ibidorhyncha struthersii. The sequence continues at coordinate 1,233,305 of VZSZ01003750.1, forward strand.
CAGATGGCTCACCCCAGGGTGGGTGCACTTACCTCCTTTAGGTGACTTCTCGTGGGTGGCCGGCGCCCATGGGTCATTTTCACTCTGTCCCGAGTTACATGGTCCAAGGAAAGGCTCTCATCTACTTTCACCTTTAAAAGGCAGAAGAGGAGGGAAAGAAAAAAGGAAGAGGGTCATTAATTTCTCAAGGTATGTCTGTAAAGTTCTCACGGTCACAGATGAAGGGATGCAGCATTTGGATCCAGGAGGGTTTTGGATATTTCACCACTACAGTCTTTGCCTCAGACCTTAGTTACAGCCTGCCTGCAAAGCCCTGCATGATGGATATTTAAGGTATCCATCCCATACAGAGCCATGTTTAAAAGACACTCCAAAGCAAAGCATCCAACCTTCGGAGGTTTGCAATCACTAACCTCCCCTTGACCTAAAGGGCAGGGAAGGAAGGACACAAGGCAGCTTTGTTGTCCTCGTTGCAGCCCGGGCTTGGACCGGCTCCTGCACGTGGCAGAGCACAGCAGCAAAATTGCTGTTGCCATCTTAGAGGTGAAAGCTCATTAATAACCGTGACCTCACTGTGAACTGTATCAGCAGCGCTTCATTACAGACCTTCCCTTCTACAGCTCTAATGACCACACGATGCTGAAGAGAAGGTGTGAGCAGTGACCTGGATTAATTGCAACTCCAGCTGAATTAACAAATTTATTTCCCGGAATCAGATGAGAAATCCACTGCCTCCCACACGTGGGGAGGGAGGTCCCAGCCCCCTGGCAGGTATTTCTCTGTGCTGGCTCTGTGACCATCCACCCACACATGCTGCGATGGCTGAGGGCTGGAGTCTGCTCCAGGCAGAGGGGCAGCACCAGTGACCAGGGATGGTGAAACATCAGTGTCTCCTTGGTTTGCTGGCCACAAATTTGTACAATAGGAAAGCTGGTGAGGGTGAAGTAGGGATTTAAAGGGAAAAATGGATCCCAATCCCTGGCTGCTATGGCAGAGTGGTTTTACAGCTCTTTCAGCGGAGCACAGCTAATCCAAGCCAGCTGAGGGCTTGACCCGTTAGCTTGTGCCTAGCCTGCGCAGAAACGCTTTAAATCTGAGGTCTGATCCTTACTGGAATGAAGGAGAATTAGAGGCTGGCTCTCTTGGAGAACCCGGATACTCGTAAGGAGGATAACCCCAGGCCACGAGGCAGGGAGGTGACCTGAGATCCCACCTTGCTGTGCTGCCGAGGGGCTGCGCAGAGTTCACTGCCCACCGGAGAGCCACGTGCCGTGCCCCTCCAGGCAGCTCCAAGCCGGTGTGGGGTTGCTCCATCAAGGGCTGAGCAGCATTGCATTGCAGGACATCACATCTCCCACTTGCTGAAACATGAGAGGAGACAGACCTGGATGCTAACCTCTCTGCTGCTGGGTTTTATCTTTCCAGGCTGCTGCTGGTCCCAGCTGGTCCCTTTAACTCCACATGCTGCTTCCCACTTGGTCCAAGGGCCCGAGGAAACACTACACCCCACTACCAGCAAAAACCTGACACTGAGTGCCATTTGCCTTGGCACAAAAGGAGCATGTTCCAGCCTCTCCTCCTGCTTTTGCCCTCTGCTGAATAAAAGCAAAGCCCAAGCTCTTAGAGTTCGCATCTCCAGCACTGTACCTGCAGCGCTTAGCCCTTTTCTCAAAACTTTTACTCATTGCTTTGTTTTCCTTTGCTAAAGAGATCTTGCCGATTGCTTCGTCCCCTCGTTAGCCTGCCCATTTCTTCTTGAGTCATTCCCGTGACGGTGGTTTCGTGCACTTCCTTTCAGTTACTGAAACAACTGCAGAATAGATACCGCTCCTTTGGTTCAGTTCAGGGCTGATTTACAAACTAACAGGGAGCAGGGCAAGGTTAGTCAGGCTCTAGGATGTGCAATTTTCATCCTTGGAGAATTTGGGAGGGCAGGTGTGCTTGGGGCCAGCTGAGAGGCACAGGCAAGTTTGGCCGGGGCCGTGGAGTAACTTTCCACCAGACTTCTCTCCAGACTGCAGGCGGAATAGCCAGTGCACTGAGTCACTTCAGATTTTTCCAGTCTTGAAGACTGGGCTATGTGCTAACCAAACACCTCCATTTCCAGGCTGTTCGGGTGCTGAGGATCATGGCAGCGTGGGGAAGACAGGTCTCCCCAGGCTGCAGCCCCAGCTCTACACAACTCAGCGCTGCAGTTGCTTCTCTAAGCCAGCCGCTTCCATGGGGAGAGGGGAACACCCCTGCATTTGCTGATCCCAAACCATCTGAAGCCACCAGACCATCTCCCACTGGTTTCAGTGAGTTCTTGTGTCCCGTGGGCCTCCTGATGAGATGTTAGCTCTTAGCACTACAGACCATCTCTCTGGCACACTGTCTACTCAACCAGCTGCCCCTGCCTCCCTGCATCCAACCCTGGCCAGAAGAAAGGGAAAAGCTGCAAGACGCAGGACATGCAAACGGCATTCTACACGTTCTACCGTCTTGGGCTGGGAACTGAAGTGGCTAAAAGTTCCCAGCCTGGAGGGACGTGACCCGGTCTGCCTTGCATACCAGCTGTGAACGGGCTTTCTCCTTCCTTCTACCATGCCTGGCATGCAGGAAGGACAGGGAGCACGGGGGCTCGGGCAAGTTCTGCTTTTAGCTGAAAAAGCAGTGAAGGAGAACTAATGCAGAAATACAGGAGTTTGAAAACTGTTCCTCTTACCTCATCAAATACTTTGTTTTTGCCTCTATTGATCCCTTCATTAAGAGCTTTTATCCACGATTCTTTTTCTTCCAAAGTTGGAGCTTGAAATTTGATATCATGAACCTGCAAGAGCAGAGAGACAACTTTTGCCTAAGCATTCCTTGCCAGGAACAGAGAGGTAGCTCTCTGCTCTCTGTGTATCACTTCAGTTTCTGTACAACATCCAGTTCCAGCCTGTGTTTAAACTACAGATTCCTTTGCACTTTGGCAAGTACTTCACTTCATAGCTCCCATGAACAGGATTTTGTTATGCTGAACAGCTTGTTGCTGTAGTTTTATTTTTACAACTAGTAACTAAAGTAGTAAGAAAGTAAGAGTTTCTTCCTTCTGCAAAAGGCTCGGAATAGCTCTTAAGAGCAGCAGTGAGTGGTACAGCAAATGGTCACACTGTATATAGCGAGTCAGACTGAAAGTCCAAGTAATTTTGTGCTGGTTCGGATGCAATAAAATACTTTATCTCCAACTTCCCCCCCCAGGCTGCAAGCGACGGGAAGGCTGCGTGCAGCAGGCTCTGCCTGCTTCCCTGTTCCTGCGGCTCTGCAGAACAGAACTGATACGGGAATCCGGGACTCTGACCTTGGCTGCACTAACCCTGATTCAGCTGAGCACGGACATGGTGATTCTATGATGAGGCATAAGGGCAATGTAAGTAAAAAAATTAACCATTTCTGTTTGCAAATGAAGAAATACAGCAGTGAATGCTACAGGCATACACCCTCTGGGGTTTGAACCACTGTCCTAAGAAGGGAAGAGCTGGCCATACAAGGGGGAGCTGTCAAGAAGCACGGGACAGAAATAAGGAGGGAGTGATGGGTGATTGTATGGCATGTCCTCCAGCCAGCCAGCTCTCCCCTTCTTCCAGGACAGTCTCCTGGCTTTGCTTAGTGTTTCGAATCTCTTCTTGACCGCAGCAGGAACAATAGGTACGGTGATATTTACTTCACTGCTGTGTTCTCTGAGCACCTCATCAGTATTATGTAGCTTTGCCCCAGTGTACACTTCAGGTGAGAAAAATATCGTCTTCACATTACAGGTGGCATTACATTCACATTACATTATGGCAAACCGGCTTGGGTCCAAATAGCTGCATGCGGTGCCCTAATCCACACTGCACAGGCACGTGGAAATACTCTCGTGCTAAAGAACAACATCAAAGTTGCAAAACCAAGCACTTAAAAATTAGACAATCCCAACGTTGCTGGGGCAGTCCTAACTCAGCCTTCTGCGCGTGTTCCTCCTAGCACCGTCCCTAATGACAGGGGTGGCACTTCTTACTGAGCTATCCCATCATGTGTTTTATCCTCGTGGGTCAATATGGCTTATTGATTGCACTCTGCTCAAGCCCTGCCCTGAAAACAGAATTACTGATTCCCCTGACAGTCTTTTCTTTGCCACTTATCACTACAATATCTGGGGGCTTCACAGATTGCTTTTCAGAGCAACTGAAGTTATCCACCTCTTACAGGTGGGGAGGTGAGATACAGAGCTCATCCAAAACACATACTAGCAGGGTCTCATTTGGAATACTTTTTGGGGGTATTTAACATTCTATAGCTATTCTGCACCTTCCCATTGCCGTCAAGAGCAGTTTAGTCCCAACCTTTGTGTAAATGAGGCCCCACATTCTGAAATCACAGCACTGTCTACATAAAATAGGGACTACATAAAATGAGGGTGACAAAGCTAACAGTGACTGATAGTCGAATGCTCTTAGCAGCTCCCTGGGGTTTTTTTGTGGCACAACAAAGCAGCAACTGTTTTGGGTCTCAGCAACTCCTGAAGTTACCATCCAAAATTTTGCAGAACTAAAGCCTGCTCTCCTTACACCCACTCCTGCTGTTTACCTAGAAACCGACTGTCCTTCTCTTCTGCATTTATTCCTCACTTCAGTGCCATGGTCTTACATCTGCACGTCACAGTAACGAAGTGCCAGACCCTCACAACCAGCACAGCAAGCAGGGAGTTAAGAAGCAATTTGGGGAAATATTATTCATTAGATTAGTTTGCACATAAAGTGACGGGACCACATGTCTTCCTGAGAGCTCAGAGGAGACGTTAGGGCCTGAACCACAGCCCTCTGAAAAAAGAGCCCTTTGTCTGGGGCGCAGAAGGGCCACTCTAACCAGGGAACCTACGGGAAGGCAAGGCTCCACAACAGAGCGACAGCCAGATTTTGTTTTAGTCAAAGCAGGCCTGGTTTTGTGTGTGCTTAAAAACTTTTTTTTTTGTTTGGAAACTATTTTGCCCCAAAGCTTTGTGATTATAAAAGCTTATGAGAAAGCTCTACTTGTGAGCAGCTGAGCTGCTGCACTGCCTGGCAAAGACCTGGCAGCTTGCACCAGGGTTTAGAAATCTCCGTACATGTTGTTCAAGGGAAGGATTCCTGCCTCACTTCAAGCTTCCTCTTCCAATGCCACTTTCTGTGCCTCATTCTCAATCCCCGAATAAAGCCTCCAAGACTGTGACTAAGCGCTGGTGTCAGCAACCCTGTGGCAGGGCAGAGTGGAGCCTCGGGGGGATGGTTCATCATTAATGAGAAGCTGAGATGTCCCTCTGGCATGCAACCCTCTGCCGCATGGTGTAACGCTGACCTACCGCTGCGGCCACTGAAGGCAGACCCAACGGATGGTGGGGATGGAAAGATGCTCCCAAGGCAGCAGCAGAAAGAGCCCTCCAGTTTCCCAATGGGCCGGGTGAGGGAGGACAAGCAGCACTCAGCTCCCTGCGATGCGGCAGCACAAGCAGTGCCAGACTCACGCCGCTGCAGCCCTGCTCCCTGCTTGCACAAGTCCCTGGGGCTGTGACACAGAGGGACAGCTTTGGGGCTCATGGCAGGTTCCTCCCAGTATGCCCAGTTATCTTTCTTTGAAAACTTTTTTCCCCCTTTTAGAACAATACCCACAGATACCAAGGAAGAGGCAGGCTGCTGGGGCTGAGGCTGGTGCTTGGGATGCTGCCAGCCAGTGTCTTTGTTGCCTTGCAGTCCCTTGTCTGTCTGCATTCATCTGTGGCTCACGGCCTCGGCCTCGGCACTGTGGAGTGGAGGCTAACTGAAAGTGAGGTGGAAGTTCTCTATAAAGCAGACGGCTGCAGAGGAGGGGCAGGAAGGAGCTGAAGGAGTCGGTCTCGGTGCTGCCTGCCACTGCGGCTCTGTACACTAGTCTGAGACCCCCAGGTCTTCAGCAAATGAGGAGCAAACGTCTCTATTTTCACTCATTTGAATATTGGCAGATATTAGAGGATGCACTTGAAGAGAGATACTCCCCACAAAACATTAAGCAGGGTCTGTTCTCCAGCAGCAATTTAAGGTAGAGAATCAGTGACACCAACATAAGAGCGCAACAGGCAGGGGGACACATTTGCTCTCTTTTTGCTAAGCCATCTGAGACTGAGTCACGCCATAAACAACAGGCGGGTGTGCCAGGAAAAGCTGTCATGGCTAAACCTAATGTGATAGTGACCATTGTAAGCCAGGAACACAGACTGCGCAATTTACTGTCAGTTAACTCAGAGCACAGCACAGCCAGTCAGCTCCTGCTGAATCACTGGCTAGATGTCATGCAACAAGAAGCTCGCACACGGGTCACCGTCCGTGATGGCAGCGAGCACAGTGTCCCCAACTGCTCCATGTCTTCTCAGAGACATCAGTGTCTTCAAGCAGTGACAGTCTCATGGCTGTGCTGACCCTGCTTTCCAGGAACGAGAAGCGTTCTCAGGGTCAGGCTGTTGTACCTGCACTAAATGATTTAAGAGACAAGCTCGGGAGAACCGTATGGCTGCTGTTTAACGCCTTTACCAACACAAGCTCTTTGCTGAGCAATTCTGCTAGATGCTGCTGATCTGCAGCAGAGGTTGGTGACAGAAACCTGTGCGTGCTCCTCAGCTGTTTGGTGTTGGCCTCAGTTCAGTGGGGCTGGGCTAGACTGGACTGTGAACTGCTTGTGAACTGCTGGTTTAGGTGCGAGAACGTGCTCCCTTGTGCTGACTTTCCGTACAGGGTGGTCACCTCCAGCAGAAGCCAGAGCAGAGCTGGGTCAGTAACATCTTAAACTACCAGGAGCGCACCAGAGTCTCTCTGCCAGATGTGAGGTCATCTCCTGCCGCCTTCTACATGACTTTGTCAAGTTAGATCAGGGAGGGAAAAGCGGAAGCCAAGGGACTGTCAGTTAGGGGATTCTTGTGGTTTTCCACAGCTGAACCAAGAGCTACCTCATCCCTGGGAATGAGGCAGCAGCATCTCTGCGAAACTGGCAGACCCCAGGAGCAGACTCCTCTGTGCACAGGGCAAACGTGCCTCACTGCACTCTACTGCAGCTTCCAGGCTGGGCCCCTGGTGAAGGCAGCTGCAGGTGCCTCCAAAGTCCACTAAGGGAAAAATAAAAAAAGGAAGTTTCCACCCCTGAGCACAGGTGCGGATTTTGTGCCTGGCCACGCTAGGAAAGGACGCGTGGGGAGCTGCAGTGCTTGCTCGTGGACTTTTTCCCTTACTACCACCCTCTTTCTTCCTGTTCCTAAGACTTCCCTGCAGCTAAAGACTTTCAGACCTGCTGAATACCAGACTTGTGCCAATCTCTGTAGGCTCTAGGCAGTTTACACCAAGCATCATTTACACCGCTTTTTGCATTGTGAGTACACTTTAAAGTCTCCAGGCCAAGTCTGCTGCCCTTTCTTATAAGCTCAGCTCTCTGCATGCAACAGTTTTCATTTAATTGCTGCTGGTGGAATGAAGCATTTGAGATTTTTAAGCAGAAGGGGTCTTTTGGAGACTTCCAGCAGCACTTTGTTTCAGTTCCACACGAGTGCAGGCGTGTGACACGCTTATATTGTCACAACTTAACAAAACAACAACAAACTTAACAAAAGTGCCATCCTTGTGAGCAGGACAAGCAGAATCTGGGGTACACCCATCAAAGACCAGTGTTTAGCAAGGCAACTTATTCATGTGCAACTCTAGCTGCAGAGTAGTTTTAACTGACTGATTCAAGTCCTCTGCTCTTTTAAGAATATCCCATCCAAGATTTAAACCAGGATTCCCCTACAGTTAAACCGGGCTCCCTGTTTTCAACAGGGAAATTCCTGTTTGTGCACTGGAACAGCAATAGCCTTTCCTACCTCATTCATAAGTCCCACAAACTCACTGGATTTCTGCATTCCTCAGTGTTGTGCTCGGAAAAGGGGGCAAAAAAATGCTAGCAAGACTTGGCAGGGCTTGGCAAGGCAGCTCACGGGGTGATTTTAAACTGTGGATGGCAGCAAACCTCCCAAACGGAAAATGTTTAGCTGATATATATCGCCACAGCTGCGATTTCAAAACAGAAGAAGGACAGTTGTGTACATTGGCCTCCTAATTGAAGCCTGTTCTAACATCTGCCAAAGTATGTTGTGTGTCGACACCCTCACCAGATTCCCAGCCAAAAGGAGGGTGGGAGGGGAGCTACGAACAGGGAACTTTTCATTTATAAAAGCCCTTCCTTTCACCGAAAGAGCCTTATAAAAAGTAGCCTCTATCTACATCTCCGTTTAATCAGTGGCATGCAAAACAAGGGAGCAGTAAACTTGCCCGCATGCCAAAAGGATGAAGTTACCCTTTCAGGGCAGAGTTTGGGCACATCTTCCCTCTAACAAGAAATGTAAGGTTTAGGAACAGGTCTCACACCTTGTGTTGATTCATGCAGCAGTGCAGAGACATGTGCAGCTATTACACACTTCTTTCTAAGTAATATACTTGAAGATAATAATAATTCCTACTGTGCCGCCCGTCTCTGAGCACACAGGATTTTATTCGCCTTCCTGGGAATAGGTGTGCGCTTGTAGTTATTGAGCCACCCTCTAGAAAACACACCAAGCCTGCCAGGGTTAGCCATTTTCGATCTAAAATTGACATTATTTCTGATTAATCAAGTTACAAACCAAGCGCTAACCCTCCACTCGGACCGGAGGGACTCACTGCTCTGGGACCCGGTGCTGAGCAGGAGCTTGCTAGCTCAGGGTGCGAATTTCCAGGCTACCATCACTTTGGTGCGTGGTGCTTGATATCACTCTTCTCCCCGATACAGACTGCGCCTACTTGCAAAATGAACATCATTCATCTTCTCTCTCCACCCCCGCCCTGGTCCATGTGGATGTTTTGCGGCAGGACAGTCCTTGTTTTGTTGGTTTGAATGAAGTTTAGCACAATGATGCTCTGAACTTAGCTGGGGCCTTATTATACGAATAAACACTAAGTGAGTGGAGTGAAAGAATAAGCAACAATGACAACAATGACTAAACAACCTCCATTTATTTAGACAAAGTGGAGATGAGGGAATGCAGGCAAGTTGATATTTTTGCCTGTTCACATTCTTATGGAAATGAATATGTTTTGTCCCTCACAACCTCTCAGATTTGCACGGGGAGATTTAACAAGATCTCTGATGCCAATAAAATCACATTTAAATTAGAATGTAAGTCAAAGCGCAACGCCTCAGAGCAACAACAGAAGCATGCTAGCCCATAAAGAGGCTGAAAAGGATGGCATGTAAGTAGGAACTAAGGAGAACTTCCAAAGATGTGTAGTGATGATGAACCTACATAGGAAGTAAGTCAAGCATGTCCTGGCGTACAGTCAGTGCTCAGATGGATGTCTAACTTCTTTGCAACGCCAGCCTGGCTGGTGGGTTCTGGATCTAACCAGATGCTGTGCAGGACGCTAAAGATGTAGAGTTTTAAGAATTCTGCAAAATAAATCTTTTCTCCTAGGAACTGTTTGGCTGCAAGTAACTTTGTGCTGGAGTTTCTCAGATCAACAGTTCCAGCTCCAGGAATGTCTCAGTACATGGATTGGGATCACTGATTTCACTGGAACTTGAGCAAAGCTACAGCATGTACAGCTGTGACAGGGACATTTTCTTGCCCAGAGCACAAGGGAGAACCACAGGGAATGGTCATTCTCCACTGCTCAGGGAGTACTGGAAGAAAAAAAATGATAAGGCAGGAAATATATCAAGAGGAAAAGTTGAGCAGCAGGAAGACCCTTTCCCCACCACAAGAAGAAAGTGTACAAGACAGTAGCGTTCCTCCTTACACACTCTAGACCAGTCACAGCTATAGGTCGTTTCTCCCAGTTGCCAAAGAGCCAAATCTCAGAGCCTTTCATCTGCTCTAGGCGCGGCCGCCTGGGAAGTCATTTTGGAGTCTGCAGACTTGAGGGTGATAAGAAAGGCAATCCTACCTTCTTACCAGGGGAGCGGATTAAAATGAAACGGTTTTTCTTTTTTAGTAGTGCACGCAGTTCCTGGCACTTGTCATAACTCTCCAGTTCCACTGTTTCTATGCACTTCTGTTCATCCTGCAGAGAGGGAATGAAACATTATTATGAATAGGAGGCACTGAAATCAATCATATACCATCAAACTCTGCATGTCTTCCCGTTGCATCTGCCTAAAAGCTCTTCTGCCTTAAAAATAACCTGCATGAAGACAGCAAGCCCCCATAAATCAGGCTGGCGTCTCACTAAGAAAACACCCTAGTCTTTAAGCGACAGGCCGACTTGTGGCTAGTGGTCCACAGCGGCTGAGCAAATAACACATTGTGGACAGTAACACCAGCTTCTGCCATCTCTGTTGGCTGCATCCAGGGATCTTCAGCCACAAGGAAGGTGGGAAGGTCTTTGCCCATCATCCTGCCCCAGCCACAGGCTGAGAATGTGCTGTCAGTCCTTCCACAGGAAGGAGGAATTGCATGATGCACTTTCATAAACCTTCCTGGCATGATCTCAGAGCGCTCCCCAGGCTTCCCCTTAGTTTGGCGACACTGCCTCCTCCCCACAGTGAACACAGGAGACGTTATTCTCCTTTTTCACAGGGAAGACAACACAAGCATCATGACGGTCCAAACAGCCCCCCCAGGATTCCCAAGGCAGAGCAGAGATAAGAGGGAAGCCCTGCTGCCGCGCCGAGCCTCAGCAAGGTCAGCGGGAACCACATGCGACTGGGACATGCTCCTCTTGCAGCCACGCTCCGAGCTGTCAAAATGCTTAGGATTGGAAATATGGTCCTGTACAGCCAGCAAAACTGTCAGGGCCAGCGTCTCAGTGGGGAATATTTATCTCTGGTCTATCTCCACTGATGACTGCCGGCCGCGATCTTGGCTCATTTCTCCCAGTAACATAACTAAAATTCCAGACGTGGTGCGTGGCTCAGTTCAGCTGTGGAGCACCATCCCTAATAGGAATCGCAGTGTAACGCCGGGCAGATAGTATCCTTCGTGTCTCAGTAGCCCAGAAGAGACCAAAGCTCCCTTTTCCTAAGTATTACACAAATAAGCAGTGAGAACCGCAGAGCAGTTCTTGCTGCTAAAGTGCTACAGTCAGCATGCCTCATGAACCTATTACCATCCTAAATTAAACCCGCTGGCCATGACCATGCCCAGCTCAGGCTCTGCTCCCAAGGCAGTGCCTCGTACCCGTATGAGTTTGTATTTAGCAATTCCTGTAGCAGAGAAAGGGGGTGGGATGAGGAAACGTGTCGTAGCCAGGAAGCTGCTGCGTGGCTGGAGGCAGGGAATGGAGAGTTCAGAGGGAAGTGGGCTGCAGGGAATTTCCTCCCTTTACCACTTGACATTTAAGTCACTGTGCAGAGCTCAGGCTGTGTTTAGGTTTTTTTAACCCTCCTGTCTGGGGATGGGGACCCGGCAGAGGCGATGCCGGTATGCAGAGCAAGTTCGGAGCCACTGAGGGACGTCTGGATCTAATTTAGGTTTATTATTTTAATGATATTACTGTTTATTTCATTTAACACTGAGTAGGTGAATGTCACCAGAGACCTGGGAAAATGTATACTAGGAGGAGGAGATTAATTCTGCCCAAACCTAAAACCCAGCCGATAAAATCCTGCTGACGTTACTGAGCCCTTTGAAGGCGCAAGGCTCCTGCTGCAATCCTGGTATCGCAATGTCACTGCAAAAGGACAGGGATGGAAATAATAACCCCTCAGCGGCCAACAAATGACAGAGAAGGGTGAGGTCAGGAATACATGCCTCAGGGATGGGTGATCTCATCCTGGCCTTTGGTGGATGACCGCCCACATCACAGCACTGCCGTACGACCAGTGCGGTTACCGGCTCCAACACGGAAGTTTGCTGGGCTCAGGATGTAGGTGGCATGGCAGCACTCTGACCAGAGATGAGCACGAAGACTCCTGCCCACCCTCCCCGCTCTCGAGAACAGCTCTGCCCACAGCAGAGCCCAGTGGCTCCATGCCACTCTCCTTGTCCACGCCATCCTTCCTGCCTCTTGCAGGCCATGTGAGCTGTCCTCCACTTTCTAAGAACGGCGGAGCACCGAGCTGGGGGACAAGAAGGACTTGGCGGGTGGAGAGCTGTGGTTTTGCCGTGACATTGCCGCTTGCCTTCCAGCTGCCACCCTGCTCCCTGGGGAGGCTTTGGGGACCCTGGCCTGGCCAGAGAACAAGTGAGGGTGGGGAGATGCAGGACCCTGCCTCCCAGAGGCACAGGACTGACTGTGCAAGCTATGGCTCCTTCATCTCAGAGACCTGAACTTCTCAAGTAGGTTATCCTCTTCAGCGAAGGTGGGAAACAAAGCAGCCAGAGAAATAAGAAAACTCCATGTTTGAGGAAAAGAAACAGCATCTGAGTTCAGGGAGCGCCAGAATGGGGCTTTTGTCTCTGTTTTACCCTTGGCAAGAGGCCATCCCCTCTCTGTGAGCCTACCTGAGCCACAAAGAGATCCTTTATGTTTGTCCTGCACCACTAAGATAAAGACTGAAGGGCCCAACCCTGCTGCAGGTCTCCAGGTCCCTTCAACCTCCTGGGACCTGGAGGATACTCAGCATCACGCAGAGACAAGGTCGCTTCCAGAGTCCTGCCCTGGCACGTGGGTCTCAGACACGTGTTCTGGATGAGCTCCCTCTCCATTTGGTCTCCAGCGTCAAGTTAAAGCAATCTTTTTACATCATCCTGAGACACAAAGGTTGAGTCCTTACTCGGTGGTCACACCTCCCTGCAGGACACAGGTCACAGGGTTGTCCCATGGCATTGCGTTTGCTGCCTATCAAGGCAGGGAATTCCCTTCAGGCCACCTTTCTCTTTTCCTCTACACATTTCAGGGCTTGTTTTTCAAATTGCTTTTGTTCTTGCTGCGAGGGACAATCAATAAGATGCTTAAAATCCTGGTACAGAAACCCCTACATTCATGATTAAATGCAGAAAACCAATTCCATTAGCTATTTGTGGAGCAGACGCTGTGACTTAAACATGTATGTGTCTAAGCTTGGCCCTTAAGAAGAAAATTACTGAACACCTGAACATATTAATACATGTACTTAACCAAAGAACCACACTTGGCAAACAATTTACTTAACAAGAAGTTGATAAAAAGGGGGGAGAATGCCCACTGATTTTTTTTTATTTATATGAAGGTTAAATTTCCAGCAAAGACCTCTTCGCTGACACACATTCATGGGCTGTGACCCTCCGTTCACTGTACAAGGTCTAGACTGTCTGAAAGAATAATTTACTTCTCTAGCTGAGGATCTCAAAGCATTTTAATAAATCACTTTTGGGTATACATTGCTATCACTTTACCAGGGGCAAAATGCAGATATTAACTGCGTGACTGTTAAATGCTGAGTTGATCCTCTGGTCTCTAGACTCTCTGTCTAGTAGGTTTTTTCCCTGTCAAATAATACACAATACAAAAAAACAACCCAAAACAACAAAAAAACCCAACTCTAACCACTAGCTGCACTGTTTAGGAAAAAAAATACCAAACCCAAGACTGATGCTCTCTAATCCGTGGAGTGATGATATTGATCTGTGTAGTCTCTCTGCATAGGGTTGCCTGTTCTTCAGATGCTCTCTGTAGTTTTGTAAGGCTTAATTTTTATTCCGGCAAGAATACGCAGAGCCAAGACGACAAGGAGCACCGTTAGAAAAGAACCTGCCTGCTTGGTTCTTAGTTTACATGAGGGTACAGATGTGGGATTCTGTAGATGGAGGCAGAGCAGATAACAAGAAATCCATCTCCCTTCATTTCACATCCGCTGAAAGAAACCTGAAGCCTGGTGGGATGATTTTCACCCCCTCCATCTGCTCCAGGTAATACAATAGTCGTTTGCAGTTTGCCTTCAGGAGGTGGCTCCGCTTTAAACCAAACCCAAAGCCTGACTAACATATGGGAAACACACTCCCAGGGCAGGTCAGGAGTGCATTCCAGGAGATAGCTATTGATGGTGATAAATCTGTGTTCTGCTCAGACTGTACTCTCTGGTGACACGGTACAACGTTATTGCCTGTCTCTTGTGTTGGCCATCCTCTCTGCTCTTGTTTTGCACACACAAACCTCAGCCACAAGCGCAGCCAGCCTCATGCAATTGCATAAACAAGCGTGCCTGCGTATGAAACAACTGCTAACGGCTTAACACCTCTTCGTGAAGGGCTCGAACACATGAGGGACTGACAAAAGCACAAAGTGTCCAAGTCACTAGCTCAGTTCCTGGAAATCTGATGGGCTCGGACCAGTTGAAATGCTCAGCCTCTAAACCTACCCTCCCACATAGAAGCTGACCTCCCTCCCATTTAACCCATGGAGGTCTAACTTAGGATACATACAGAAAGATGCTTGTATTTCTGTTGCCTGCGATTTTATCTCCTTTCTTTTTCTAGGGCCCCAACTCAGCAAGCACTGAACAATCCCATTTGAAAACGTTTCAGCCTGAGGATGGTCTGGGATGCTGTGCCTGGCTCCAGGGTCACACAAAGCAGGGCAGGTATGCGGAGAAGGTCCAGTGGGGGAAACAGCAGCTGGAGCTCCAGAAATAAAAGCCACCATAGCACCACAGACTCTCCTTTGACATTGGGCAAGGCCCTTCTCATCTCAAAAACTCAGTTCCCCAGTTGTAAGACAGAGACAGCAACACTGCCCTAACTCACGTTAAAGGAAGATAAATACAGTAATAAACATGAACTGCCTCAGTTCTGTGGCAACGGGACCCCTCCTGAGTGCACAAAATTGCCATTTCCTTTAGTTCCCCTGTAGTAAGTCGGCACAATCACATGCTGTCCTATTGTGCTACCAGATAATTTTGTAGCAATTTCCTCTCCTAAGACATTTGACTTCGCTGTAAGCCAGTTTAATAGCCTATAGATATTAACGTGATCCCTTATTTACAATAATGGGACCTTGTAGCTACTGTAGCTTACAGATGCAATTTATTACAGGATGTTACCACAATCCGCAGGCTACCAGAAAACATTATGCCTGCTTGTTACAAATGCCATTTTCCTTGTTGAGATAATAAAATAACCCTTTAAATGATTGGGATTTTTCCTTCTTCTGAACGTCTGTGAAAATTAATCTTACTTTAAAAGCCTCCTTTTCCCTTGTGGCAATGAGAGCCTCCATATATCTTGTTTTTAAAGGCATGCCCTTTAAAAAAAAAAAAAACCTACGTCATGTTTATAGATTTTGAATCTGCGAGTTCCTGAAGCTTCAGCTGGAGTCAACAGGTGTCTGGGGCACTGGGCAGCAATCTGCAGAGACTCAACCATTTGCAGGACCGGGCGGCATCTCTCTGCCCAAGAGAAACCCGCACCGCTTTGCCTGCCTTCCAAGCTGCTCATCACCTGACATCGACTTCTCATTTCGTTATTCTTGCACCCTTCACAACATTTCAGAAGTAAGAACAAACGCCTCCGGAAGGCTTTGGGATTTGGGAAGAGCAGGATGGTTCAGCGTACGGGAGGAGGTAATACCCTTTAGCCTAAACTGGTTATAACAAATCTTCTTTATTAGGCAATAGTATGTTTTTAAAAAAAGAGAACCAAACTAATTTGTCAGTCCTGTTGTTCCTGAAACCACCACAGCAATGCAGTTGCTGAAACATTTCCCCATTCTTCTTCCCTTGACACACCACACAGAAGCTTTACATGATTTTGGTTTTTATAGCATCCTGATGCCCACAAATAACCCAGATCCCCTTGTGTCAGACACCGCACAGGCACACGGTCCTTGTGCAGACCACGCGGTGAGGAATCCTCCTCCAGCACGATGCACACACAAGCTTCCAGACACCATAAACCAGCAGGGCTTAGACTTGAAGCCTAATCTCAAACCTCTCTGGGTTGTAGCTTGTGCTCTGCACTGTAATTTCTAACTTTTGGGGCAAACCCTGCTTTTGCAGAAGCCCTTTCCAGCCCAGGAACCCAGGGCCTGACTCAGGAAAGAGCCACATTTTTTGCAGCCCGGCCGGACCAGCCCTGCAGTCTCCATTCTTCTCGCATGAAGATGCAGGACAGATTTGGCTTGGCTCTTATTTCTCATCTGATTGGAAACAGCTCTAAATGAGGCCGTGAACTTAAGGCACGCAATTTATCTAGGGATAAAGGACTCCCAGGGGTCCTTCGCTCAGTACTGGCTCAAGTAAAGGGAAAAGATGAGCCAAATCCAGACTGTGTCCCTGCTTAAGGAGGACAGCAAGCACTCACAGTCTCACCCTGCGTCCATCATTGCCTAAACAAAACCCTGAAAACTCTGGCTAGCAACAATTTGAGCTGCTTGAGGGGTGCCAAACAGCTGCAGGGTTGCCTGCCGTCCCCTCGAGCGGCAGGTGGGAAGTCGGGCTGCTGCAATCCAATTTTATTCTTTAAATGCCAAAAAACGCATAGCACATATCCTGCTTCCGCCCAAAGCTTTGCTCTGTTCGCCTTCTCACAGGATGTCCTGCCCCCAATTTTTTTTTTTTTTTGGCAATGGCTCTGTCAAAATATTTACTGGTTAAACTATTTATGATAGTATATATACTCTAAAATGCAGCTGCTGTCTCTTCTTCATAGCGTTTACCCTTCCTGGAGATAACTGGAGAAGCCCTTTTGAAAGGAATGGGCTGGAGGGAAGAGTGAACGTGTGTCACCAAGGGCCTGATCCTGCCCCTCATTCAAGGTCGTTAGCTGTGACCATACCTCATCCTCATAGACCACGAGCTGTGTTTTCCGTAGCTGGATGTAACGATCCTTCCACAATCCCAGGAGCCCCCCACTGCTTTTCTTAATCCAGCCGTATTTCTCTGCGGTCGGAGCAGACTTTGGTTTCTCTGAGACCTCGTCCTTTGTATCCTGCAAGGACAGAAGGGAGAATGAATTACATCAAAAGGACTTTCCATCCATTTAATGCAGGTCATCAGAAAGCCTGCCCAGACAAGACCTCAGCATCCACCACGCGTGGTCCCTCCCCACCACATCACAAGGGAAAAGATTGGCATCTTCCAGAGGAAAACTCAACCAGCTCCCACCCCAGAGCTACCACAGGACCAGGGAGTGAGCACAGACCCTGGCCACCCCTGGGGACACTGCTGGGATGGCAGCAAGTCCACCTTGCTCCACTTCTTCCCCAGTGGCTCTACTCCCCTCTCCATGGAGGTACTCCCTGCTCACTTGTGAACCAAATGCTCCTTGAAAACAAGCATCCTCCTCTCTGTTTTGCTCCTCCAGCTCTCTGATAAACCCCAGTGGGACGGATCCTGCTGGCATCAGTAGCAATGTTCATATTTTAGCCCATGGCCACTTCTGCAAGCTTCTCCTCTAGGTCTCTGCGTTTGGTCATCGCCCCCAAACCAACTCCCATGGGCAAATCCACAGCATGAAGGCCAGGACTTCATCGCATCCGCGCTAAAATGTTCCCAGCAGGCTCCTGCGTGGTTTGTAGGCAGAGGGAAAGACTGGCAGAGAAGGCAGCACCAAGAGTGGGGACTTCTTTTGTCCTGCCTTTAGCTCCCTGCTGTTTGTCACAGCCTGCTCTTGCCCACCCGCAGCAGCACGGAGAGCCCCAGCGTCCTGCACTGGGAGCCTGCTGGCTTTCCAGGCCTGGTAAAAACCAGGAGATGCGTAATTTCCCTGCTTTGAAAAAAAAACATCAGAAATATCCAATATCAATATTCTCATCAAACGGAGACAGGAAACCTAAGACAGGGAGCAGGGGTGGTCAGGCTTATTAGCTGAGCGCCTTCACCAGCAGACTCGGTTAAAGATGAGTTTTCCTCCTCTCCAGTGCGCTGGAAGAGCCTTTGCAAAGGCAGGATCCCCGTTTCCCCTCCCCTGGGGCACCCCGCTGCTCCCAACACCCCATGGACCCCTCAATAAGCCTCCTTCCCCGGAGCAAGGCGAGGGGAATCACTCACTGTGCCAAATCCCCTTATGCAAACCCCTTGCCAACCTTGTGACTTGTAAGGAGGGGCTGACCCCAAATCCTCCAGCCTCCTCCCAAGAACCCCACGGTCCCCCCAGACTCGGTTTCCTCCCCGTCCCCCTCTGTAATAGCAGCAGTCCTCCTGCAGAAAGCCGGCACATTTGCACAAACCAAGGATGCAGGACAAAGGCAGAGCCCCGACCATCCCCAATGGCCCTCGCTAGCTGCTGAACGAAACCTTTTCTGGTAGGGGAAAAAAAAATATGCAAACAAACCAAACTGGGGTGGCTGGAGCTCAGACATCATGTTTCATAACATGAGGAAATCCCACGTGCATGGAAAGGAGTCAGACGCTGGACGCTCCCATGGCCAGAAGGGAGTGAGGACAGAGCGAGTGAGCACAGATGAGCTCTAAATATTCGGAGGAGAGCCTTGCTAACAAATCTGTTCTCATGCACCAGACACTCAGCGAACACGCCCTTGGACAGCAGCTGCCATCGGAGTGAGCCGTTACTCTAAAGAGGGAACTCACACCCATAAAAAAGTGGAAAAACAGATCAAATACCCTATGCTCCCGCATTTATCCCGATCCCCGCTAAGGTCAGGAAGAGGCTTGGCTTTGCAGGTAGGCTCAGGTGCAGAGTGGGAACAAGAAACTCAAATAAACCATGTATCACCTAAAAGAAAATCAGGCGGAAACCTGTAACATCCTTGGCGCGCTTTGTAGAAGTTATTTCAATTGTGCCAAGCCGTGTTTGAAACGGCCACAATACAGGATGACAGAGCATGAAAAAGTTTTCCGGGAAACGAGGGGGACTGCGTGGGTTTTTTTAAACTTGACTTTTTAGGTTGCCAGGAAGTTGTATTCAGTTGTGATCTGCGACTTCAGCAAACATCAGTCGCTGCACAAATATAGACCTACTGGTTTCCTGATCCAGCACCCTTTTGATGTCATTTTTAGATAATTGGGCATGGACTTTAACCTCCCTTGTAGCAGTTTTGCATGGATGTAGCTGTACGAAGAGTTTGAGCGAGTATAGACAAACAGCTGCCAAAATGTTTTTGCTTCTTAAGTTTTTCTTTTGCTTTGCAGATTAATTTTTCCTGCTCTTTTTCCCCACCTGCCAGAAGGGCTATCTGAAATCACACAGCAACTACGTCTACCCATGGTCTCTCCCGGTGCTCTGCAGAGTGAAAATTACCCTGTCTCGTCTGGTTTTAATATAAAAGTGCTCCCTGTGAAGAGGCAGCACTTAACATCTACCTCTGAAAAAAAACAACCTGCTCCAGTAACTGGTTTTGTTGGAGTTGGGGCTCCTGCCTGCACTTCTGCGCAAGGCAGAGCTGCAAAGCCAGGGGAGAGCTTGCCTGGCAGCCTGCGAGGCTGCCTGCTCCCTGCGGGCTGGCCAGCTCTCCGGACATCTGGGGACATCTGGGGACAGTACCTCCCCTCCCGTGGCACTGCAGGGTGGCTTTGCAGCTCACCCTCTGCCCAGGCCACTCAGGAGCCCTGGCTGGAGCCACCCGCCTGGAAGGAGCCGTGCATGGGTTTCCTTCCACACCAGGCAGGACTTCCCGGCCGTGCTGGCACCCGGGAGCATCCGCAGAGAAGATCCGTGACTCCGAGCCCCCACCTGCCCCAGCTGAGCGGCCCAGGAGAGGGAAGGCGGGATGAGATGGAGAGCGCTGGTCTCAGCAGATGACAGCAGCCACGAGCAAAGGGCTCTGCCCCCAGCACTGCGCAGGAGTCACCTGAGCCTGAGCTGCCTGGTGCCTCCTCCGGTCCCCGCTACAAGACGGATGATGGGCGCGATGCTGCGCTCTGCGGGTGCCGGGGGCTGCTGAGCTGCGCGGGCTCTGGGTCAGCAGCTCCCACCATGCACACACACAGCGCGGCACAAGATGGGGGTGCAGTTGCTGTAATCCCTCGCCTGCAGGTTAAGGGCGTAAAAAAACAGATGATGCAACTTGACCGTTTGTTCCCGCGAAAATAAGAAGAGTCTCGGAGACTGAGCCTGACAGTTTTTGTGGATTGTTTTTGTGGCCAGTTCACACCACCCCTGCCCGGAATCGGCGAGGAGAGGTTGGCCAGGGTAGGGCACCGAGAGCAGGGCTTTGCGTCCGTCCTGCACTCTCTCCCTGCGATTCCACAACTAAAACCAGAGCACGGCACAAAGAGATGAGTTGTTGTTGTTAATTCAGCTTTATGTGGGTATTCCTTCTGCGAGAAATACTAAGATATCCTTTCTGGGATGTTCTTGGGCTGGATTCATTCCTGACGCTGGTGTAAATTCATGAGAAGAAACCCACTGGCATCAGCCAAGCAAGCCAGCATAAACGAGGGAAGAACTGAGTTATCCCGTTGCTGGCTCACGCCAAAGGCATCGCTACCAAAACCGATCCATATGAGTCAATTTTGCAATTTATGTTACGGTGGCATTAGAAGTGAAACATGAGTTTCACTCTTCCAGCCTGGTTTACACTCACGTTTCACAGCTCAGTGGAGATGCCAAATTAGGGGGACAGGGCGGCTTTTTATTTAACGATCAGGCAGTTATTTCTCCCCTCCCCTCCCCTGCCCCTGTATTTTAAGGGCCCACAAACCCACATATTTTTCATGTCTCCCAACAAAAAAAAAAAAACAAACCCAACAGCTGAATCGTGGTGGTGCTTTTACAAACTGCGTACTGCAAGAAGTGTCTTGCCCAGTTACAGTAACTTCATATAAAGCAAGCAGCTCATTTATCGCATACTCCTCTCTCGCAAGGCATGGATGAACGCCTCCCAGGAGACAACCTGCATCTCCAGACCTCAACTCTTTTTCTCCTTTTCCACATTATCTTCCAAGCCTGGCTCTCGGCACTTCCACTTCTCCCGGACCCGCAGGAGCAAAACCATCTCACTGGAAATAAACTGCTCAGATCCACGTGAAACTTGGGAAACTGCAGCTGACGCCCCCTCCTGAAAGTGATCACCAGAGGATTCATTTATCGTTAACGAAGAGCGGCCGGTGCGCCAGTCGGTCAGCGCTGGGGAGGCAGCGGGGCAGGCAGAGCCCTGCCAGCCCTCCTCGCTCCCGGACCGCAGGGACCTCTGCGAGGGCTGGGGTGGGTGCGAAGCCCCTGTGGCCGGCGCGTGCCAGCTGGAAGCAGTTTCTCTGCTGTGGATTAATTTCATGGATGCCGGCGGATAATAACAACTCTCAGTCACTACCAACTTGGGCTGCTTTGCAATCTCCCCGCTGCTTTTAAAAAAGCTCTTGTTCTTGCCACAAAATGTTGGGAGCTGAAATAAGGGGGGGACAGGGGGGAGGAGAGACAAGCCACAGCTACTGGCATCGCACGTACTAGAGCCTGAAGTCCTCCGGCAGTCTGCCCTACCGGGAGCTTTCTTTGTGCGTGAGCAGCAAAACCTCATTTAAGGAAAGGAAGCAGGAATAACTGCGCAGCCGGATGAGGGGAGAGAAACGACCTGTTTAACTTGCTAACAAATTTGTGGCACCTTCATCGATCCGCACAGGGATGGATTATCGGGGTGTGATCCCACGGACGTGAAAACCTACACCTGCAGGAGAAGCACCGCTGCCCTTCTCCGAGTTCAACCCATCCCGGGCAGAGCCGGAGGAGGAGGACGGATTTGGGGAAGGCTGCTAGGTACGTGGACATGGCCAAGCTTGCGGTCTGACCCAGGCCCAGCTCCAGTACGGAAGTACAACACCCCAGCAAGAGTCAGCACAAGGTGGCCTGAGCAAGCGTGGCATCTGAACAAGCCCGACTCTGCCAGCACTCGCCCTCCGCCAGCGCTTGCCCG
>VZSZ01003760.1:302-33608 GCA_013398815.1 Ibidorhyncha struthersii
CACGCCCATCCCCCTTCAAATCTAGTTTAAAGCTCTCCCAATGAGCCCTGCTAACTCTGCCCCAAGAACCATTTTCCCCCTGCGAGACAGGCTTTTCCCATCTGCTGTCAGCAGGCCCGGTGTTCTGTAGATCGGGCCATGATCGAAGAACCCAAACCCCTGTCTGTGGCACCAAGTTCGGAGCCAGTCATTGACCTGCTGGCTCTTCCTGTTAACCCTCTCATCGTTCCCTGCCACAGGAGGGACAGAAGAAAACAAGACTTGGGCTCCCAATCCCTTAACTAGTCATCCCAAGGTCCTGAAATCCTTCTTCACTGCTCTAGGTGTTCTTCTTACTACATCATCACTGCCTATTTGAAACACTAGAAGGGAATAATAATCCGATTGCCGCACCAGGGACCGAAGCTTCCTCTTGACATCACCAACCCGGGCCCCAGGGAGGCAGCAAACCTCCCTATATAGCGGGTCCGGTCTGCATATGGGGCCCTCCGTCCCCCTCAGAATTGAGTCCCCCTTGACACGGTCAAGAAGTGTTTTTTAAACGTTCAGTGTTTTAATCTGATGCACGCTTGCAGCTAACTGCATCTCAGGATTTGCCCCTGCTGCTGGCAAAGAGCAAGCACAGAGAAACTATGGGTTTGGAGAGTCTGAAAACTCATTTACAGGAATATTATCTTTATATCTTGGGACTGTTGTACCATTGGAATAAGAGCAATAACATCAGTGCCTACCATTGGTTCCACACTGATTGTGGCAATCCTAATATTAGTGTTTCCAAATTACATTATTTGCCATTAATTTAAGACCCTAAATTTATACTAATAGTTTTATACAGGTTATTTCCCTCTTTTCTATTATAAAAGCATTCATTCAAAGCCTGAGGTTTTGTCTTGCTCAATCATGTGTATAACACGTTAGCCTACTTTTCCTCCTCATTTCAAAAGCCACATGCCACATTTTTAGCTAAAATGTCTTGGAAAAGCAATGTCCTTTGGCCTCTTTTAATACTGTAACACTTGCTACTGTTGCTGCCTTTATGTACTTAAAATTGTTGTAGAAACCTGGAAAGGAAAGATATCACCTCTTTCAGACTACCAGTCAACAGAAATCTTCTCTGTATTATTTAAAAGAAAAAGAGGCTGGGGATATATTCTTCCAGCCCTTTCACCTGCATTTGCAGTAGATCTCTGAACATCAAGGTCATGCATTTATTTTAGACTTTTTAGCTGTTAGCCAAATAGCCTCAGTGGAATTTGATCATTTGATACACAAAGCCAGGAAAAATGACCAATGATTACATGCTATTAAATGTTAAAAAAGGAAAGAAAAGAGGAAAATAAATCCCTGCATATCTGTTCAGTACTTATAGAAATTTAATTTAAAAAAATTCAATTAGCTCCCTGCACATGTCACAGAACACATCAGTTTCACTGCTTCAAGTACAATTAGGCTGAGAGACCGCAGAGCATTTAGAAAGGAAGCAAGGTCAGGGCTCCTGAGTGGCAGCAGCATTGCCACACGCAGCTCTCTTCAGGGAGGTGGCTCCCATCTCCCCGCAAGAGCTTTGTCTAGACAGCGACAATGCGTAAGCACCCGGCGCTAAATGAGACTTCAATAGCTAAGTCTAGTCATGTTTTTGATCTGCAACACAATTAAAAATATATGAATTCCCAGAATCTTAGGTGTGCGAGGGTTTGTTTTTTTTCTGAAGTGTCACAATAAAAAAAAAATAATTAATAATGTATTTTGCCGTTGGTATCTTTATACAGAATTGCTTTTCCTGGTGTTAATTTAGGTTTTTCTCCATGACAAGATGCACTTTGAATTATCTATAATTCTGCCCTAAAGCAAACTGAGATTTATACCAGAAACAACAAATAATATTTTTAAAGTAAATTAAATCACATGCCATTATTCTTGTGTAAAACTCTTTACTTAAAATACACCCTGCTCATTTCAGCAGTGAGTAGGAGATATAATTAAGTCCAAACACTTTATGCAACAGTAGAATTACTACAGGTAGATGGAAGCAGAATCCAAATGAGATGTTTTAGAATAAAAAAAAGACATTAAAAAAAAAAGAACTGTTTAAGTAGGTTAGTCATCTAACCTACTTATTACTTACACTCCCGACGTTAAGACTTGGCAAACCTAATACTAGACCACCTTTTATATGTGTAAGGCAAATGTTTCAGAAGAATACAGATGACCTTTCTAAAACAACGTCTTTCTAATGCATACGTATTAAAAAGGCTTGTGCATGATATACGTTTCCTCATCTCTTCATGTTTCCTGACTTCACCCCATAATTTTGTGATGTAAACATCATCAACCAGTGGTGCCAGCCCAGGTAGTCTGACCTTTAGTAAAGATTTTGCTTGAACCGGGCTTAATTACCTTTCATCCTAGCAAAAGATGCTATATAAAGGTAAGCTATAAAATACAAACGAAACACACATTTATATTATCAACTGTTCCTCCATAAGGTACATTAAAATGCCTAAGAAAGCTTTTTTTGTTGTTTTTTATGTGAGAAATATCAGTTCCTCATTTCATTTTACTTGATGAAGGTCATTGCCAAAGTCCTAGGAAGGCCAAAATTGTGATGTTCTATGAAACCCACCAGTGGCCCATGAGTAGAAAAGAAAAATCATACAGAAGGCAAACTTCTTTGAGAATAAACAGCAACATTATGGTGGCATTTATCAGGCAAGAGTAAAGATAGTTTCATTTGCTTTGCCACATGTCTATATTAAGGCAAGAATTTATGGCTTCTATTAGCACATATTTTGCTGGACGTACGTATAGCAATGGCTGTGAAAACAGTAACTGAAAGGAAAGAATTTAACATAAAAAAGCCAAATGATGTTAAAGGGTATTTGCAAAAGATTGGTAAAAATAAGTTTGTTGTTGCCTCTTATTTAATATGGACAAAAAGTGCATGGGAGGATTCTTAAAGGTATTTCTTCCCATTTTTAATATGTTCAGAATAAACAAAAGAATATAAGTAAAAGAAAGTAATTTAAAAAACAGCATAAAAAATACAATATAGTACAATACATACAATATAGCTACAAGTTTTCATCAAAAAAGAAAGTGGAAAATCGTTTAACTATTTAATTCCACATTTGGTTTTAGACAGACTCCAAGACACAGATCATTTCTTCCTTTCAGTTCCTAGGTATAAACCTCATTCTCGGGTAAAGCTGTCAAGTACCACATACTCACAGGATTGTGACGACTAACGGTCTACAGTACTCCAGCCTTCAAAGTGAGGGCCACAGCAAACCACCACATTTCATGCACCAATTTCTTTGACGTACCCACTAGGAAAACAAACGTTTCTTATTCCTAATGTCTTCAAGCTCAGTGGGCAGAGAAAGCATACTGCTTTGAAATGTGTCTCCAAGTTAATATGGAGGTAACTTTTACCTTGAGTAATTAAGTTAGGAAAAACACTGTAACTTTTCTTTCTGTTTCGCCATAGCACCATAGTGGTTCATTGTGTGATCTTTCCAAACTTGATGATGCTCAAAGGCTGGACATCTTTCACTATGTTTAACTGAACCACCTTAATCTCCTTTTTTCCTGGGAGCACAATGTTTGATGGAAAACATAGATTATTGTCTTCTGTAAGAAGAAACTGATGTTGTGTTTATTCTCAAAGTATCATTATAAATACTTACTTTTTTTAAAAGGAGCTATTTGTGAGAGTCTCATCAGTCATGGTGCTCACTATGTCCTTACTGCATCTTCAGGCTTGAATGAAGCACCATCTAGTGAGGGAGCTTTATGACGCAGACCACTCCTTGGCTCCCTCCCTGATATTTCTGCATGAAGGGAGAAGACGACTACTTTTCTGTAGTCTGAATAGCTTCCCTGGGTAACTAGGGACTGTGCAGGAAAATAAAAGTTGAAATGAAAAATACAGGAGATGTGCACCAATTAGCATTAGCCTTATAGCTCAATCATCTAGCCAATATTTGTGCTTATAGTACTCAAAGCTAAAATTTTCTGTGACTGACATCAAGTTTACCTTTCTTCACAAATGGAAAAGCTCACTTGCTTAACAGTCAGTCAAATATAGAAATAAAATGCTTACCCAGATTCTGTGGTATTTCTCCTGCATCCAAAATAACATTTGCAAACTTGTTTGTACTAGAATTACATACCCAGGCTTAATAACTGTAATAATCTTCCAGTCAGACATATAGATGAAAGTATATAAAAATGTACATGCAAGTGCCAGTATATGCAAAGCCTTTGTCAAGAAAAGAGCTGAAGTTTCAGGCCTGATATAGCCAATACATACAGCAGAAAAATTGTCCAAATAACAAACTAAACTTTGGGCACTGAAGAACTGCAGAATTATGTTACTTTTTCTTCTTTTTCTATTTGCACGGACAGCTGTGATTAAAAAACAAGTCAAATTTTCTAAAAATCTTTGGTTTGGGATATTTAATTTATAATTGCAATAAAATCCTCCTTATGAGAGGATTGTCATTCCCTCTAAAAGCTAACTTCTTCATCTATTAGTCACATTCAGCTTCAGTCTAAGCCACTAATGTTCCCTTTTTTTCAGATGTTGTCAAGTAACAATGCCCACAGCTTAGTATTACTGCTTACCTGCCTTTTCATTACCTATGGCAACAAAAGATTTAATTGATTCTATTCCTCCAAAATGTGATCAATACTTCTAAATGTAGTCTGTTACTTGGTTCACAAGAATGACCCTTTTTCCAAATAAAATCATCCAAAAATGGTTACTGGTACTTGACATAGACCATGTACCCACCATAAATTTGGCTCCTCGACCCAATGTAATAGCAAGATGAAATCAGCATGACCATTGCTTCTTTTATATTTGCTTCTGTCTACTTATACCATACCATTTAGTCTCCTTATTATTACCTCTGTGACTAATTTTTTGTGTTCCCTCTTATCAATATTCTCAGGAGGCCTGCATGCTGTTCTGCTGAATAGTTAGTGTTTTCTCCAGGAACTAGAGGAGAATCCTACCACTCCCTTTATCCTGCAGCTATCCCTATGTACAGGTGCTGGATGTTTGACCTGTCAATGGACAACAATGTCTAAGGTGCTACTACATGATTTTCTTAGGAATGCCAAGTTCTTGAACACTCCCAGCTCCATTGGCATGATTTGGCCTTCCAGCCATTTTTGTGACCATTCCTGTGGTCACGGTGTAATGAAAAATTAAACACTCAAAGCAAGGAACAGGCCATAAATCAGAAGATGGAACATGGTAAATCCACTGTGACCTGAACCAGAGCTCTTTCTTTTTTTTTTTCAGGTGAAAAGAGCCTTATATTGAATGAAGGTCGGTAGCCATACTCAGAACCTGGTTTGTTTAAGGGATAAGATGAAGATTCTTAAAACTGTGTAAAACATAGTGTGACCATATTAGCATTAGGTTGATGAGGAGCTGAATCTCATTATCCATATGGACACAAACTTCTAGCTCTCCTACTTCACATACAAACAGGAGAAACATTGTTGTATCCTCTACTTTCACCAGATGAAAGTAGTTCAGGTCTGCTACTGTCAGAAACTCTTATTTCACATCTTCGTTGAGACCAGGGTCAGCTCAGCCTTCTAAGCCCTGAAGTTCGGGTTTCTACTGCTGTGAAAGGTTTGCCCACTTCCGCTGGGTCTGGGTAAATTAATAGGCTACAAGGAAATAGCTCAGAAGTGATGCTTTTTAATGGCTGTGTGTTTTTACTTGCTTGCAACATGACTGCTGAAAGATTAAGCCTGTTGCTTCCTGCCATACGGTGATGCCTCTATTTTCATTACCTGACCTCGTTTGCTAGTAACTTGTTTCTGTTCCTTTTTGGTCCACGTCTCAGGCTTCTATGAGCCATGCAGCTTTTTGCCCACTTACATTCATCCATATTGTTTTATCTAATGCAACAGCTTCAGCAGATTCAGTAAACAGCTTTTGTTAGCAACCTAATCATCAACCAAAATTCATGGCCCAGTCCCACACACATCCTTCTTTTCTGCTGCTTCTGTAAATACGAACTGCTATCCAAAGGAGCTGCTGAGCTTTAGGTGTAGATTTCAAGAGCATTGAGTTTGGAAAGTGTTCTTCATTTCTGTCCTTTTAGGATTTCCGCAAGCACAAGTCTCTTTCTCTGGAGTACAACTCTTCAAGCTGGATCCACGTGTACGTTTTTGGGGAAAGGATAGGACTGTGTTCAGGCAGAGAAGGCAGAGAGAGAACATGCAGGCGATGTTTCTCCAGCTGAGATTTAAGTTAGCTTTTCACAATGTCCCTCATGACCCTGTTATCCAAATGAGGCTTACTGCCTCGGTACCATCTTTTTGTCACCTGGACTCTTGCAGACATTATCTAACAAGAACCATATTTTAATGTTGAAAAAGTGTCTACTTTTGATAAGTGACACACAAGTTGCTAGCTAGATTACTGCCAGCCAGATACATGTTCCATCCCCATACTGCAGCTGTTCAGCTGGTGGATGGGTGACTTCTCTCAGTTGGCTTCATGAACCTTAAAGGAATGAGGAGTTCACCAGATCCTAATAAGAATAGCAAGCTACTTATCTGCATAGGAAGAAGGTAGAAATGCATGTACTTCCCTTTCTGCATCCACAGAGGAGCTGTAGAAAATGCAAGAATTGCATATTTGAACTGGTGAGCTACGGCTGAGGGAGGTTACGTGGCCCTGGTAGTATGTAAAGCATGCAGAATTGCAGAGAAAAAATCTTTTCTTACTGATTTATAACTTCAACAGGTCTCCAAGCACAGTATGCAGATATGTATGCTCTGAAACCCTCCATTATAAGCGGGAAGTCCTGTAAATGCCAAGCCATCCTATTCATACAAAGCCAGCAATGATTATGAATCATGTGATCTATGGGTAGTATGTTGTGAAAAATTCTTTATGACACTGAACTCTCAAAAAACACATCCAGCTATAGATCTTTGAAATCCAGATAGGATGGCTACAAACTACTAACAGAGGAGGTTTAGTCGCCATCCTCTTTTCTGTGGTCAATGGCAGGTGGCAAGTGGCTGCTTGCTTTGTTAGATATGGAGGGAACTCAGCATTACCTTCATGATGTTCACCTGCTTATTTTAAATTCTTGACCCACTGATGGATATAAATAATCTGATGCATAATCTTTTTTCCTGTAGTTCTGGAAGTTCCCTCTTGTTTCAGACCAAGAACTGGTAGGGAATGGTAACTGCATTGCCAAGGCTTGCTTGATATTTTCATAATCATCTTCCTTTGGGACATGATGAGAAAATTGTGTCTAGCCAGCATTTATATTTTTGTTCATAACGTGCAGCCAGACACCATGCAAGCAGATCAGCTCAGACATTTAGAAGTAACCTGAGGAAAGAAAGATGATTCATATAGCTTTAATATCTACTGTTTCACCTGCTACTGACATCTGCACTCATGCTTCCTCAGTTTTCCCTGTGTCCACCTAGCAAGCAGAATCACCTACCCCAAATCACTCATGCCACGATGAAAAAGGTTACTAACTAGCAACCAGCCCTTAAAACTCAGAGGCACGTATACCATGATACACTTGGGGAAAAGAGCCTGTGCTGTTCATTGTATAAAACAGCATAAATGGTACATAATGAGACTTATTTCTAATGCCAGAAATTAATATTTGGAAGAACCTGTGTCATTGTCTCTGGTATCACAAATTCTGTATACCTTACAGCCATGGCCTCAAACAACAAAAGTATTTTAAAATCAAATGCTTTTTTTTTTTTCAATAAGCACAGAAGGAAGCAAGTATGTTTCCTTAATGAGGCAGCAAAGTATTTTTTTTCCTATATTTTCTGTATTTTCTATATTTATTACTGTTTCGATCCATCCATCTCTGACTGAACTACCACAAAATATTTTTTCTCCCTGTGTGGAGGATCGGGACAAGAGTCTTCAATTAATACCGAGCTTCCTTCCAAGCCAAAGCCAGTGACATGTGAAACTCCCCATTGTCCGTAGTTTTGAATGTCCAATGGGGATTTAAATTCATGGCATCAGGCTGTAATGCTGAAGGAAAAGAAACACAGTTTAGTTGGGCTCTGGTCCTACTTACTTTTGAAAAGCTTTGTATGTTCTTTACAGAAAAATGCATATTCTCTTTTAGAAAGAGTGAAAAATGGAGTTTTCAAGCCCAAGACCCTTGGTGCCACTACAGAATAAGACTTTTATATTTTGTGTCTGTAGTACCCAGTCCTACAGTTGAGCAGGAAATGAAGCAGCTCTGACACTTATACAGTACTCATCAAAAGCACAGGAAACCCGTGTAACCACATACTCAGAGTACAAATGAGAATGAACAGAAAATATTTTCAATGGTGATACAGAGCTGCAAATTAGATTCAGCACCAGAATTCAATCAGCAATACATAGTAGTACATCAAAATACCCACTGCAATTTCTTCATGAAACAATACCATATAAAAATATTCAGAACATAATGCAAGAAATAAAGTATCCCAGTTGTACACTTTTTGAGAAAGGTGACAAAAAGTGAGTAAGCGAGTTGCTGAGCGGCATCTTCAAGAGATATACAATTTAGGACAAGCACAGTCTAAGTCAGTGCTTAGTCTTCCTTGAGCCTGCCTCAGCTGGGGTCTACCCATTGAACAATGTACAAAGCCACAAGGTTCTAGGTATATTAGATTTCCAGTTGGGAGCAACTACGGAGATGGTACCTGTTCTCATGTTGAATGAAACTCCAAGGTAGTACTGCACACTCTGTAGCTGCAATGAAGGTAGTGGACTGTTGTCTGGCATATAGCATGGTTTTGCTTCCACCTCAATGTGCACCATCATTTTTAGGGGTGCTTTATAAGTTGTAGACAGGCCCTCATGTGTAATCCAGCCTGTTTTATAAGCCAAGATGTTTTAATATATTTCTTTTGCATTGTTGAAATAATAACATTCTTCTCTAGTTAATGTGAATTCATAAAGCGCATTTCTGTCCTGTGAATTTAGCACATTGTACAAGGGACTGTCTTGTCTTGCTGGTGTCAAAATGAGCATATAGCTTTTGAGAAGACAAGGAAATGTGTTTTGGTGGCAGAGTTATCCACAGCATCATCAGCTCTTCTGTGAGTGTTCTCCTCTCTATCCCGTGAGTACTGAGTCAGGAAAATGTCACTTCAGCTGTGTTTACATCCTTTCATGCTCATTTAAAAAAATATTCAAGGGATCAAGCTTTCTAAGATGACATATTTGAAAAAAAAAAAAATAAATTTAAGCTAAAATGTTTGCTGAAACTTATTTATTATTTCCATGAATTTCTACACCTTGATTTTTGATGCTTGATTATACATATCAGTCCATCAGCAAAGAGACATTAGCATGTGAGTTGTGTAAATAATCAACAATATAGAAACTACAAAACGTGAATATTAATATTCCCAAAATGATGCTGATGAATTAGTTTTGGAATACATTTCAAATAATTAAAAATAATAAAAATAAAGTTTTTCAATCTGTTTATGAATATTCTGAAAAAGAAAAAAAAAAGTTTTTCACTCCAAAGTTTTATTATTTGTTCCACTTCAATCCCAGATAAAAAGATTACTTTCCAGTTGACATCTCTGTCTCACTGAACACAGCAACTGCTTCTGAGATTTACCCAGGTGTGGCAGATGAAAATCAGCTATGTTAGGATAAGTCAAATGAAACAGACACTACACTGCTATCTAGAAGAGTATACAGGAGACACACTGTCTATTTAAACTGAGCTATACATAAACTGTGTTTCTATAAGGATACCAGTTTTGTTAAACCACTTTCATTACACCAGTGCCAATCATTAAGTGGAAAAAATGTCTTAGAGTAGCTTTCAGTTCAATTAACACTTACAGCCAGTTTAGGTGTAGGATTGCTCAAAAATACAAATTTGAACTAGCAAAAACACTGTAGTTTGTGTAGGCTTTACATTTTATGCTCAAAAACCTAAGCCAGTACAGAGCTGAAGTGCTCTGGACAGATGATACCTGATCCAGCACAAAGCTTGTTAGTACAACAATAATCTGTCAACGCTTTAAAACAAATGCAAATAGCCAGCACAAATTTGTTCCATATCAGCATTCTGTGTCATTTGGCTAACATGGTTTCAGTTTGGCAGTACAAGTCCTGAAGCTGTGTTTTCTGTTTTCAAATTATGGCTTCTCTATTTTACATTGGTTTAACTGTAGCATTTGACCCCACCTGGAGTACTGTGTCCAGCTCTGGAGCCCTCAACATAGGAAAGACATGGACCTGTTAGAATGGGTCCAGAGGAGGGCCACAAAGATGATGAGAGGGCAGGAGCACCTCTCCTGTGAGGACAGGTTGAGAAAGCTGGGGTTGTTCAGCCTGGAGAAGAGAAGGTTCTGGGGAGACCTTATAGTGGCCTTCCAGTACTTAAAGGGGGCCTACAGGAGAGATGGGACAGACTTTTTACAAGTGCATGTAGTGATAGGATGAGGGGGAATGGCTTCAAACTGGAAGAAGGTAGATTTAGATTAGATATTAGGAAGAAATTTTTCACTGTGAGGGTGATGAGACACTCAACAGGTTGCCCAGAGAAGTTGTGGAAGCTTCATCCCTGGAGGTGTTTAAGGAGAGGCTGGATGAACAACCTGGTCTAGTGGAAGGTGTCCCTGCCCATGGCAGGGGGGTTGGAACTAGATGATCTTCAAGGTCCCTTCCAACCCAAACCATTCTATGATTCTATGACTCTATGATTCTGTGATTCTATGATTTAGGTGCATGTCTCAAGTTAATCTAGCTTAGTTTTTGTGTACAGAAAATATTAAAAAAGGGATTTCCATACTTTCTGGAAGAAGTTTTTACTCCCAGAAATATTCTGAATATAAATGTGAGTATGTTCAATCACTACATCAAAAAAATAGGATGAAACAAATCAAAGCATATGCACCTAATGGCAAGAAGTTACAAATACCTGTGGAGGAAATTGGTTATATTCTTAAGGCAAAATAAAAGTTGACTGCTAGGAAGTGCTTTTCTTTTCCCCTGGCTGACAAGAATAAACCTTATCTAACATGGATTCATCAGTGGAAATTGCCCCTGTTTTCCATTAGCTGAGTAGAACTTCTGCTTGGATTGTCAAGCAACAGAATGGTAAAAACGTCTCGGAGACTAATACCCAGAAGATGTTTGGATAAATGCAGAGGGCATGTATTCTTTTTCCTTGGGAAAAAAATCCAACAATAATAACAAAAACATCTTCAAAACAATTTGTAAATAAAATATCATTTAAAACATTAGTTACAGAAAGAAGCACAGATCTTTAGTGTGTGTTGATAAAAGAACCTGAATTCTGTTGAACTTGTTAAGTTGTCCAACTGCCATCAAAGTGATGTTCTATGAGTGATATTTACTATCTCTGAGAATACAGCTGTCATGTTACAAATGCCATGCAATTGTACAAGGTTTCCTTTTCCCTCATTTAGAACAATTTTGCAGTCTGTGCAACTTTTCCTTTTTACAATATTGAATACCATACTTCTGCTTGAAGCATAACATGCAGTTGGTCTTCTTTGGTTTAATTAAGAAAACCCCAAACCCGTAACTACAAGGTAATATGCAAAGACTTCCCCAAACAATATATGTTCAAATATAGGTCTGCTAAGAGTGGACAGGGAACTCTTGACAGATCTCTAAGCTCAATGAGTGGCAAACATGCCATTTGCAAAGAGGAAGCAGTGCACTAAGGCAGATTTGTGCTTCCTGCAATGATCTTTCTGCAACTGTGTGCCCAGGTGGCCAAGAAGGCCAACGGTATCCTGGCCTGTATCAGGAATAGTGTGGTGAGCAGGACTCGGGAAGTGATCATCCCCCTGTACTCGGCACTGGTGACACCCCACCTCGAGTACTGTGTTCAGTTCTGGGCCCCTCACTACAAGAAAGACATTGAGGTGCTGGAGCCTGTCCAGAGAAGGGCAACAAAGCTGGTGAGGGGTCTGGGGGACAAGTCTTATGAGGAACAACTGAGGGAACTGGGGCTGTTTAGCCTGGAGAAGAGAAGGCTGAGGGGAGACCTTATCACTCTCTACAAGTACCTGAAAGGAGGTTGTAGAGAGATGGGGACTGACCTCTTCTCCCTAGTGACAAGTGATAGGACGAGAGGAAATGGGTTCAAGTTAAGCCAGGTGAGGTTTAGGTTGGATATTAGGATAAATTTTTTCACTGAAAGGGTTATCCAGCATTGGAATAGGCTGCCCAGGGAGGTGGTGGATTTGCCATCCCTGGAGGTGTTTAAAAAAAGGGTGGACGTGGTACCTGGGGATATGGTTTAGAAGTGGTTTTTGTCAGGTTAGGTTAATGGTTGGACTTGATGATCTTAAAGGTCCCTTCCAACCTCAATAGTTCTATGATTCTGTGATTCTATCTACCCTTGCCTGACATACACTGCACACACCTCAGGCAAATTGTTTAGAGCCTGAAATTTTGCATGTTCTATCCCAACTTTAAAGTGACTCTTCTTTACATAAAGTTTGAAACGAATACTTGTATTATGTGAACATGAGAAATAATCCAAATCTTATTGTATTAACATTTACATCTGTAAAACACATTCAGAATATGACTTTGTCTAGCTTACCACCCAAGTTTTATATTCTATGGCATACTCAGTCAATGCAGTCTCTGTTCTCAAAGAACAGATGTCCACATGCATGTGAAGATGTGTGTGAGAGAGTGTGCGCTCTGATTCTGGAAAGGAGAGGGATCAGTTTTCTTAAAACAGATAAAACATTAAGCAAACAAACAAATAAAACATGCTAACCTGTTAATAATAGAAATTCCAGAAGATGTGAGGGTGAAAGGCAGCTGCCTGCCGCCTTTTGGGATGGCCATTCTTTCAGACCTGTAACAGACTGTTATATAGAGTTATTTAAGAGAACTCAAGCAAGAATTTACAGCTTCAGTCTGCAGTGCATTCTGCACAGGCATTTTACCTAATCTATTTAACAGATTGCTAAGATTTCCAGTGCTGGAAGCAAGGGTGTCTTTGCTCCCTTTTGCTTGTGGCTCTGGAAGTGACTGCCAAGGAGGGATTAGCCTCCAGGGCTAAGGGAGATGGTGGCATTACCACCTCCCCCTTTGGACTCTGCTGGGAAGGAAGGGTGGACTAGCACCTTGAAAACTCCTTCCTTGGCTACTGATTAGCCCAAACTCCTTTGCTCCATCCTGTTTCCTCATGGTCCTACCCATTTTCAAGGTTATGCCAACTCCTTTGAATTTCATCTGCAGTGGTAATAGCTACCTCACACTTCAGTTTTCCCCTCCTCTTCCCCCCGCCTCCCTTTTGTGCGCAGGCTTTGTGCCACTCGGTGTCCACAGCTTGGGATCCTGCCAACAAAACTGAGACAGCAAGTCTGGAAATAGCCTATAGAGCCCTGCTTTGCTAGACTGGAAACTTTTATATAAAATAGGCTGGAAAGATTTATACAATGGATTGGCAGCTGATTAACAGAAAAACATACCCAGGAGCCAAAATGAATTTTGAGTACTGTGGAAGGATGCCAGTTTGACAGCTCTGCAAACCAAAGCTATCCACAGGACAGGTACAGGACAGGGACCAACTCCACCAGCTTCTGTCACCCACTCTAAGAAAATCTGACAACAATGGTGAGCAACAGTCAGTCTCTATAGCCATGATTTTTTGTTGTAGTAAGACCTGAGGGATAAACAACAAGGAAATAATCTCATAAGCTCTGTATATGTCTGTTTAGGGTAGAACTTTTTTCTCCTGCTCTGAAGTTCATGATAGCAGTTTGGATCACATTAGTATTTACAGCAGGTAAGACTCATACCACCACTCAGATGTTCTTAATTGTTTAGCAGAACTTTTTTTCAATCAAAGTAAAGTAATTTCAGGTGTCAAAAATTTGCAAATCTATTTGACTTCAGATAAGTTGTCTGTTAAATAAGACCCTACCAAGCTCAAAAATATTGACATCTAACCCCTGGATAGCAGACGCATGTAGGAAAAAACCCTTTTGCTTCATGTCATGAAGATATTTTCCACTAAGTTATTTTAATATACAGAAATAGACTTCTCTAAGCCAAATGGTATTCATAACATATCACAAACCTCAGCTTTTCTTTTTCCTTGTGAACTCCTACATTTTCAGCAACTGAATATAAAAAAATTGAAGCACCTTAATATTACCAGCAGTATATTACCAAACATTATGTATTTTGTGTTCCAATGCTTTCCTTTAGTGCATGTTTGACTTCACTAAATTACAGTGATTCTAAGTCTGGCTTTTGGAATTGAAGTAGTAATAGTTGTTCTAATTTATATTATTCCTGCTCTACTGTCTTTTCTTGGTAATTTCAAGCCAAATTCAATTTGAAGTGCTGAATCAACACTACCTTTCTTGTTTCTTGTTGGTTTTGAAAATACTGGTTTTATCTAGCTGTGTCTTCAACACCTGCAAGGTTGGGGAGGGACTGAACAGCCTCTCCAGGGAACTTCTTCCAGTGCTGGACCATCCTCATAGGGAAAAAGTTTATGCCCACTCTGAATTGCTTTTGCTTCAATTTATGTCCATTGTCTCTTGTCTTCTTGCCATGCCCTACTATGCGTCACACTGTGTTCCTGGTGACCTTCTGTTAGGGGTTGGGGTCTGCTGTTTGGTCTGCTCAAAACCATCTCTCTTCCTGTCTGGACAAGCCCAGCTCCCTCATCCACTCTTCACAGGACAAATGTTCCAGTACCCCAACATCTTCATGGCCTTCCACTGAACAGGGTCCAGTTTACCAATATCTGTCTTGTATAAGGGCACCCAACACTAGACATGATATTCTAACTGTGGTCTAGAGAGTGCTGAGTAGGATAATTCCTTTCCTCAGTGTACAGGCTCTGCTCCTGTTAAGATAGCCTGGGAGGCTGTTGGCCTTTTTTCTGCCAGGACACTGCTTTCTAATGCTCATCTCACTTCCCACCAGGGTCCCCAGCACTATTTTTTGCAGTCATCACTCATCAGCCTGTATTGTTGCAAGGGGCTCTTCCGTTCCAGGAACAGGGATTTGCATTTATCCTTGTTGAATTTCATATAGTACCAACTGGCCTTTTCCTCAAATTCATTCTCTCTCTTTAAGAAGAATTATAAGAAATTTTCACTTGTTGTTAGCTTGTTTACTACTCATAAATAATCAGTACCTCTCCTCAACCCAGGACAGAAGAGAGACTTGGGGTTCCTGGAAGAGAAGAGCTGAGTTGTTCAGCCATGTCAAGAAAAGGTACGTTTATCCATTTTTTATGTGTCTAACAAAGCTCATGGTCATACAGAGGGGCTTCTATGAAGTTTCAGTGCAACCGCATTAAATAGTTGTGCAGTAATGAGTTTTCATGGTCACAAGAAGAGCTTAAATCTGATCCAAGACCTATTTAAGTAACCTCAGTGCTTTATAACACCTGTCTATAACAAGAATTCTGAAACTATCCATATCCCTGATATCAACCCAGTTTCTGTATTTATTGACTCCTAACCTCACAAAGTGTCTCCATGATTGGCCTAAAATACCACAGGGTACTGTCTGTAGTTTTCCTTAAATGCCAGCTCTGGGCCAATGGGTGGTCTTGTATCCAGTTTATGGAGGATAATCCCTGCAGTGAGTCACTGAAGATATCTGAAAATGTGTTCATGGTCCTGATTACTACTACCATCTTAGGTATTAGAATATTTCTTCAAGGTGTGAAGATCTGAATTCAGGGTTACCAAATCTCACAACGATCCAGGGTTGACCTTTGATACGGAGTTCTTCTAAGCCCATCCTTCCTTCCCTGGCTGAGTCGCTGTGCAGCCAGGGACCTGAAAGTCACAGTATGAGAAAGAACAGCCACCCACGAGCTTCCTAACTCTCCTCTGGTGTTCAGGATATTCAGATGAGATGAAAGCTGTAGAAGGCTGTAATCTCTACGCTTATGATCATTCCTGACACTTTTTGTCCAATGTCAAATAAATGTCAGGTAACTTGACTTTTCTTCTCTTAGTTGGAGCTCAAACTCTCTTTTGCTTGCTTTTTTTTGCACTGCTCTCTCCACTATAGTTGATTTGCTGAACAGATCAGCCTGGAGACTGGTGTTTGGGTAGTCCCTAGAAAAGGGGTGTTAGACCTTTTCATACTGAGCGAGACTGGGAATCCAAATCCATTTCTTAGGGCCTTTTTACTTCTAGGCTGTAAAAATGGAGCAGAGACAGAAGAACACTAAGCCCTCCTAGGAAAAAAAAAAAAAAAAGGAAGAAAAAAGAAATCCTAACACTTAACCACATAACATGCCTGAATAATAACCTGCTGCTCCAAATTTGAAGACACTTTCTCCTCTTGTATTAGAAGGCACATCAATATTTACTTTAAAAATATGGGTCATTCCAGAAGGAATATAAATGGAAGATCTATTACATCCAGAAATCTGTGCTTTTCAGGGTTGCGGAACACAGACAAGAAATGTTATAAAATTTAATTAGGAAAATATGTATTCACCTGTCTTTAAAAACTGTGTTGCATTTTTTCTCGTTTTAAAGGACAGTAAAGCAAATTTTTGTAAATAATTGGAAATAATAGAATAAGTATTTGCTTTTACTGAGGCTTAATTATTTAATTTAACACAGCATTAACCTTACTATGAAGCTTTATAAAAATTTTCTTTTCCAAGCATCTTTCCTGTTCAGATATAAGAAAGTGCATCTAAACCAACAAAGCCTGATTCAGGAACTGATGGGTTCATTTGCATCCTGGCCAGAACATCAATCAATAGCTTTCATTTTGTTTAAAGGCCAGGGGCCAAATTAGAGTTTGAAAAGTCCTTGTAAAACCTTTGGGTAATTTTGAGATTGAGTCTAATGAAAGATTAATGAATACAGGCATCCATTTCTAGCCCATCTATTTACATATGACTTCTACCTTCAGTCCCGCTGAGTGGCAATCAAAGTGAATCAGTCTGTTTCTGCAGATAGTGCTGAGTAGCTAAGAATAGCTTCTGCTACCATAGCAGTCTCTTCATGTCACTCTTTTCTACGCCTGTATCATAAGCCTAGAAAGTCAGCTACAGGAAGAAACAGTGGGTGCAGTCTGGGTGTTTATCACTCATAAAAAAACGCTACCATCATTTCCACTCTAAGTAGAGGAATTATAGTAAATACCTAGCTGTGGTAAATATCACCACATAATTGCTCCTCCAAGCTACAGACATGGAGAAAAATTTCCACTGGTGAATGAGAGCAGAATGTTCTTTGAATCATAAATCATATTTCCAAAACAAACAGCTGAATATATTTGGATACATGATTCTTTTTACAATGGTAATCACTAGATTGAGTAACCTGAAGTTTTATTCTATTTAATAAATGTAGCTAAATAATTTCACTTTTCCAGTATCATTTGATCTGCAGAGAAAAACACATATTTTCATTACTGCTATATTATTTACTTTTATGAAACACTTGATTTGTTTACTTGTTTAAGAGAGACTAAATATTGCTGATCCAAAATTTTGTTGCAAGATTAACAGTTCAGGGTTTGGGTTTTTTTTCAAATGAAATGTGTTATTTTGTAGAAAGATTGTATGCGCCCCGCAGAAAGAACTAATTCTCTTTCTTGATGAAAGTTGCTAGACATTTCTCATACTACTCAACTTACGATAAGCTTCATGAGAACCCTCCTTTAAATTTCTTCTGAATGATCTTTTTACTGTGGAAATGTTTCTTTGAGACTCCAAAATGTGCAAGAAGTCTTTGCTTTCTAGCTTATTTGATTCTTTCTTCAATAGAGATGTCATTTTTTAGTATAAAAAAAATAAATATTTTTTAAAGTAGCCTTTCTTACAAATGTTGTTTCTTTTTCTTGTACCTTCTTATTTTAAACTTTGTATATAAAATCAACCAATGTTCAGAGCACACTTTTCCTCTCCCCCTCTCCAGATAAGTAGATAATAGATATTTGCTTTGTCCTGATCACCACCAAACAGCTGAGTGTAACTGAAATGTTCTTCAGTCATTCCCCGTCTTTCAAGCTAGCTATGAAAATTCCAGTCACTCTTACCATCTGTGGATCAGCACTCTCAACGATTGAGGAATACCTGCTAGCTTTGCACTGGCAACTCATTTTATTGTTACTAGATGCTTATCAGAGAGGTCACTGATATTGAAGAAGTGATTTTACAGAGGTTTGCTCCATGCTACTGGAAGTGAATTCTATTAATAGACTTTGGGATTCAATGTAGAAAGAACAAAAAAGCCTCCCAGATATTTTCTTGACGTTGATTAGAGATCTTGAAGCAATCAATGGAAGGTTTTACTTATGCTAAAATGAAAAGGTATATTCTATTGCGTCTGTGTA
This sequence comes from Ibidorhyncha struthersii, assembly GCA_013398815.1. Taxonomy (NCBI): domain Eukaryota; kingdom Metazoa; phylum Chordata; class Aves; order Charadriiformes; family Charadriidae; genus Ibidorhyncha; species Ibidorhyncha struthersii. Next base: position 18,682 of record VZSZ01003760.1, read on the forward strand.
GACATGGAGGAAGACTGGACTTGCTTTAGTCATTCTTCTGGTTAACTGGATAATGGGCAAAAAAAAGAGCTGTTTTTCCTTGCTGTGAATGCTAATAGCTTAATTTTTAATGCGAGTTCTAGAAAATTCAAGACGTTTTACACCAGGATCAAGAAAAAATACACTTTAATTGAGACATAAAATACATATGGAGGAAAGGTACAACACATTTCTTGACCAAGTCATGCATGTCATGCACTTAAGCTGAATTATTTCCAAACTGAGTTACAGAGTTGAGTGAGTTGTGCAAGCTTGTTATTTTGCTCTGTTTAGAATGACCAGCACAATAAGCACCCGATCAGTGAATTAAGTTTTTAGCCAGTGTCTCACTATAAATGGTAAATGGTAAAAATTAGCTTGGCAATTAGAAGAAAGTACTGTTAGACTCAGTGTTGAATGGGACCTAAAGATGTCTATTATTAATACAGCTTATCAACAGACATGGTTAAGAGCTTAATTTAATAAATGACTCATCTTTGTTAAACTGGAGAGAGTGCTGATGAAGAGAAACCTTTTGAGGAAAAAAATAATTGCCATGGAACATACAATAGTGGATGTGTTATAATAATTTATATAGACGATCACATTTGAAGCAACTATTTCTGAATGATCACTAGGCCTCTGTGATTGATTACACAGAACTTGATAATGGTTTGAGTGGGACCCCAGGTATTCTCAGGAAAATGTTTTAAAAAGTTGATGCCAGTGATCTCTTTGCTCTTCTGTAACAATTTTATTATGTGTTCTGCCAGATTAGTGACATATGTAGAAATGACCTGACTCTGTAGATCCAGAGCCACAAATTCTATAGGACTTCCTTCCACACACCAAAAATGACAATGGTCACTTGGTACCTCATGCAAACAACAGTGTACCAGTCCTGAAAATACTGAAGCTTAGCAAAAAAGGCAAAACTACATCCAAGTTAATATCCCAGTTCAGAGAGAATTTCAGTTGTGAGCACAAAGGTAATAACCACCACAAGGGCAGTCTTCATCAAGAGTAACCACTGGCTCAAGGAGCTCTCCTGTGAGTTTTCCTCTCACAGTTGCATGGTGAAGTCAGGTCCCTAGGCAGGGGAAAAACCTAACCATCCCAAGAGGAATCTGAGTGTGGTAGGTTAAAATGGTACATAGAAATCCATATGAGGTGACTGAAGAGCTGGAGCAGCCATTAGGCAGATTTTTGATGAGATAATCAGAAGACCAGAATCCTATCAGGTCACTGGGAGCTGCAGGAATGAGACATATCATTCTGTGACTATCCACAAGGGGCCAAAATCCCATGGACTGATTCTGGCACTACTAAATTCTGTCCAGCAGTAATTTGTGCCACAAATAGGCAGCCAAATCCCATTGGTTTCAATGGAAAACCACCTCAGGATTTTTGTTTTGTGAAGAAACTGAATTAAATATATATGAAAGCATACAAATAACACTCAATGCTCTGATAAAAATTAAGAAACTCTCAGGACAATTCTTCCTTCTGATAGCTCGTTGCAGCTACTTTCTTCTTTTCTGGGGGTAGATACTGCTTTCTCACTGTGATTCCGTAAAATTCCTAGAGCACTTTGCCATAATGTATAGACATTTATATCAACAGGATACGTACTTAAACTGCCTGAGCAAGCCACAAGGTCTAAGAAAGCATAATGTGTGAAGAAGTTCTGAAATCTGTGTAAGTCTGACACCCCAGTTCTGTTTGTTAAATCACTCACCTGTTTTACACCAAAGCTGGAAGAGACAGCTGCTTAATGCGTGAAACAAAAGGCATACAATACTCACCTAATCAATACACAAAACACACCGATATATAAATGAAGGGGTGCCCTAAACATTGTTCACAAAAAGAAAAGTTCTGCTTCCCCAGCCCAAGGCCTGTGATCAAAATATTCTTCCCTGCATAAACAATTAATAGGTGTTCTTCACATGCTTAATGTCCCCTGCTCTTACTAGAGATCCTGTCATCCAGCAGAGATGACACAACGTGAACACAAAAGAAGGCAGGCGTATGGCAAGATGATGTGCTGGAAACTTGTCTGCTCTTTCTAACTATATTAGATGACCTAATAAAAGATATTACCCCACGACTGTGGCTTCTTGTAACTCTCATTGCATTTTGAAACTCTGAAACTGCTCCTGTAGGATTATCTCCCCCCTACACAGAGCCTGTTCATCTTATCCAGGCAACGAAGCCTGGTGAACAAATGCACACACTTTCATTGACAGAGAATTTTTGCCATTAATTTTAAATAAGGGTAGGAATATTTTAAGTATTCTAAGAAGATTGTGTTGAAAAGCAAGCAACAAACTCAATCAAAACCTTTCCATGCCGTTATACCTTTATCTCTCAGATAAAACCTTTACCTTCAAACAATCCATTATTCCCCTGCTGAGTGATTCCAGTAACTGAAATAAATAAAGTTTATGAAAATTATGTTCTGTGGACCATGCAAATGAACTTACCCAAACTCAGAGCTCCACATTGTAGACATAAATATCTGACCTTTTTTTCTCATGGCTTTTTTATAATCTGCGGAGAAAAACATATTCTTCTTGGGTGCTACTTATCTCATGTCAAATTAAGAAACCAAAATAAATCACATGAATTGAGCTTTAAATTGCCTTTTTTATCACTGAGATAAGGGGATGTTAGGGTGACTACCTCAGATGTAGAATGCTACAAAGCAGATATTTAAAGTTTGGTGAGATGAATCTCATCTCATCAGAAGATGAATCCCATAAAAAATGGTTGTATAACAGCCAGTCTATAGAAAAGGTCATGACTTCCAATATTTTACTATCTGATATAATTAGGCAAACCAATTATAACTTTACAGACTTTGACAGTTCCTGTTTCAATTGTCAGTCCTAAAAAGCTTTTGTATTATAATTTATTTGCTAATCCAGTAAAAATTATTGCACTTTGAACCCTGTCCACTTCTCCTAAGGCAAGCTGTAACTGAAAAGCTTCTGCTATTCTTTTTTTTTTTTTTTTTGGTCCCGCTGATTATATTAGGTTTTATCTTACAGATCTGTGAAGTTCTTACACCAACCTATACGAAAAGTCATAAAAATAAGAGGAGTCAAGGAAAAAAAATAAACAAATGGATTTGTTAAATTTTTCAAATATTACTAATTTTACAATCTCTAGTTTAAAAACAGAAGCTAACGTTTAGAAAGTTATTAATTTATATGCATTATACACTCAGTAATGTGAATTAAATTTCATTTAGCCAACTAAAAGAGGCATCCTAACAAATGAGTTAGTTAAAATGGATTGTGGGTCTGACTTAAGGTGACCCTACTCCTCTTTAGCTCTGTCTCTGTATTGGTGGTATATTTGTTATTGGAACTGTAATATCTCTGCAAAAGGTGGTTGGAAATACCTTCCTTCACCCAATGAACAGTCATGTTTGGCCCAGAGCAGTTCTCTTCCGTGTGGCTCTGATAATTTCACATGGACATACACATGTAGCCGGAGCAGACAGTTATGGACAGGGACTTCTTAAGTCAGTTTTCTTACGGAAGACAATGTGTATTTTGATGGTTATGCTATTGCTTAGGGTCTCCCTATAGTCAATAAACAGAAATATCTTCAGAAGAAAATTAATTTCAATTATTATAAGCATTTATAGTAGGATGGGATGAACAAGGTGTCATCCAAAGATGCCTGTCTGTATTACTTAGGAGAAAGTCTATACAACCCTGCTATGTGTTGAAATTTTGAAAAGCTGAATTTGAGTGAGATAACCCTATTTTAAATCTTTAAGGGCTTAATTTGGGTATGTGTGTTTGCAGATTTAAATACCCTTGTGAATATAAAAAAGTGCATGTATGCTAAGTGCTCCTCTGTTTGAAAAAGGACTTTAGCAGTGCCTGGTGACTCATACACATACTGCCAGAAACAAGCATAAAAATTATTTATGTGTTTGGGTTTTTTTTTCTTAGACAAGCGAAAATAGATAACTGTGCTACAAAATTAGTACATGACTACTGAAGCCTTTTGGAAGACAGTTGGTATTTTTAACTTGTTAATTGAACAATAGATTAACTTTGTGGGACCTACACCAAGACTGGGGCTGGACTTTTCTGACTCTTCAGAGGAAAATACAACACCTGCATAGGGAAGTAGGCTGTGAGACCAAGGTATGTGTTCAGATTTGCAGGCTGCTGGCGCTGGGTACCAAGGCAGAGGAAGCCTATGCCCCGTTCCTAGCTATGCATGTGACAATTAATACTCTGAACTTCACCTAGTGAACCTGCCATAGAATGGTTGACACAGTGTATCTCCACATGTCAGTGTCCCTTGTTATCTTTTCTGCTCTTCATTTACTGCTCCTCCAAATGTGTTACTGTATATTTCCAAATACTTTATGGGTGTTTATCAAAACAAGCTAGAAACAGCTAGACTGGACTGCCCAGAAGAGGCCATTGCTATAACCATGTTACTTTACTTAGGCACACAACTTGCCAGTGGAAAAAGGGTAGATGCTGTACATTTCTAAGGGTCCTGGATTTGCTGCTCCAGCACAAACTTCCTGGGATCTGCAAAGTCCTGTTCCAGACAGCCAGAATTGCATCTGGGAATATCTTTATAATGTCAGCTCCACTGCTTTAGCTTTCTCAAAACCACGACCCCACTGATTTAATGAAATGGTAGTTTCAATTCAGCATGGTTTACACTCACTGAGTTCCAGCTTCCCTCCCACATATTTAATCTTTTGCTGGTGTTACTTTCTGGGAGAATTTTGTTACTGTACCTTCAAAGACAGAAAATCAGGCTGGTTTACTTTTTTACTATCATCACAACATCACTCCTTTGAAGATATCCTTAGTTATTTTGGAGACTGCACTCAGTCTCACCAAGCAAACAAGTGAAACTCATTCTTCCACCTGATGGAAATAGAAATAAATTTTTTTTCATTTTGCTGCCACAAAAACGTCAAACTTCATCCTTTCACAACCAAAAGCATCCATAAACAGTGACTGACTAAATATAGAGTCTGGGAACATTTGGATATTTCTGTGTTTGTCACAGAGTTCATGGGACCAGAGCCACTTATTGTCTGAATAGATGTACATCACAATAACTCAAGGTGACATCAGTAAGAGCTCAGACAAGAAACTTCAGCTCTTATGGGAGTTCTGAAGCTGCATAAGCAACCTACAAACCCCTTGAATATCAGCAAAATCACAGTCCAAGACTTTCATAAAAAGCCCACATATCGGAGTGAAAAAGGTTTTAGAAAAATGAAATCCATGTCTGAAGGTAGGCAAAACAACACAACAATGATCTCCCTCCAACTCTGGGCCAGCACACATTTGCAGTTTAGTTTGAGGCATCCCAGGAAGTTTCCACAGTGAGTGGAACGCTCTGCTCCAGCAGCCTGGATGTCAAGCAGCTCACTGATCTGCTTCTGAACTGCTGCAGTTTTTTGCAGGACACTAAAGATAAACCTTATTTTGGAACCTCAGAAGCTGACTGAGTGGACAGTCAGGCAGAGACTGGAGCTAAGCAAGCCAGGTCTTGCTTTGGCTATGCGCAAAGTCAGAGCTTTATCCTCAGTCAAATTTCATAAGTATCAGGGATGTGGCTACTTTGCCATTGTAGAGGATGGGTTTAACATTCTATAAATGATTATTTAAGATATAATCGTGCAAGTTCATTAGTGCCACATTAAAAAAAAAAATGCTATTTTTTTCTTTTCATTACAATTATTTGTTCCTCATCTGTAAACAGTCAGTACAATTGAAAGGAAAAAACTCCATATGAAATAGTGTTATTTTCCAGAGCTTCTGATAGCCATATTACCTTTACATTAAGGTAGGTTTTACATTTAATTGACTATGCTTCAGTGAGCACAGAGATTTATTACCTCTTGAAGAAAATATTGACCTCAGCTTTGTCTTGGTCAATAGTTTGTCTTACAGGCCAAGAGAATTTAAAGACTTCACAAAAAACAGATATCCGATTACTATATACATGTGCACAACTCCTAGAAATATATACTCATTTAAAGTCGTAAATTCTGTCATATATAATAACGTGTCTTTGTAACAGAGGCACTTTTTAGTTCACGTGTTAACCCATAATGGTTTTGTCAAATATTTCATGCTCCACACTTCTATCTTGAGTGCTCAAGGCTTGATCTTACTAGTCAAAAATTGCAAGAACACCTGTGAATGTTCAGACTTGCAATATTCTGATTGCAGACAGAATACAGACCAAAGGAAATCAGCTTCATCCCCTTTCTGACAGGTCATAATGCCAGAAACGCTTTCTCTTATTCACCTCCAAAAACTATTCTCAATCCTAGATAATGTATAATTAATTTTTAAAATTTGATTTTAATACAGTAAGTATTTGTAACCTAGTATAGGAACTGTTAAACCTGATGGTTGGATAAATAAGGTCTTCACCTGTGTGCAAGAAAGGCTATACAACCTTCTGTGAGTGACTCTGTGGGTCTTGACTGTATCTGAGCAGTAGATGTTTTTTTCCTGTTTTATCTTCTCATGATAGGTTGAATGGGTTCAGGGCAGTGTTTCACAGCAATAAAAAAAATAGTTACACATTGCTATGGGCAATCACCTTGAATTGGAAACTCTTATGTTAGGACTTGAAATGCAATTAAGTAATCAATGTTATTAAAAATACTGAAATTATCTATATAATATTTTCAGAAGGTTGTTACTGTTTCAACTTTTCATTGAGAAACATGACTGACTTCCCTAGAGAGACTTCAAAGATTAAAAGAAAGTTACAAAATGTAAACCCCATGATAATAACTTCTAAGTGGCGGTGCTGACTGCTGCAAGCTATGAGTCTGTATATGGATACTTGAAATTACATCCTACATCAAAGAAGCTTACATGATGCATAATGGGTTTTAACGTTACAAAGTGATCTCCTTTAGAGCCTTACAGCTGTTGTAAAGGCACAAAAACCCAAAGAAATTCACACATCCCAGGGAGAATAAAATGTAGAGCGATTTCTTAACGTAGAACATAAATAGCAGGGTTGCATTAATTGTTTTCTGCAGCAGGGCAACTTTTCACATTCGTACTTGTAATACTGACTCTTCCACACTTGCTGAAAGGGACAGCTAGTATTTGTACATTCTTGTGAAACTGAGAAGCCCAACCATCATGAGTCACAATTTCTTATTTTACTTTCGAAATATGCTCCAACATTTTAAAATCAAAGCCTACCTGAACGAATTTATGTTGAAGACTTATTTCACAGGCAACAGCTGAATTTTATTCACAGACTTGATCCTGACTGTTTTTATTTAGACAGCTTGTCCCATTTGTCTCCTCTGAAGCAGGACAGATTGTTTTAAATACAAGTAATGGAGAATAAATGGAGTTAAAAGCTTCCGAGAAAAGCTCTACCCTTGGAGAATTATTAGGTTAGTTCTCCTGAGAAACAAGGCGAAAGAAAAAAGGAAATTTGGCAGTTCCTCACAGAAACACTATTAAGATCACAATCACAAACTATTCTTATGCAAGAGATCAGCTTGGCTAAATCTTCTGCTCTTCATTAACCTCAAACACAAAAAGGAAGCATGAAGAAATTGGAAACTAGGTCAGTATATCAGGGACAAGGATAAAAGAACAGTGTAAGTATGTATGGACAAAATTAGAAAAGCCAAGCCATGAAATATGGCACAATCAGAAAAGACCACAAAGAGGAAAAAGAAAACATCTGTAAACACATTATTAGCGTGTGGAAGATCCAGTGGAGAGCTGATTCACTACTAAGTGGGAGGAAACTCTAGTCACAGATGTCACCAGAAGGGCAAGAATTGTCTTGTGTTGTTCCATTTCACTGAGGCTCTAGCTGCAGTAAGATTGCTAATGTGCAGCACTGGTTTAATGATACTTAGGGCTGGTAATGCTGAACTCAGATGAGCGTGGCAGGAACAGTGTAAAACAACCCCTCTCTTTGTCAGTCTCATCTTTTGTTCCAGGTCACTGTCCGTGCAGCAGGAACAGCAGAACAAGAAAAAGCAGCTTCAGCTGCTTCAGTTAACGGTATGACACCTTAATGCAAATGCACCTTCGCATGAAGTTAACTGAGGTAGCTGGGGTGCGGAGGTAGATTAAATATTAGAGTAGCCCTGAGTCCTTATATCCCAGTATTAGTAGGTTTGAAGAAGATACACATATTCATATAAACCCTTGTTATCTGTTCTCTTTGGCAACTTGGGGAAAGGGATGAGTTCTCAAAATACAAGAAAGGGTAAATATAACACCTAGTTTAATAAATAGGGAGGCAATGAGGGAGCAGAGGGAAAGAAAGAGAAAGAGAAAGAGAAAGGAAATAGAACAAGAGAAAGGCAGAAACAGAGTATTACAGAACAAACCAGCTCAACTTAAGTTCCTGCAAAAACACTGGGACAAACAATCAAACTGTCTGTAAGCACCTTGAAGATAAAAAGGGAGATGATGAACAACAGCCAAGAGGGATTTGTCAAGAACAAATTCTGTCAAATCAGTCCAATTTTCTTCTGTGATAAGGTAACAGATCTTGTGGACAGAAGGAAAGCAGAAGATATAATATAGCTTGACTTTAATGTAGCTTTTAATTCACACGTGGCATTCTCATTAACAAGTTAGGGAAATCAGGTCTGGAGGAAAATTCTATAGACTGCTGACAAAAAAATACTAGAAAACCACGACTGTGGTTGCCGTTAACCTACAGTCTAACTGGAAGGATGTATTTATTAAATTGGGATGTTTGGAAGGGTCTCCTGCATCCAGTGTTTGCTATCTTCAGCTACTTCAATTCTACGTGCACTAATATGAGGTTCTGAACTTAGGTAGGATTACTAACTGCAAAATAACACACACAGTACAGGTGGTGTAGTACAGATTGTTTCAGGCAAGATCCATATCAGTGGATCATAAGCTGAACACAGATCAGTAATGGTGTGTTATTGTGAAAACTCAGATTTCATACTGAGATTTGCAAACAGGATTGCAGACTGCAAAGCACGGACTAATCTTTCCACCCTGCTCAGCATAAGCTAGGACTAGTTGGCTTAATATATCTGGTCTGAGGCACTTGAGATGGATTTGTAGCAAGTTCAGAGGTGAGCAGCAAGATTCAATACAGGGTACAGCCTGCCAGGAAATACTGAAGGAAACAGAGTTGCTCAGAATAAAGAGAAGACTGAAGGGAGATGTGATAATAATCTTCAAATATGAAAGGATGTTAAAAAGAAAAAGGAAATAATTTGTTCTCCTTGTCCAGTGTAGAGAGAATTTTAGGGAATGGGTTTGCAGCAGTACAGATCTAATACAGCCCTTGAGAAGAAACTTTGCAATCTCAGGGACAGTTAAGTGCTGTAGTAGATTGTGCAGGGAGGATGTGCAATCGCCCTTATTTTCTATGAATGTCAGCAGTGACGTAGGTTTAGTGGATCCCACCTTGGACTCTATGACCTCTGAAAGTCTTTTCCACATCTCTGTCTTTGTGAGGAGAGTACATCTGAAGTGGGGCTGAAAGCCAAAACAGATCAGGGGGAAGCTGAACATTGCTCCTCATGAGAAGAGATGCAGAGAGTCATCTTTACATTATAAGTTTCTATAAAAGAACAGAATGGAAAAAGCAGACTACATGCTGAGATAAACATGGGCAGTTTGCATTGACATTGACAAGGAATTACAGACCGGAAGTTTCAGTGAATATTTTTATATATATAATACATGTCTCTATATAGATATATATAAAATAATTTTAAGGTCATAAATTTTAGTCCTGCATTACTATATGTTGATAAATTTCAATTAAAAATGTTCTTTACTTAATATTGTGTTTTATGTAATACATGGTATATATTAATTTTTAATAATTTCATTTTGATAACAATGGTGTACCAGTGGACAACATGAAGAGACAGCAGGGAAAGATGTTCTTCTCAGATATATGAGGGTGAATCCCTCTGAGTTGAGTAGTACTTGATGTAAAATTTAGCTTGAATGTTGCGTAAAATACAGCTTGTGCAATATGTTTAGCACCAGTTTTCATTTTCAATATTCTCTCTTTATTCTCAAAGAAATAAAAATGTTTTGATGTCAGAAGTTAAGATTGTCAGGTTTTGTATTGATTCTTTTAAAGTGACTGAAATGTCTGAACATATGTTATTTCACTGCCCAGTCTTTAGTTCAGACACTTTGGTAGAACTTATTTCTGAATAGCATTAATTCCATACATTTTTAATGATCAGAACCAAGGTACTGCTATCTCCCTGATGCCTACACCTTAACACTGACAGATTTAGACACTTCAGATGCAAAACTCTATTGAAAAGGCTGTCCAAAGACAACTTTTCACAAATTTTATTGCTGGTTTAAGAAACATATCTCAGTCTTCAAGGTTATAGTAGTTTCCATCTGTAACAATTTGATTTCTGGACAGAGGTAACATAATTTCCTCTTGTCGACAATCCTATCAGCAGTAGCTTTTAACAACTGATTAATTTAGGATAGCAGAAATTTCATTGAACTTTTACTAACAATGAATATATCTTTTGATCTACTGTATCCTTTACTACATACAAAACTGATCCATAATGGGCAAATATCACATTCTTTTCTGCAATTTTAATTTTTTCTTGCTTGTCTTTTTTTATTGAACTTTTAAGAGAAATATCAGGATGGACATGCTAAAACTACATATCTACACTGGATGAAGAGTTCTTTAATTTTGCTTCTGAGGGGCTGCCAATGCCTTCTGTAGTACAACTTTAATTATTTATTTCAGAAAATACCACCTATCTGTTGTGAAACTAGCATGTTTATTTTTTTAACTCATAAAACAAAGGACTAGGGGAACCCATCATAACAAATATTTCTTTCAGGGTCAAATTTGCATGATCTTTTAGTGTCTGTACCACAGCTAGATTCAAAATTTCGTGCTCCTGACAGTTCTAAGCTATAGCTACCATCTTCATCACAGAGTTTGTTGATACCTTTACTGTGCTCTAACTATTTGAAGGGCTTGATTTGTAAATATGAGCTCTGAAATATCATGAATTACAAATAAAACAGTGAAAACAACTGATTGGGGGTGACACAAATTCCTGTACTATACTGGTAAGACTATAATTTGGTCAGTAAAAGATTTCACTTAACCTTCTGTCTGGTGTTCTGGCTTCCAAATGGTGTAAAGAATAGACTTTCACCTTGCTAGAAAGAAAACAACATTTGACTGCCTAGTTTTTATCCTATGACAAATTATATAAAATAGGCAAGAAAGAGATGTTAGAGTTTGTGGGGTTTTTTTTGTGGGGGTTGTTTTTTTGTTAATATGATCCCTGCAGTTCCTCTTCAGTCTCTCTCTTCCATCTGTGTGACGATAACCACAGGTGATTCCATCATGAAGCAAACAGCATGTTTTTCATTTTGCACCTAGAATTTGAGCAAGGTGCCAAGACAGCTGTTTGCTGTTAAAAAAAGCTAAACTGACATTAGCAAACATAAGAAACACAATAGCACAGCAGTTTTTCTGCTATTTTTAGGAAACAGGTGTTACATTTAAACTTCCTAATCTCCCCAGTGAAAGTAAATTTCTAAGTGATACTGCTTTCGGTTTTCCCGTTCCCCAGAAGCCAACCTTAAAATTTCATATTCAGCTAAAACCTGTATATTGAAATGCCGGGAAGATGCATATTACGTTAACATTAATGAGTACCAGGGTGGACAGATTCAGTACATTGATTATTTGGTTTGTCAGTTGGGTGGGAAAAGTTCAGACTACACAAGTCTGTTGAAGACGTCACTGAAAGATCTTTGCAGTGTGACTCAGGTGTGGTGTGTCGGAAAGGATAACAGAGCCCAAATAAGTCATTGTAACACATTATACAATATTGACCAGAGTACTAATGTCTTGTGGTAGACTATGTACTATCATGGAAACCTGGCAAGTCTGATCTTCTTGCTTGTCAGTAATGCTCACTCACTGCGTTGGTCTAACAAGTCATTTAAGCTTCTTTGACTCTCAGTTTTGCTATCTGCAAGACAAAGGTTGTGGTGTTTTGTAACAGAAATTGAGAGCTACAGACTAATGAAAACACTCTATCAGCAGAAATTGTTTATAGTATTAATTATATAACTGAAATTATATACAAACTTTGAGTATGTACCATCATCTGTTTTCTAGGACAACTGCAACATTTTTCAGTTTCTCTTCTCTCAAGACTGTATCATTATAGTCTAAGAAAGCAAACATTTAAAGATACTGGTATCAAGCCAGCAGCACCTGAGTGAACTTTAAAATGTATTGCAGTGAAGGATGACAGACCTACAAGCTGACGTTGAAAGACTTCAAACAAATGAACTATAAAATATATTATTGACTTTTCTTGCGATGCTTCCTGCCATTACATTTTTTTTGCTCCCCTTACAAAATAAAATCCTTCATTCCTACATTCATTTCTCTCGAGGGAAGACAATGAGGTTTTGTGTCAACAATACAGTAAATCTGGTGTAAGGGATCCTAGTACTAGATGACAACCACTATGGCCGCACTACAATTCTGATTTAGTGTATCAGTCTGCAGTTCAGACTTCATTCTGAATTTCTGACAGGCTAAGTTTGTCCTGCATCAGGTGTTCTCCATTCTTTAGCTTAAATGACATATTATGTATTTTGCCTAACCTAACTGCAATGCCGGCATATGTCAGCCTTATTTTAGACTACTGTTATACTAGGAAGTGATGTAGTAATATGTAAACCTGGTAATAATAAATATCGAACCACAATCTGATAGATGTTTAATCATGTCACACTAGAGAAAGGTGGTCAGCTGTTGCAGTTACATTAAGATTGAATGGAAAAGGGTCAGTTTCTTAACACATACATTATACCACTGTTTATAATTCACTGCAGACAAAGGTTGCTTCCAAGATTTATGCTACTTAATTACTTGTTTGGGATCTAATTTTATCTCTGTTGAAATCAAGAGAAACATTCCTATGACTGAATCAGTGGATTGAGCTTTTTGTCTCTGCGGATTTATTTTATTTCTGTTTAGTTACGTACGCTTCAGCTGCTCTAATATGTTGAAAAAGATGGCCAGAGCAGAACTCAGGTGCCTATTCAACACTGTAGTCCAGAAAGCCCTCGCTCAGTCACCCTAATAAGGGGCATCTTAATTTGACCTGAAAGTTCTCCAAATGCTTTTGTACTTGCCTGGGATGACCCTGTAGGAAGCAGCTGTGTTTCTATTTCTTGCCTCTGTCTGATCAGGGTCCAGAACTGAAGCAGAGTGGCATGCAGGTTCCCAGCTGGGAGCTCCTGTGTTCAAAGCAGTCCTGACGCTCTGACCAGAGGAAGGTGTGGCTGCCTCATCCGAGGGCACCAGGGACATGTCAACAAAATCATCTGTTACCTGACACAAAACAAAATATTAAAGTAGCAGCTACAAGGAGTATTCCCCTACAACGTAGCAAGGAGTGCCTCAGGAGGAGTGTAATGTCAAATTATATTAATGACAAGGCTTACAGTCTCTTCAGATCTCCCAGGGAATTTGTGTTTTGCAGTCCATGGAAGGTCCCCCGGTACCCCAGTCCGATGTCTGACTAATCCACCTGTGACATGCTAAGGTAGGTCTTCATGTTTTGGTACCTTTGAAGGGAAACCATGCAATTCCGGATGATGTTGATAAGACCCAGAATTAGTCTAAGGATCTCACCATACATTATGAGCAAGTGGAAAGAGATAAAAAATGGTCTTTTAACTGTACACGGTGAGCTTCCTTATTCTCATGCATCTCTTTGGCCTGGAAAAGAGGGCGAGATATGCAGGATATGTATCTGATTGTTTGAAAGTTTGTCACCGTGTATCCTAAGAACTGAGCCTCAGGGTAAAAAAGTTACTGTGTTCTGCATATAAAATGAAAAAGGAAACAACAGAAAAACTTGAAGTTTTCTTTGTGAGTATAGATGAAAATGTAAGAGACCAAGGGAATACAATCTTTACTATTGACTGTTTAGGACACAACGAAAATTAAACTGGGAATTATTTAATAGCTGTGAGACATGCAATAAAATATTTGTCAAAGAAAAATGTATGTCATTTTTATGAAGATTTCCACTGGTGAGTATCAGTTGTTTCATGATATATATCATACCTCACTAGCTTATTATTTTGTTTTTACGAACATATCTTCCCAAAATAAGTAGATTTTTTCTTCTTTTTTTTATTATTGTTTTATTGCAATTCATCATGAAATACCTGGAGATGGAAACTTTGAAGATTAAAAGCATCTTTACTTTAAATCATGTTATATTGAGTTCTATTTGTATAAAATTATTGAATAATTTTCCTGTTTTATGTATTTGCATCTTTTTGATATAGTGAAAGTTTGTTCATATTTGTTATCCAGCGTAATAAAAGTCAAATAATTCAAAAGTGGAGTATATTCTTTCTTTGCTGACCTAACAAACAACTTCACCCATTGTGCGTGCCTATGCTGCAGTATAACCTAGACATAGACAAAGCAGTTTAGCTCTCTGCAGTGGTTCCTGGGGAACCATCCAGCCATGGATGAGCTGGGGAGCACAAAATTTGTTGGGGTAGCTCATCCCACTTCTCAGTCTGTGTTACTTCTTTAGAGATGATAATTCTTCAGCTGGTCTAAGAAATCTCCCCCATTCATTCCTTTATGTGCAGATGATTGTGCCACTGCAGGATGTACTGGATCTGGCTGGCTGAAAGAAAAGAAAGGACAGGGGAATATTCAGCTAGAAAATATTTAATATCCTGTTTGTTGGTTGTATCTTTGAAGTGCACGTGGTAGCAAAAGGACAGAAATTTAAACTTCAGGAGGGCTAAGTTTGATCGTTTTAAGGAATTGCTTAGAGAAATCCCATGGGA